>JANRMT010062835.1:2961524-2981096 GCA_026402145.1 Polypterus bichir lapradei | reverse complement strand
CAAGATTATGTTTCTTAAGTAGGAGTTTAACTACAGCAGTCTTAAGACAGTCTGGGAAGACCCCCGTATCTAATGACGAATTTACTATGTCCAGAATATTGTCAATTAGCACGCCTGATACTTCTTTGAAAAGCCTTGTTGGTACTGGGTCAAGGACGCAGGTGGAGGATTTTAATTGAGATATTATTTTTTGTAAATCAGGTAAATCTATCCTAGTGAAAGAGTTTAATTTGTTTATAACAGGATGCTGGGGTTTAGGAGGATCCTTAGTGTTTGAGGGATATACTATGTTATTGATTATTTACTGCCTTTTCTACCGAGATATTAAATGCAGAGATGCCAGGCACTATATAATAAATTAATCAGTAGAGGAAAAAGGCACTATATAATATAATATAAAGCAATTTATAATAGACAAATAGATATGTATAGCACTATATAACAGATCAATAGATGTAAGGCACTATACAATATATAGGTGGACTATAGAAAATTATATAGTAGATATAATGACAGATATGAAAAGCATTATATGGATTAATGCAGATGTGAGGAAGTAAATAATAGATGGATAGAAAGATAGCAGATAGATGTATGTGTAAAGAACTACATAACAGATAGTTTGAAAGGCACTACAGAATATAATAAACAGATTGTAAGACACTATAGCATAAATAGATAGATATGTAAGTCACTATAAAAAGACAAAATAATGAATAAATATAAAACTATATATTAAATACACACAGTACATAGATTAATAGAGATGTAAGGCATTATATTATACATATATTGATACTCTAGATATGAAAATACTACAGTATAATACAAGGAAAATGCATTGATAGATAGAGATGCAAGGCACTACATAATAGATAGATGGAGAGATGGATAGATAGTGTCACACATTTGCAAGCCGGAGGAAGCTGAGTGGACCAAGTGGAGGTAATTACCTGCTAGGCCAGGGGGTGGCAGGGTGCACTAATCCTACTTCTATTATCTCTGCAAGGCCAGATACTGGAAAACCTACAAGACGTACCATCAATGACGCCATCATGTCAACATCCCGGCAGTTCAGTTTCGGACTCAAACCATTGCATATGAGATGTTAAAAAAAAAAACCCCATTGCAGCCAGGGACAATATATGGGTGGCTGCCCCAAACCTTTGAGTGTGTGTTGAGGTTGTTCATTTCACAATAGATAGATAGAATGTAAGGCACTATATGATAGATAGATAGATAGACAGATAGGTACATAGATAGCTAGCTAGATAGGAAAGGCACTATATACTAGACACTATAGGATAGACATGGAAGGCAGTATATAATCCACTTTAATAAAAGGACAAGTGTCTGTGTGTTTACTTATCTTTGTACCCATCCAGTTGCTATGTTTCTGTCATCCCAGCAGATGGTGTATCACAAACATTATTACTGCTTTTATGAATTCCATACCAAATGGCATATAACAGAGACACATGCATTGCATTTGTCATTCCAATAGATGATGCATTGCAAACATTTCTAGTGATGCCTTATATTACTACGAATATTTGTGATGTGCCATCTCTTGGAATGGCAAGAGCAGTACATTTTACTCCAACATGCATTACAAAGTGCGTTCCAATAGATGGTGCACTACAAACATTAACACAGAGGTCTTTTTGTTGATTTGAACTCATCATAGATGGGCAGCACAGCTAGTAGATTGATGAAGATGCATGGCACTATATAATAGACAGAACACTATATCAATGTGAAAGGCAGTATGTAATAGGCACATGCATTGACAGAGTAGTAAGGTAGTATATAATAGAAAGATCATCTTATATAGTGCCTTTCATGTCATTCCTCGTGTTTTTATGTGTTTTTCTGTGTCTACTTCAGTCCCCCCCCCCCCATCCATTCCCACAAGTTCTAAAGTGGGCACATGTGGGCCTGTCTGGGTGAGGTGAGGTGAGGCGATGGCACATGTGCCATCCAGGGTTGGCCTTGAGAATGTCCTGTGCCACACTGTACCTCTGGCTGGCGTTTGACTATCTCAGTTTGAGTTTATTTTCAGCTTGTTGTTTTCTCCACCACATTTTCAAGATGATTAGCTGTTGAACAGAAGCTGGTGGAGCAGCGCCAGTCGAGGGAGATGTGATGTGTTCATTGGGTTTGGGTGGCGTCAGGACACTGGCAGCATTTCAAACTTCATCTTTTAGTATTTTAAGCAGGAGGAACACAGTCATGTTGAGTGCTGGAATGTGGCTGAGTAGTGATGAAGCTGTGAGACTGGAGGAGGAGGAGGAGGAGGAGGAGATGAAGGAGAGGTTCACTCAGATTCATGTCCTGCAGCCAAGAAGTGACATTCAGGTCTGAGTGTTGTACCAAGAATGACCCCAAGGGTTGGCAACGCTGCCAATTTGGCTGACGAGGAGTTGAGCTGGAGGTCCCTTTGGATGATGCGTGGAGTGGAGTGTTCAGCTGCAGATATTCCTGTGCCATTGTCCATGAGGTGGGTAGTGAGCTCATCTGTCTACTCAGATCTCAACTGTGCTTCATCGTCACTCGATTGATGAAGTCGGCTCACATTGTGACACTTTATTTCTTTTTCCAAAGATTGCTGACCAAACAAGGCTGCCAACGGTGGCTTACAAAGCCAAAATTATACTGTTCAGGATGATGGCCCTTCTGTCACCAAAGCTCCTACTTGTCCTTTGGATCAAGTAACGCTAACAAGTGACAACAGACAGTGAGCAGTAAGATAAACACAATCAAATTTAGAAAATGAATAAAACTAAGAAACATAAAATGCTTTAATATTAATGACATGTGTGGTGTTTAGGGCCTGGTGGGGAATTCTGGTGGTGTGAGATGGGGACTGTGATGGCCTCTGGTGGTGAGGTGTCAGGACTAGCACAGTTGGTACCCAGGAGGCCACCCGCTGGTGGGGCTACACCCCAATGCCATGAAGGATGTCCGGGGCTAATCTCTTCTGGGACATAAAGAGGGATGGACAAAGGGAGAGCAGAGAAGAAGACCAATGTCCCCTTAAGCCAGTAGGTGGCCCCCTCATCTGAAATGGAGAGAGCTTGCTGGGGAAAACAAAAGGTGAGAGGAGTGCAATTAGAGAATTCAAAGTTAAAGAAAAGCAAGTGAAAGCACCATCAGTTGGAAAGTGTGAACATCTGAGGGGCTTCAACAAACAGAATGTCCCAAAAACGGAATCCTAACAGGCAAGATGGCTGTGAGGCCAAGAAACAGGCCAGCACCTTGACAAACCTGCCCAGAAGAGGCTCAGCTAAACTCGGCCAGGCCCCAACTACTCACCTGCTGGCTTCGGCCAAAGTAGGCCCTCAAAATGAGGAGCTGGCAAAAACAACACAACATGTTATGTTTCAGCAGGGGTAGGGTGGTCCAAATCTTTACAGTATGTGTGTTCTGCTCTGATCTGATTGTGTAGTTTATGTTAATGTTGTTATTGATGTTTATTATTATTCATTTTTTATTAGTAATATGTCTTATTTAATTTCTGTGTGTCTGTGCTTGTTCTATTATGCTCCTTCTACTTTTACCAAGAGGCGGGACCACCTGCCAATCATTGCCATGGGACTGCCCCCTATTCTATAACGGCAGAGGAAACCGCTGTGATTGGTGTTTCCTTTTATTTGTGATCAATTATTCATTAAATGGGAGGAAACAACCAAATGCATATAAACTGCACAGAAAAAAACTTTTACAGTGTTATGCAAAAGTTTAGGCACCCCTGAAAAAAAAGTCATACAGTGATCCCTCACTATATCACGCTTCGACTTTCGCGGCTTCACTCTATCGCGATTTTTTCTCATACACGCTTACGTCACTACGCATGTGCTTTCTGAGAACTTCTATCTAAGCCCCACGATGGCTCCTAAACGTGCTGCTTTTTCTAAGCCTTCTGACAATAAAACTAAGTGCCAGAGGAAGATGCTTACTATCCAGGAGAAGGTGAAACTCATGGATATGATTAAAGATGGCAATACCCTACAAAAGCCTCCTCACGCATATGAAAAGACAGCGCCAGCAACTGCCTATCAAGATGTTCTTCAGCCGCGCACCCAGACACCCACTGCCTACTCCTGGTACTCCTTCAGCGGAAGAAGACAACGACGCACCTGATGAAGATACTGCACCACCTGAAGACTCTCCTACTGAGGTTGTGCCTTCATAGGTTAGTGGTTGTGTGTAAGAACTGTGTGTGTGTGTGTGTGTAATTAAATGTACAGTACAAAAATCTACTATATAAAAGAGGTCGGGATTGTCCTTCCGTCCCGTGAGTGCTACGCAGGCGTGGAGTTTTACACACGCCCCGTCCATTTTGCAATGCGCGATGGGATTTGTAGTTTCGTTTTTCCAGGTAAAAGATGATTTTCTACTCCAGACTGTGCGATATCTTCTTCTTCTTCTTTCTTACTATATAAAAGCGGTCGGGATTGTCCTTCCGTCCCGTGAGTGGAAAGTGTAGCGGTATTCCGCTTATCACAGACTTACTACTTGCGGCTTGCGGTACGAAGCGACATGATGTGAGCAGAGTTCTGGTGCTCCCATCGTTCCCTTGCTTTTGTGCGCGATGCGCTGGAAAAATAGACAAAATTATGTCTCTGGAAATAATTAATGTTGATGGAGTACAAATGCCTCACCACGTAGTAAATATCAGGGGAGATGGTGCTGGCTTATTCTCATCTATAGCTTATTTAGTGCATGAAACTCCGTCTTTAGTGGTACAGATTCGGGCTGACGTTGTACGACTTTGGACAGGCACTCGAGGGGATAACAAAACTTCGGTTTTCAGGAGATGTTATGAATGGGCACTTTAATGTTCTCATTCCCTGCACTTACATGCCTGATGTACACATGGAGCGCACACAAATTGAGGATAAAAGTCGGTCGCCTTAAAAGGCAGGTCAGCCTAGTAATATGATATTTGTAACGTCTAATGTGTCTTATTTTCTCTTATTTTGTCTAACATATTAGGTAATACGAGTGTAATGGTGACTAAAGTGTGTTATATCATGTCTAGATCGCTCTAATAATGTTAAAAAACGTATTTAGAAGGTTGTAAACAGGTTCTCTATACTCTAACTGCAAAAATATTCGATTTATAAATAAAGAATCCTACTTCGCGAAAATTCATTTATCACTGTAGAGTCTGGAACGGATTAACCGCGATAAACGAGGGTTCACTGTACTTGTTGATTTTTGAAGTGCACCCCTGCAGAAGTGTTTTGTCACATTTTACTGAAGTGTTACAATTTATTTCATGAAGTTAACCATAAAAAAAAACACAGTAATTGTGACTTGTGCAAAAGTCTGTGCACCCTTCCATTCGCAAAGTCTAAGGCTACGTTCACATTACCAGGCTGACTCAAATCCAATTTGTTTTGCTCTAGGGCAGGGGTGCCCAACGCCAGTCCTGGAGGGCCGCAGTGGCTGCAGGTTTTCATTCTAACCCTTTTCTTAATTAGTGATCTGTTTTTGCTGCTAATTAACTTCTTTTGAATTAATTTTAATGGACTTGGTTTTTAAGAAATGTTTCCCTGAATTTCTTCATCGTTCCTCTGAATTGCTTTATTTCTTTCCTTAAATGGCACCCAAACAGAAGTGAAATGGGGGCGGAGTGGTGGCTCTGAGGCTAAGGATCTGCGCTGGTATCCCGAAGGTTGCCGGTTTGAATCCCCGTCACTGCCAAAAGAGATCCTACACGGCTGGGCCCTTGAGCAAGACCCTTAACCTTCAACTGCTCAATGGGTGCTGTACAATGGCTGACCCTGCGCTCTGACCCCAAGGGGTATGCAAAAAACTGCAGGATTAATAAAGTGTAATTAAAAAAAAAATATGTGAAGTGAGTGAGCCAACAGAAGACCAACTAAGTCAAGGCCTCAAACTCCAACCAATTTCACTCCAATCAGGCGCTGAGTCTCGTCATTAATTAAACTCATTCTTTAATTCTATGGCCTGTTGCTGCTCTCATTGTGCAATGGCAGACATGAATGAAATTGTGGATTTTCTCTTTTCTAAGAGCAGATCAGCATTCCTGAGACCTTCACCTTTCTTTATTTTCAGATATTGTATGATGGTCACAGTTTGCTGGTCCTGTTTTGGCTCATTTTATATCTCATTATTGTTTGGCTGCTAATTAAGGAAAAAGAAACAACTGTGGGGTCTGAGTCTTCAAGAGCAAGTCAAATAAAATGAATTCAAAAGAAGCTAATTAGCAGCAAAGACAGGTCGCTGATTAAGTAAAGGGTTAGAATGAAAACCTGCAGCCACTGCGGCCCCCCAGGACTGGGGTTGGGCACCTCTGCTCTACTGTGACACAAATCAGACGTTTTCAGGGCTGTGTGGACACATACTGTAAATTCATTCTTGTCAGATCGGATCGGATATGAATATCAAATTTGTGGCCATGTGACATGACTGAGAGCCGTCAGATTGGAGTTGTAGGTGTTTTGTTTTTTTTTTTGCCCACATGCATAGGCTGAGCACCGTCGTCATCCGCCATTAGTGTAGCGAAAAAAACAATGGAGGAGAGCTACCGCTGTGACAGCAGTCACGTCCCAACCATTGCTGGCTCCCTTCTCGGCTTTCTCGAAGCCGCATATCTGCTGGTGCATCAGTGATAGCAATGGCTGCGAAAACAGGAAAAGTTAGCCAGTGTCAGGGATGCCAGGGGCAATGACCCGGCCGGGACGCCATGAGGGACCGGATGTGGGTCTATGCCCACCCTGGATCACGTGGGGGCCGCCTTCCTGGTCGCTCTGGGGGCCACGGGTTGAGGGCATGGAAGCCCTACCCTGTAGGGGCCCGTGGTCACCGCCAGGAGGCGCCCCAATGCCTTGGGGACCTGTTACCCCAGCACTTCCGCCACACCAGGAAGTGCTGGGGGGAAGATTTAGGACGGCACCCGGAGAGCAGCCGGGAGGACAGCTGGGGCGTGGCCAGAGGAGGAATGCCGGGAACACCTGGTGCTCATCTGGGAACCATATAAAAGGGGCCATCTCCATTCATTCAGGGCTGGAGTCGGGTGGAAGCAGGACGAGGCAGAAGAGAGTGTGGAGGCGGCCCGAAGAGAAGGCATTTGAGTGGCCAGGACTGTGTTTGGGGTTTGTGCATTTATTTGGACTGTGTCTTAGTGACCTAATTATTGTAAATAATTGTAAATAAATACGTGTGGTGGTGATTTACAACATGTCCGCCTGTCTGTGTCCAGGTCGGCTCCACATCTGGCGTAGCCGGCAGGATGCTCCGTCTGGTTCAAGACGGGGACCTGAGTTAACAAATCTTGTTGTGGACGGCCCGGTGCAGCAGGGGACCCCACCCACGTACCGCAGGTGCTGCGTGCACACAGCCCCGCGGGGTAAAGGAACCCCACGGACCGCCAGGGGTCCGCAGGAAGGCCATATTCCCCTGATGCGGGTGAGCGGCGTGCCCATCAGGAGTGCAGCGGGCTCCGAGGACCGCGCCGTTGCTGGAGGCGCCCGGGACGGCATGGCATCGAGAAAGGCCACGCCGAGGAGGTGTCCTTGGTTGGACGAATCCGGGGAGGTGAGTTCCCCGCCTAGTGGCAGCCGGCCCGTGGGGGCCGGGCGTGTTTTCTTTTTTACAGGCAGGGACTTCCCGGATCCACGTCGGTGGTGGGCGCATGCCGGTCTGTTGTTGGTGATGCAGTTGACTTGTGCCATTTCAGAGATAAGATGCACTCACATTACAGGCAGTGTGGAAGATGCCCGGAGCACAGACAGACAGACACGGGACACGCACGTTTAATTTTCTTTCTTCAATGCCCCACACGCACACAGTGCACAAATCACCAGCACTATTGCTCACAGTCCTTTCTTTTCTGTTTCTCTATTCTTCCGCTGCCTTCACTCCTCCACTCGCAAGTCTCCATCCTCTGCCTCCCGACTCCCCGAATGGAGTGAGGCGACCCCTTTTATAGTTCACCCAGATGAGCTCAAGGTGCGCCCTAATGAACGTCTTGCAGCACTTCCTAGGTCCAGGGCAGTCGAAGGCTCCAGGATTGTCCCGGCGCCCCCTGGTGGTGGCCACGATCAACAACAGGTTGAGCACCTCATGGGCAGGATAAGAGCCAGAATCGAGAGGAGGAGGAGTGGTGGAGGAAGAAGAAAAAGAGTGTTTTGCTTTGTGTTACTTTGTGTGCTCTGCTTGGGACTGTGAACTGCCTGTGGGACACGGGGAAGACGTGTGCCCACAGGGGAAGAAAATCAACAGTTTATTTATTTTAGGAGTGACTCCGTGTCCAGTCAGTGTCGGGTCGGGCGCCTATATAGCGCCTTATCACACCCAGTATGATATGTTGACTTTTCATTACGAATCTCTTAAGCCGTTATGTGTTTATGTGTTTCTGTTCCTTTTGCCCTTTGGTTATTGTGTGTCTGATATGTTGGGTTTTCATTGTACAGCATTTTGGTCAACCTTGATGTTGTTTTTGAAGTGCTTTATAAATAAATAAATCAATCAATCAATAATCCAGAGTTCAAATGTTTCTGCATTTGCATGAAAGGCGGCTGGGTGCTCGTTTTTGTGATCCCTTTTTTCAGCCTCGCTACCCCTCCAGCGGCCAAATCTTAATCCACGGGTACGAAACACACACAAAACAAAAGGAAATCAAAAAGAGAAGGACTAGGCATAGTCCGTGAGAAATGGAGAGGAATCCGGTTGTACAGTCCTCATTGCAGGATGTAGTAAAAGAGAAAATGGACCTGAGGCGTAGATGGCTGCCTTCTTGCTATCCTGAAGAATGTAAAATAACTAGGGGGCTCTGCCCACCTGCTCACTTCGCTCGTCAAACCCCGGGCGGGCGCTACTCGCTAGCCTCTTAACGGATCTGCCGCTGGTGTATGGGGAAGCGGATGTACAATTTTAACAGTGTGACAGATAGGGGGCACTGTCGTCCCCTTGAACCCTCAGACCAGACACCAGATAAAAGTCCAAAATAATGACTTTTTATTATAAATAAGTGCACAAAGCACCCTCCACTCCACAATACTCATTAACTATAACAATAATCCAATCAATAATCAAATCCTCCACTCCCAGACGCATTGTCACCCTTCCTCCCAACTCAGCTCAACGCTCCGGGGTTTCCCACAGTTCTTTATAGTCCTTGACCCGGAAGTGCTTCTGATCCCTCAGTCCATGTGATTACCCAGCACTTCCGGGTCAGGTGGAAACTTCTCTTCTTCAGCCCGGAAGTACTTTATTTCTTCTGTCCTCGTGACTGTGAAGTACTTCCAGGCTATACTGAACATACGAGTGAGTCCTCTGGTGGCCCCCACGGTATCCAGCAGGGCTGTGAAGGGAAACTCCAAGGTCCATGATGCCCTGCTGGAATTCGGGGCATCTCCATGTGGCAGGGAGGGCTCCACCTGGCGGCTTGGGGGTATTGGCCGGGAAAAGCTGCCGGCCATAGTCCACAACAGATTGTTATTTTCATGGGAATTGCTACATATGCATAATAGAGCTAACTATTTTACATTACAGTGAGTAATTAACTATATTAAAAAATAGTAAAACGTCATAAATTGAAAGTAAATTATGTTTCATGTTGCATTAGAGCTGTTTGTTGTGTTATACCTTTTCATTCTGTTTGGCTTTAAAATTAACACACAAATACTTTTTAAACTTCTAATTTTACTGTAAAACTTCAGCAAAAACAATTTTTCGAATTAACTTTTCTTCAGTATTGCATTGAATTTTAATTCTGTGTTTGGCGTTTCATCGTAATAATGCAACGTACAGGTGCTGGTCATAAAATTAGAATATTGTGACAAAGTTGATTTATTTCAGTAATTCCATTCAAAAAGTGAAATTTGTATATTAGATTCATTCATTACACACAAACTGATGTATTTCAAATGTTTATTTCTTTTAATTTTGATGATTATAACTGACAACTAATGAAAGTCCCAAATTCAGTATCTCGGAAAATTCGAATATTGTGAAAAGGTTCAATATTGAAGAGACCTGGTGCCACACTCGAATCAGCTAATTAACTCAAAAGCCTTTAAATGGTCTCTCAGTCTCGTTCTGTAGGCTACACAATCATGGCGAAGACTGCTGACTTGACAGTCATCCAAAAGACGACCATTGACACCTCGCACAAGGAGGGCAAGACACAAAAAGTCATTGCTAAAGAGGCTGGCTGTTCACAGAGCTCTGTGTCCAAGCACATTAACAGAGAGGCGAAGGGAAGGACAAGATGTGGTGGAACAAAGTGTACAAGCAATAGGGATAACCGCTCGTACCCTGGAGAGGATTGTGAAACAAAACTGTGGGGGAGATTCACAAAGAGTGGACTGCAGCTGGAGTCAGTGCTTCAAGAACCTCCACGCACAGACGTATGCAAGACATGCATGCATAGGCAATACTAACCCTCACCTATTCTGTTTCTGTTCTCGGTACTCAAATGTGGCAATTGGTGCCACGGCCCATCTGCCAAGTTGTTTGCCTGCCTATGGTAAAGTCATCCCTGGTGGAGGATCACAGGAATCATGGGAAAGAGGGGCCCTTTCATCAGATTGGCTGGCCGAGCAACGTTTCAGCCGTGGAATGGCCAAATGGGGAGGCAGCTTGACGGATGAGGTCTCCAGCACTCTAAAAATATCCAAATCTTATTATGTGATATCATCTACTGTTAAATTCTGCTCTGTACTTCTAAAATTTGTATTATTATGCTGTATTAAGGATTTGTTCTGTTCTGTGTATTGTATTGTATTGACCCCCTTCTTTTTGACACCCACTGCACGCCCAACCTACCTGGAAAGGGGTCTCTTTTTGAACTGCCTTTCCCGAGGTTTCTTCCATTTTTCCCTACAAGGGTTTTTCCTTGTCTTCTTAGAGAGTCAAGGCTGGGGGGCTGTCAAGAGGCAGGGCCTGTTAAAGCCCATTGTGGCACTTCCTGTGTGATTTTGGGCTATACAAAAATAAATTGTATTGTATTGTATTTTACATGGCTTTCAGCTGTCGCATTCCTTGTGTCAAGCCACTCTTGAACAAGAGACAGCGTCAGAAGCGTCTCGACTGGACTAAAGACAAACAGGACTGGACTGCTGCTGAGTGGTCCAAAGTTATGTTCTCTGATGAAAGTAAATTCTGCATTTCCTTTGGAAATCAAGGTCTCCGAGTCTGGAGGAAGAGAGGAGAGGCACAGAATCCACGTTGCTTGAGGTCCAGTGTAAAGTTTCCACAGTCAGTGATGGTTTGGGGTGCCATGTCATCTGCTGGTGTTGGTCCATTGTGTTTTCTGAGGTCCAAGCCGTCTACCAGGAAGTTTTCGAGCACTTCATGCTTCCTGCTGCTGACGAACTTTATGGAGATGCAGATTTCATTTTCCAACAGGACCTGGCACCTGCACACAGTGCCAAAGCTGCCAGTACCTGGTTTAAGGACCATGGTATCCCTGTTCTTGATTGGCCATCAAACTCGCCTGAACTTAACCCCATAGAAAATCTATGGGGTATTGTGAAGAGGAAGATGCAATACGCCAGACCCAACAATTCAGAAGAGCTGAAGGCCACTATCAGAGCAACATGGGCTCTCATAACACCTGGGCAGTGCCACAGACTGATCGACTCCATGCCACGCCGCATTGCTGCAGTAATCCAGGCCAAAGGAGCCCCAACTAAATATCGAGCGCTGTACATGCTCATACTTTTCATGTTCATACCTTTCAGTTGGCCAACATTTCTAAAAATCCTTTTTTTTGCTTTGGTCTTAATTGATATTCTAATTTTCCGAGATACTGAATTTGGGACTTTCATTAGTTGTCAGTTATAATCATCAAAATTAAAAGAAATAAACATTTGAAATCCATCAGTCTGTGTGTAATGAATGAATCTAATATACAAGTTTCACTTTTTGAATGGAATTACTGAAATAAATCAACTTTGTCATGATATTCTAATTTTATGACCGGCACCTGTATAACGGCCAGTGAGTGAATTTCATTTCTTTCTCTCTAATAAATAAATAAACCGACTTTTTCAATTGTTTGTCCCTGTGATTTGTTAATTGTCATAGCAAAAGCTATTCTAATGGGAAACTGTAAACGTTTTAATACGAATGGCATATCAAGATCTCCTTTGGTGTCTCATGTTAGATGGACTACATTACCTTTCTTGTCGCCTGTTAAAATTTTACATGTCAGAATCGTTCGCCCAATTTTCAATACAACACATCTTGTCATATTGCATAGCCCATCACTCAGACATAAATGACGCAATAACATTACGATACGTCCTGCTTTCAACAGTAATTCATGTGGAGGAAGACCAGATGGTGTTAACGGTTATAGATGTTCTTTATGATATTGCAAGTTGATGTTTTCATCTTCTGCACCATCACCACCAACTGTTTCAGCAGAGTCTATTGATACGCATTTAACCAATTTGCTGTGTAACCGATCAACAATTTTCGCATTAATTCGTTTGACTTCATCGTTTCTCTGTGCTAGGATTGCCCATGTGCTCATTTCTTCTGTTGATATCCCTTCGGGACAAAATTCTTCAATAAGATTTGGACAGAATACGTCTTCTTTAATTGGGAACTTAAAGCGAGGAAAACGTAAAAATGTATAAAAACTGAGAGTGCAGGAACTGAGTCTGACAAAAGCATTCACACCAATGAGAGGTGAGAGGACTGTGGGCATGGGCCGTGAACCAGAAATGGTGGAGAGGAGGGTGGGACTTGAAAATATCTCTTGGCAATAGTCTTGTCTCGTCTCAAGATTTTCTTTTATAATGGACCATGGATTCATATACCCTAACCCTTAGCTTACTTCTTCTCAGGGATTCACCTCACTGATTCTTATCTTCTGTGTGGCCACCCACAAATAGCAGACATCCCTGGGTGAAATCTGATCGCGCTGTCTTCTTAGGGTTCGTTTATACTTCAATACTTTAAATCCCTGGATTGATGGATTTAATCATTAAACATCCTTTTCAGAGATATTGTGGTAAGACGTCTTCGGATTTAATAGATGTTTCAGGCAAATCACAACTCACCGTGATGATATCTTACACTGCCACCTGGTGGAATCTTCCAGATTTACGTAAAGTACGCGCACAGGTATAAACAATGCAACACTTGCGTAGCAGTATTGTCGACCGGAGCACACGTCGCATTATAAGTAATATAAACCCGGCCTTAAGCATCATTTGCTGAGCTCCTTGCCTTCTGCTTCTGTCCCTCTTTAGTTTTTTTTTTCTCAGTCAGCTGGTCCCCTTACAAAGAAAAGTTTCCCGCAAAACATCCATATCCTGCATCGGTCACAATAGCAACATGACACCTGCTCTAGGCAGCTGGAATCCTTACCGGGCGGGGTCCTCCCAGACTTAGTCATCAACTATAACGCCTGAAGGAGATATTCCTTTATCATCATCCGGATCCTATAATGTAGCAACGGCAGTCCAGAAAGCAAATTGAATTGAGCAGTGAGGGCCGTAATGTAAATGTCGTGCAAGAACCTCATCAACTTGTTAGGCCGGAATTGACTTGTTAGGGCTTGTAAAATAAATAAAGAGCAGGGGCCTCATGTACGCACAGAAATGTTGCGTAAGAACATTTCCACGTTCAAATCGTGATGTATAAAACCTACACTTGGCGTAAATCACGCACATTTCCACGGTAGCTCATACCCTGCCGTAAGCAAGTTCTCCGCTCGGTTTTGCACACTGGCAGCACCCAGCGTCAAAGCAGTGCTACTGTTCCTGCGTAGTTATCCTTTCTTTTTCAGATCCACTACACTGAAATTAACTGCATATTGTTTATTAATGTAAGGCATCTGATTGTAATTAACCAGTAACAATATAATGGTCCACAGAATGGTCAAACTATTCTAAATACCATAACTGCTTTAGCGTTGTTACTCTCACTGCACCTTCTTCTTCTTCTTTCAGCTGCTCCCGTTAAGGGTTGCCACAGCGGATCATCTTTTTCCATATTACTCTCACTGCACCACTCAGAACAGCTGATCGGAAAGAGAATTATCAGTATACAGCATCAAGCACACGCTGCCTCAGCCATGCACACAGTCTATTTGAACTGCTCTCATACGTCAAACGCTTCAAACCTTTCCTTTACGGACCTCGCGGTTCAGAAAGAGTTTCATCCCTAGGACTCTACACGCACTCCATCAGTCCATCAAGTGCTTCTTGTAGACCCGTCTGGACTTATAAGTAGAATCACCTCACTGTAAACTTGCACTACAGTTATAATATTGCACAACCTGAGCCACTTTATACAGTGTGTATTTACAAATGATGATGATATCATTATTAAGATGAAATGCAGCAAAATATGTTTATTATATTATACAGGTAAAACTAACTTCATTTAAATAATCTATATTGTTAATAATTAAAGGACACGGTGTCGCTATGCTAGCAAGGATCTGACGCTCCGCTTCCTGCTTCGCACTGTATGCTTCACTGGGACTGGCGTGAAGAATAGAATAATTAAACATGTACTACAAAGATATTTCAATGTTCCTTAAACGTTTTGAAGAATCGGCGTTCACAGCTTACAGATGGCTTAACGTCCATTACAGAGCTGATTGTGTGGCGATCGGTTACTTGGATAAAGAAAAGGAAGGACAGGAATTGGAGGTTAGTACGTTTGAAAGAGACAGGACTGCAGGGGCGGCCTTAGGTGTGTGCAAACTGTGCACCTGCACAGGGCCGCCAAATCCCAGGGGCTGCCACGCCAATATATATTGAATATAAAACAGAAAGAGAAAATAACAACACAGCTAAAAACGCAGCGGCAAATTTCGGCAAAAGTTAAACGCTTGTGTCATGAGCACGAGGCGGCTATGCAGTGTCTGCAACGGATGCATAAGATACCATATTGACATTGGTGGGCGAAGGCGCCACCGATTCTTTCTCTGCCCAGGGCCGCCACGAGCCTAGAGCCACCCCTAGGTACTGCTGCAATAAATTATTTCAATCGAAGGTCGAGCACAATCACTGCGCCACCGTGTTCCCATGTTTAATAACGTGCGTTAACTCCGATCATCATGAAAATGATATTACGTATACATCTCAGTATTTTAAATATTCAGAGAGCTGTAATATCACGAATGTCATGGATTCTGTGTCCTGTCAGAGGAAGAGAAAGCCCGTTTAAGAAGCACGTAGTGATTCACACACACAGAGCACATAGAAGATCACATACAAAACAAAGCATTTAACGTGCTACTTTAATTACGATGAGATTTGAGAAACTGGTTAATTAAACGATTTTAAGATGAAGTTTATGATGTTCTACTTTAATGACAAAATAAACTACGTGATTAAAGTGGAAATTTCAAGATTGAAGTTGACATTTCGTGCTTTTTTCCCCGCTGTGTCCCTATTTTTTTTTTTCTCTGTACCCTAATAAGCTTTCATACGACACTCAGACGGTGGGCTACGAGTCACCTTTTCACGGGGACTTTGATATCTGACAACTTCTTTCTTATTTCCGGCACTGTGCAACTTTGTGAACTTCAGCTTTTGAGTTTCTCCGACACGCTATGTCAGTCGATCAACTTCCTTTTGTTGTTCATACCACTGTTTAAACCAACAAATAGTACATTTTTCCTTTCCTCCACTTGGTATTCGCTGAAATTCTGCCATTTTCCTTCTTGCTTTTCCCATTGTCTTTTCACAGAATGCTGAGCTTAAGAGCTATTTATATTGATTTGCATATTCAAAGAGGCGTAATTCTGGGAGGAGTTGGGGCGGGACAGCAGGCGCGTGCACGAGCGTTACTTTCCCGCTGACTAGGATTTATGGAGCGGAAGAACGCAGAAGTTGGCAAACGCATGGATTCCTGCATCTGGATTTTTCTGTGCGCAAGCACATTTCAGCTGTTGTGCTTACGTCATGTTGTAGTGCAGTGGTGCCCAACTCCAGTCCTGGAGGGCCGCAGTGGCTGCAGGTTTTCATCCTAACCTTTTACTTAATCAGTGACCTGTTTTTGCTGCTAATTAACTTCTTTGAATTAATTTTAATTGACCTGGTTTTTAAGATTTGTTCCCCTGAATTTCTTCATCGTTCCCCTGATTTGCTTCATTTCTTTCCTTAATTGACACCCAAACAGAAATGAAACGTGACGCCAGTGAGCCAACAGAAGACCAACTAAATCAGGGCCTCAAATTCCAACCAATTTCACTCCAACCAGCTGCTAAACGCGGCGCTGATTCTTGTTGTTAATTAAAATCGTTCTGTAATTCCATGGCCTGTTACTGCTCTCATTGTGCAATAGCAGACATTTCCGAAATTGTGGATTTTCTCTTTTCTAGGAGCAGATCACCATTCTTTATTTTCAGATATTGTATGATGGTCACAGTTTACTGGTCCTGTTTTGGCTCATTTTGTATCTCATTATTGTTTGGCTGCTAATTAAGGAAAAAGAAACAATTAAGGGGTCTGAGTCTTCAAGAGCAAGTCAAATAAAATGAATTGAAAAGAAGTTAGTTAGCAGCAAAAACAGGTCACTGATTAAGAAAAAGGTTAGGATGAAAACCTGCAGCCACTGCGGCCCTCCAGGACTGGGGTTGTTATAGTGTGAATTCTACACACGGCGTTATGCATGAGGCCCCAGGTCATTGGGAATTGTCAGCTGATAACAATTCCATTAAAACTCCTGCACTTGGTAACTTCTGACTCATCAGCCATTCTGGTAACAATGAAAAACCACAAGCTGCTCTTCTGAACTCCCAAGAGGATCTATAAAAGTAAAATGATTGATGTGGGCAATACTGAGGAAACACTAGAGGAAATAATCAAAGCCCTTCCTGTTTGCAATTTCTACCATTAGGACTGTGGTAAAGAAATGGCAGCTGAGAGGAGCCGTGAATGAAAAGATCTGGAAAGACCAAGAAACATTTCTGAAAGAACTGCATGTTTGTTTAGGCCAAACGGTTCAACCAACAACAATATTTATTTCTAAAGCATGTTTTCATACAAATGATGGAGCTCAAAGTGCTTTACAGGATGAAGAAATTTAAAAATACAATTAGGCAATACTGGGCGGCACGGTGGCGCAGTGGTAGCACTGCTGCCTTGCAGTTAGGAGACCCGGGTGGAGTTTGCATGTTCTCCCCATGACTGCGTGGGTTTCCTCTGGGCGCTCCAGTTTCCTCCCACAGTCCAAAGACATGCAGGTTAGGTGGATTGGCGATTCTAAATTGGCCCGTAGGTGTGTTTGTGTGTGTCCTGTGGTGGGTTGGCACCCTGCTCAGAATTGGATTCCTGCCTTGTGCCCTGTGTTGGCTGGGATTGGCTCCAGCAGACCCCCGTGACCCAGCGGGTTGGAAAATGGATGGATGGAATTAGGCAATACTAATTAACATAGAATAAAAGTAAAGTCTGATGGCCAGGGAAAACAAAAAAAAAACTCCAAACGACTGGAGAAAAAAAAAATAAAAAATCTGCCAAGGCCACAAGACCACCCAGCCCCCCCTCACATCAAAGATCTCAGTCAGTCCTCATGGTTTTCAGGCTTCATGTGGAAAAATCAGATGGTGATGCTGATCATGTGGACCTCTGGCCATCGATCCATCGATGTAAGGACTGCGTGGTGCCCTGATCAGGTGGTGGTAGTGCAGATCACCACCACAGAAAAGCAGAAAAAGTAAGAGTTAGTACAGATCATGGAGCCACGAAAAAGTGATAATTCAATGTATATCCAGAACATCAGGGTTCCACTAACATATCGCTATGAGAAAGCCATGTTAAAGTAATGAGTTTTTAGCAGTTTTTTTAAAGTGCTCCACCTTGTCAGCCTGGCGACTTTCTCTCAGTAAACTCGTATTGCAGATTTTAGGTGCCTAAGAGCTGAGGGCGGTCCGTCTTACCACTTCTTGTAAGTTCAGCTCTTGGAATTCTAAGCAGACTCTCATTTGAAGATCTAAGGTTACGATTTGGGGTGTAAGGTGAGAGGCAGATTATTGAAGGCTTTGTAAACCATCAGCAGGATTTTAAAGTCAGTTCTAAATGGCACGGGTAACCAGTGTAGTGACGCTAGGACTGGGGTGATGTGCTCGGATTTTCTTTTCCTAGTTAAGATTCTGGCAGCTCCATTCTGCACTGGTTGTCATTGATTGATATCTTTTTTTGGGTGGTCCTGAGAGGAGTGCGTCACAGTAATCTAGGCGACTGAAAACAAAAGCGTGAACTCATTTCTCAGCATCTTGCAGAGTTATAAGTGGCCTAACCTTTGCTATATTTCTTAAGTGAATAAATGCTGTCCTATTGATCTGATTAATATGTGATTTACAGTTGAGGTCCGAGTCAATAATTACTCCTCAATTCTTCATCTCTGTCTTGACTTTTAAGCCTAATGGGTCAAGTTTATTTCTCATGCCCTCATTATATCAATTTTTTGCCAATCACTAAGATTTCTGTTTTCTCCTTATTTAGTTTGAGAACATTAGTGCTCATCCACTCGGAAACACAAGTAAGACAAAACTCACCGAATCAGTGCAGAGGATCAGCACGAAGGTTTAGCCTGCCATGGAGAGACGGTGCGGTGTTCCACTGTGCGTGCCTCTCCTGTGACCTCATCACAACAAGACAAAGTCTGAAATGGACAAGTCAGAGTCATTCTGGAGGGAAATGTTGTCGGCAGATGTTAGGACGTTAAGATCGAGCATTTTGGTCACAATCACTGGAGGTACAGTGGCGTGCATAAGCATTCTGTCCCCTTGAATGTCATCCTAATATTCTGCCTGACTAAAGATTTGTCCCCGTATTTATCCATTCCATATTTTTAATGTGAACTCTTATGCTGTCACAGTACATTTCCAAAGTCAACATAAGCCACTCTGTGTAGATACTGAGCTGAAGAAGTTTGGTGTTTGCCTAAGTATTTAAACGTCTGTGCTTTGGAAGCTCCAGGTTGACACAAATGACAAATGGATCACAAACGGCACAAAGGTGACAGTCATTTGACAATCATAATCAAACATAATGAGGTCTGATCATAAAACTGGAGACAGAGCTGGAGGTGGCCGAGTTAAAGATGCTAAGACTTGTGTAGTGCCATCCTAGCTGGGTATGATAGTAATCTTCGAAGTAAGCCTCGGTGACACCATTTTATTTTTCTTTTCTATGCTTAAGGGAAAGCAGGAACAGAGATGTGATTGGTGCAATTTACTACCAATCAAGGTGCAGCACACCCTTAGCACTCCAATGATTTTTTAATAATAATTCTTTGCATTTCTATAGTGCTTTTCTCACAACTCAAAGCGCTTAGCAATTGCAGGTTAAGGGCCTCACTCAAGGGCCCAACAGAGCAGAGTCCCTTTTGACATTTACAGGATTTGAACCGGTGACCTTCCGACTGCCAGTGCAGATCCCTAGCCTCAGAGCCACCACTCTGCCTTTTTTTTGTTTCTCTTGGGGATTTGAGGGGAAGAGCGTGTGGAGACGGAGCGAGGTGAGGAGAGTGTTGAACGAGTGTGTAAGAAAGAAAAAAAAAGAAAAGAGAAAGCTGGTACTGAGCTTGTGGAGAGCGTGTGAGCGGGAAAAAAAAAAGAGA
>JANRMT010062835.1:2905485-2919333 GCA_026402145.1 Polypterus bichir lapradei | reverse complement strand
TATATATATATATATATATATATATATATATATATATATATATATATGTTACCGGCAATGTATGAAATGCAGACAATGTATAGAATGCCAAAAATTGGATGTCAAAGTATGAAACGATTAATGTGTCACGCATTTCCTAGGCATTCTGTTCAATGCCAAAAGACAATACTTTGCCTAAATAGCATTTGTTATTCTATATAATGCCTAGGGAAAGTATATATAATATTAAAATAATTTGGATATTTATACCAGGCATTTTATACAGTGCCTGCATTTCATACATTGCTGGTAACATATATATATAATCCTGGCCTACACATCCAGGCCACTAGATGACATCTTTCCTGCAGCATAGAGGTCCCCCGGATTCCTGCAGGGCACCATGGGAGATGGAGTTCGACTTCAAAGCCCTGCTGGGTGCCGTGGGTACCATCTTGGGACGCTGCAGGGAGACACAGGGATTTTTATTTTCCTTGTAGCCGTAAGTACTCCCAAGTCACGGGGATGGAAGAACAGAAGTACTAACGGGCTGAAGAAAAATACAAGTCTACATCTGACCCGGAAGTGCTATTGAATCACATGGACAGAAGGACAGGAGCACTTCCGGGTCAAGGACTATTTAAAGGACTGTTTGAGACCCAGCAAGCTGAGCCGGAGTTGGGAGGGAGTGTGACAGAGCTGCTGGGAGGAGAGGAGGATATTTAATTAATAAATATTTAAGAAGCACATTTTGTCACACACATGCGGCAGAGGGCTCCCTGATCAGCTCAGCCAAGGCAAGCAGTTCCTCTACCAGGCAAGAGGGAGGCGCTGTTGCTAACCGTCTCCCCTCTAGAAAACACGCCCAGTGAAGGCAACCCAATCCAACAGTAAAGTCAGAAGGAAGCCCCACCCCTTTTAATCCCGGGGACATTTAAAGCAGAACTCCAGGAAGGTGTTGTCGTCTTGAGAGGATGACAGAGGAGAGAGGAATATGAGACAATTTAGGGATTGTTTCTCTTGCCGGAGTGAACACCGTCACCAAGGCAGTGCCCCAGAACTTTCACTTTGTCTCTCCTGCTTCCTGGCCACCAGTTACAATTTTTATATTTTGGAAAATATACAAAAATGGCAATAATGTTCATATTTTACAATACATTTCATGTATGACAATGCAAGATATTGACACATATTTATCCCTGAAGTATATTGTAACATATTTAAAAAAATATTCATGTTGGTTGCAAAATATTGTATTTCATTACTGCAAATGTTTGAGATGTGCCATCTGCTGGATTTTTTTTTTAGATTGTATTTCATTACTACAAATGTTTGTGGTGTACCATCTGTTGGATTGAAAAATGCAAGGCATTTTTAATTCATGCAATACAAAATGCATTCCAACAGATGGTGCATTGCAATTGCTAATGCTGAGGTGTATGTTGATTACTTAGATTTCTAACCCGTCTTAGACAGGTGGCACATCTAGTTGAATATATATGTATATCCATCCATCCATCCATTATCCAACTCGCTATATCCTAACTACAGGGTCACAGGGGTTTGCTTGAGTGTATCCCAGCCAACACAGGGCGCAAGGCAGGAAACAAACCCCAGGCAGGGCGCCAGCCCACCGCAGATATATGTATATATATATATAAAATATATTTTTAAAAAAAGAATAGCAAGATTGTGTTCAAAAGATCAAAAAACAGTTGGCTAAAAGGCGGTCCAAGCAGAAACATTCCAATACACAATGAAATGTTCGAGATCCAGAAAAACTGAGCGAATGCAGAGTGAAACTCCAGAAAACCTCAATGAACTGCTGCTGAGGCCAGAATGAACAGGTGGGGGGAGGCGGTCTCAGCGCCCGTGATGTCAGAGTGACCCGCCTCCACAGGCTCCACCCACAAAGGACATGATGTTACATATAGAAGCACAACGGTTATAAATGAAAGAAAGCCTACTTTTAATAAAAACAGTATTTCGTATTGAAGAAAACAGAAACAATGAAACATGGAAACTTAAATACCATGAAGGAGATTAAATCCACGTACGCCAGGAACAGTTACCCTGGTTGAACCATAACAGTGTGTGTGTGTGCGTTTCTATTGCATGTGTTTTTGTGTTTGTCTCTGTGCATGTGTGTGGCTGCGTGTCTATAAGTGTGTGTAATGATGTGCGCCTGTATGTTGGTGTGTGTGTATGTGTGTGTGTGTGTGTGAGGAGGCTCTTTGGTCTGTTTCTGCATGTGTGTTTGTGCATGTGGGCACATTTGTCTGTGAGCGTGTAAGTTTGGGCATGAGACTGCACGTGTGTCTGTTTGTGCGTGTGTGTATATATAAATGTATATATATTTATGTTTATTTTTGCCTTTCTGATTTCAATTTTATCGTGTTCCCCATCTTTCCAGATGGGCACCGTTCCAGGGCATCAGCAGCAAGCCGCTAACAGCGTCACGGAAGTGCCAGGCCGTCAAGGCTGCTGAAGATCTGGGAGAGGCGGTCAGAGCACCGGCAAGTGTGGATTGAGGTGCGCCGGCAGCTCTCCGATCTTGGCACGCTCTCTCGTTTCGCTCTCTCCTCTTCTGAACTGGCGTCGTCACTATCCACGGCTGCCATGCTTAGTAAAAGAAATAGCAAAATTGCCTCAGGGAGTAAAAGTGCGAAACTCTGCCAGCCTGCCTGCTTTCAACAGGAAAAGAATGTCAAAGGCCCAGGGCTGCTATGCAATTAACACATAAAATTTGCACCTTAATTATACACTCGACATCGGCTGAAAATAGCTGATGTCTCCGTGTGCCGCCTCTGAAGATGAACCGCTTCATATTGAACAGAATTCAGCTCAGCGCTAGTGCTATATAGCGCCTTTCACACATCACATGACTGCACGGGCTGTCACTGTGCTCAACAATCAAAGAAACGGCCCATCCATCCTACCAGCTACCACAAACCACAAGCAGGCTGGTGCCTAGGAGTGCCAGCTCATCGTGGGTGCCCACATATGTCCATCTTAGACCCTGCAGCCGAATTAACCAGTATGTCTTTGGAGTGATGGAGAAACACGGAGCAGGGCTGGGACTGCAGGACAGGACACCGGAGCTGCACGGCCACAGAAGAAACAATCAGGGGACTTAAAAACTTTCAACAGAAAATGAAATGACATGCAATAAAAGGTGCATCACTCGCAGTATGATTTCATTTATAAGCTTACTAAGGCGGCACGGTGGTGCAGTGGGTAGCGCTGCTCCCTCGCAGTTAGGAGACCCGGGTTTGCTTGCAAGGTCCTCCCTGCATGGAGTTTGCATGTTCTCCCCGTGTCTGCGTGGGTTTCCTCCGACAGTCCAAAGACATGCAGGTTGTCCCAAGTGTGTGCTTGGTGTGTGCGTGTGTGTGTGTGTGTGTGTGTGCGCCCTGTGGTGGGCCGGTGCCCTGCCCAGGGTTTGTTTCCTGCCTTGTGCCCTGTGTTGGCTGGGATTGGCTCCAGCAGACCGGCGTGACCCTGTAGTTAGGATATAGCGGGTTGGATAATGGATGGATGGATAGATGCTTACTAATTTAATTTTCTAGTACAATACACATTGTGGACCACCAGGGGGCATACAGCTCCCCAACCCCGACACAGCCCACTCTTCATTTTAAGTGGGGTTGCGCTTTTCTTTTGCTCCCTACAGTAGCACAATACAAAGCGCCAATATGACCCAGTCCTTCATTCTTCCTCTCTCTTTGCCTCCACTCCTCCTCACAAGCTTTGTCCTTCACCTCCCGACTCTGACTCCTCGACTGGGGTGAGGCGACTCCTTTTATAGTCCACCCGGAATGGACCCCAAGTGTTCTTTCACCTTCTTCCAAAAGCACCTCCTGCTGTGGCGGAAGTGGTGCCACAAAGGGCTCAGCCGTACCTGCAGCACCCCCTGGCTGTGCCCACGGAACCCCACAGGGCTGCTTCAAACTACAACTCCCAGGGTGCCCTGCAGTGATACGTGGTGCTCTAGCAACCCGGGAGTGCTGCCTTCTAGCATCTCGGGGAAGGTAACATCTCAGACATGCTCTCACGCTCGGTCCTTCCACCTGGTTGGCATCTTGGCCAGGTAATGGTCCCACATCTAACTCTGTGTATATAGCGCCTTACCTCTCTAGCCGTCTATCATTATGTCTTTTATGGTTTTTTTTTTTTTTTTTTGTCATAATCCATTCTTTGTGTGTCAGTATTCTCGTGAAGTGATTCTGTTGAAGGTTCTGTCAGGTTTTGAATGGACATTTTGTAGGACTCCAAAGTTGCCATCAGCATTTGAATTTCATTTGGGTTGAGGTCAGTTGGTTGACTTGGCCGTTGATGAATATTCCACTTCTTTGTGTTGAGAAGCCCCTGGTTTGCTGTCCCAGTGTGTTTTGTCTGCACTGTGAAGTGTCGTCCTCTCAGTTGTGCAGCATTTGTCTGACTCTGAGCTGACAGTATAGCGCCCTCTACACTTCACAATTCATCCTGCTTCTTGTGCCAGCAGTCACATCACCAATAAACACCAGTGAGTGACTTCCACTGGCAGCCATCCATGATCAGGTCATAACACGGCCTCCTCCATGTCTCACAGATGATGTGGTGTTCATCGGACCAGGAGCCATTTCTTCTCCTCTCCATACTCTTCTGTTTCCATCATTCCATACATATTGATCTTAGATTCATTTGTCCAAAGAAAACTCTTCCAGGACTGGACAGGCTTCTAAAAAATGTTTTCTGGTCTGGTAAAGTCTAATCTGTCCTTCCTATGCTTGAGGCTCACCAGTGGTCTGCACCTTGTGGTGAACCCTCTCTCTTCTCTTGATTGTAGACTTTGGCAATGATAGGCCTACCCACCCGAGTTAGTGGTCTTGGTTTGGCTAAATGTCATGAAGGGGGTCTTCTTCACCAAGCACAGTTGTCTTCTGTGGTTTTCCAGACCTTCTGGAGTTGCTGAGCTCATGAGTGTGTTACTTCTGTTTAAGAATCTACCAAATGGTCGAGTTGCCCACTCCTGGTGTCTCTGCTGTCTCTCTAAAGGACTTGTTTCGTTTTCTTGGCCTAATGAGGGTCTATCTTTACTCGTATGGACGGCTCTTTGGACCTCATAGTGAGACTTCATAGTGACAGCTGACACATGGAATCAACTTCAGACCTTCTACCTGTTTAATAGTTGATGACATAAGGAGGGACCTGCACTCACCTGGCTATGGAGCAGCTGGTCCAGATGCTTTGGAGCCCCCTGAAAATGGGCGGACCACGTATAAAAATGGCTGCCATTCCTAAAAGGCTCATATGATATTTACATTGAACCCCTTGAACTGAAGCTGAAGGCCTACACTTCAATCACATAAGGATTCCTTCATTTCAAATCCACTGTGGTGGCGTGCAGAGCTGAAATTATGAAACTTGTGTCACAGTCCAAATGGACCTGACTGCCTGTGTATAGCTGGTAGGCCGATGAAGCCCACTTGACGTGACTTGACTGAGGAGAAGCCAATTACACCTACTTGGGTAACACTGGGGTGAATTTAAGGAGCAATCCCAAAGGGGGCACCATTCCCTAACTGGGCCTACTCACACACCCATCCAGAACTCGTGCCACTTTAGGATCTGCAGCTGACTTGGCACACACTTCATAATAAATCTTAGAAGGAGACCCAAGGGTGTCCAGAGAAAAACCCGTACAGACATAGGTGGGGTGGGGGGGATGTGTCCGTAATTTCCCTAGTGGTCTTCAATCCCGAGATGTGTTGACTCTTGTACCAAAGTTGCCATTTCTTTTAAGAGTCACCAATCTTCATTTCTTAGGGCATTTTTGACACGATCCTCTACTGCATGTGCCGGGCAGCAACTGGAAACTATTGGGTGGGTTTTGAGAGCAAGAAGTGACCCCCCTTGCCAGCTTGAAGTGACATCAGAAATGATCAGTTATCATCTAATTTACTGTAATTTAGAGAATATGATATAAAACTCCACACCCACACACCACCTCTCATTACCATCTCAACTCGGCCGGGCAAAGGATAGCCTGTGGTTAGATGGCAGGCACGGGCACATCCAGGGGTCTTGCTCATTAAAATGCCACCATGAACTCATTTGAACTTTGATTCCGAGGTGTGTTAAATAACTCTAAACTGGCGGCCAGTAATTACCATTAGCTGCGTATCGATTGATACCCGTCGTTTAGCAGCTGCAGCTGGCAAGCGCCAGGCAATACGTCTCCACGGCAGTTTATAAGATGGCAGCCGGATTAAAAATCCATCTCGGCTGGAAATGAGCTGACATTCATGTGAGAAATGTGGAAATGGACGGTGGCAGCACAGGGGCATAAATCAGTAGGGTTGTTGGCAGATGTGGGGTAACAGGGGGCGCACCACCCCAACTTAGAATGATGTCACAAAGGCCAGAAATGTTACACTGCCCAACCAGAAGGGACAAAGGGGACAATAATGGGGGCTAAATAATACAAAACCTGTAAATAGACCCTCTGTGGTGGGGTGCAATGGTGTCTCTGCATTAAGGGCAGGTGGGGCAGTGCCTGTCATCACCCAGAAGATGGCACTGCTGTGTAAAAATGTAAAACATAATTAACTCACCTCAATAATTTAGCGTTTTTCAAAATGCGTAAAGCAAACTCAACTTAGTCATCCTAATCCAAATTTCTATGACATGCCCAGTGCAATTTCTTCTCTAGAAAATCAATTTCTCTTCCTTTATGCCCGGCCCTGCCAGCCTGTTTGTTTCTCAACAAAGATGGCAGGCCTCTATCAAGTGTCGTCTTCTATCTCACGAGTCTCCGTTGCTCTTTTTGTCCTGCCAGCCTCCTTATGTGACTGTCACACCATTCGGCGATATTGTCTGTCAGGAATTTAAGGTCCCAAAGCATGAAAAGTCCCTAAAGTTATTCTGAATGTCCACTAGAGGGGAAAAGAAACCATTAAACCCCAGATAGTCACAAAAAGGGCAACCACAGAATCGTTACCAATAAACAATTCGTTTTTCAAAAAAACTCCAAAGTGCACAAGAGTCACAGGAAGAGCTGCCATCAAAAGACGAGACAATTCAGGGTGCAAACAAGTCTCAGTACACAAATCGTAGGCATGATCAAAAAAAAAAAAAAAAACAGTACAGAGGTCAAAGTCCAGCAGATCCATAATCGAAAAGAAGCAAAAAAAAAATCACTCGCTGTTTCAATGAACCGCAAAGGACTGAGGGAGTCTTCAGTCTTTATAGGGCCGGGGGCAGTCCCTTGATGGTGACGGACAGGTGGCCCTACCTCTTGGAGAAACACCCACCAGACACGCGGGACGTAATAGAAAAGACACAGACAGCGTATCCATGAAGAATACACACATATACAAATAATAAAATAAAGGACTGAAAATGAATAAAAAAGGAACCAGAGCTCCAGCCGTAACATCAGCATTCCAGCTCTTTCTCAGCCAGCTCCTGCCCATCCATTCATTTCATTTCCCTTCCAGAACCTTCTCCGTCACGTTCCCCACCGAACCTCCTCTCTTCCGCCTCACTGGGTTTTTAACTTCGATACATTTTGGTGCGAGCCCCCCACCTCATTCACTTCTGTTTTCAGGTGGTCTTTCGCGTGCTCCTGCAGCACCAGCGCAGCTGTCTTCCTGGGGGTCTGTTGATGTCTGGGCCACGTCTCACCTCCGTCGTCTCGTCGTCAGATCCGTGCCGGGGTCTCCCCTCACGAGTTCCTTTAATTTCCGAAAGGCTTCCTTGGAATTTCCTGTTCTAGTGTTGATGTCCTTTACACACCCGCCCACTGGCATAACGGAGACCCCCATGCAGCCCCCTGCCAAGGTAAAGGGGCCGCCCCCTCATTGGCGCCTCACACAGTTGGCCGAAACAAAAATATACTGAAATTTTGAAAGGAGGAAAAATATTTGTGTGTTTTTAGGTCAATCAATCATGTGATCAAATCATGTGACGGGTGGGCACCGCATGGCAGTTAAAACTTAGTAAACAGACGAGAGCCGTCAGGATTCTTATGAATAAGTGTGCACTTTGAAAATTTTTTTTTCTCTCTTAAAATATTTTTTCTCAGTTAAACGTTTCCTGATTGTAACGATGAATTCATTATTTACGGGGCTGCGACACTGTTTTCTTTATATTTACGTTACTGCTGCGTGGCTTCTGGTTGCCATGGGAGTTACGAAGCATGACAGCACACCTCACGTCATCAGCGCCACCCTTTAAATCCGCAGGAAAGATCCATTCGGTGTCCATAATTGGGATGAAATACTCAATCAAGCAGAATGCGTATTCTTTCTCAACTCTGTGGCCTCCATTCTATCATTCCTCTCTCTGACTTTGACTTCTAGTTTGTGATTAGGATTCGGCATTCAGGATTTGGTCTTTACGGTTTCAACAAACACGCCATCCCCTGGTCCTCTTTGTGCAGACTAATAACATATGAAGGCCAAACGTGGACGTCCTTTATTAAATACACGGGTTGGTGTCACCCAGGACCGGATTAAGACCCCCACAGGCCCCTGAGGGGCTTGATGAATGGAGCTTCTTCAATGTGACTTGATCACACTTTTTAACAATGTGACCATCTGGGTTTGCTCCACGTCATTGGCTGCTTGAACCAGGAGCCGTCGATAGACTTAACCGAGATGAGACATGGCAAACGAGGACACAAACCATCAGAAAGAGTTTGTTGCTTTGGGGGTCCAAGAGTGCAGTGCTGCATCAGTAAATAAACAGTTAAACAATCCGATAGTTAAACAGTAAAATATAAAGTTAAGTGCTAAATATTATCTCTGACTGTGTCTCTCTCTCTCTCTCTCTCTCTCGCTCCCCCAGGCTCCACCCTTTCTGACAGTGCGTGTCTCTCTTTGTCTCTTTCAGGCTCCTCCCCTTTTGAAATCTCTCTCTCTCTCTCTCACTCTGTGGCTCCACCCCTTCTGACAGCATCTCTTGCCCTTTCTCTCAGGTTTCTAACTGTATGTCTGTATGTATCCCCTTCTTACAGTCTTTCTCTCTCTCCGCCAGGCTCCACCCTCTATGACAGCCTCTCTCTCTCTGTCAAGCTCCACCCCTTCTGACAGTGTGTCTGTCTCTCTCTCTCTCTCAGGCTCCGCTCCTTTTGAAAGTCTCACTCTCTTTCTCTCTAGCTCCATCCCTTCTTACAGTCTCTCTCTCTCAGGCTCCACCCCTTCTATTAGTCTCTCTCTCTTTCTCTGCCCCATCTGAAAGTGTCACTGTCACTCTCCCTAGGCTCCACCCCTTCTGGCAGTCTCTCTCAGGCTCCGCCCCTTTTGAAAGTGTCACAGTCACAGTCTCTCTCTCTCTCTTTCTCACTCTCTCAGTTTCCCCCTTTTCTGACAGTACCTTTCTCTCTTTTTAGCTCCACCCCTTCTTGCAGTCTCTCTCTCTCTCTCAGGCCCTGCCCCTTTTGTCTCACTATTACTCTCTCTCAGGCTCCACCCCTTCTTTCAGTCTCTCTCACTCCAGCTCCGCCCCTTCCTACAGTGTTTTTCTCTCTCTCTCTTCACACCTACCCAAACCCCCATGTGGCCCCCCTCAGGTATTTTATGCTCTAAATGTTGAGGGGTTTATGTATTTATTTTATTTTATTCTTTTTTTTTAGCACAGTAGTCTTATTAATTGCCATTTCAAGAAAGGAACAGTAAGACCGTGGTCTCCAAAATCTGTTTACAAGACAAATAGATTTAATTACAGCTTACTGAGTCCAAAAAAAATCTGTTAAGTAGAGAATTTCTCAAAGAAAGCAAATACTTAAATAAGAAAATGATTTCCTTTGAAGCAGAGTGCAGAGTTATAATTAATCAAACACGTTCTAATTACTACAAAAGTACAACCACGAGAAAAAGAAGAGCCAATTAATTGTAGTTAATTTGAATTTCAAAGGGAGGGAAAAAACGAGAAGAAAAAAAATATCCATCTAAAGAAGTCTGCAACTTCAAAACTCACAGGAATGGCAGACGAGGGCTAACAGCCCCCAATAGCCAAAATACTCAACTAAATAGAAACTCTTAACTTAAAAGGAGCGCAAAGAACTTTTAATAATCCAGCAGAATTTAAATGTAACAGAGAGCAGGGCCACCAGAAACGGAGTGGAAAACTCAGAGGCCCAGCAGCGGTTCGATGGTGATGCCTGTGTTGCCCCCGGTGTTGGCATTGAAGAGACAAACACAAACAGGCAGGGCTGTTTGCGCATTGAGAGGTTTAGTTCAAATAAAGAGTGCAGTGCGGAGTCTGCTCAGTAGTACATACTCGTGTATAAGTCAGGTCTTGAAACCCGAAAAATCGATCATAAAATCAGACCCCGACTTATACGCACGTTCAAAAATGCAACACTTTTTTTTTTAACATCTTCTTGCCTCCTCCAATCTCACATCTGTTTCTCAGACACATCAAATTTTGTTGCAGCGGCGTAGTTCCCAATTTCTTTCGCCACTTCAATATCGTTTAATTTAAAACCAGCTTCATATTTTCTTCTGATCGAACGCTCCATTGTAGATAAGGGACGCTCTTACGATAAAAGTGTATGAGGGTGTGAGATACAAAAAACACAAATCAGTATATAATACTATATAATAGATAGATAGATAGATAGATAGATATAAAGGCACTATATAATAGATAGATAGATAGATAGATATGAAAGGCAATATAGATAGATAGATAGATATGAAAGGCACTATATAATAGATAGATAGATAGATAGATAGATAGATAGATATGAAAGGCAGTATATAATAGATAGATAGATAGATAGATAGATATGAAAGGCACTATATAATAGATAGATAGATAGATATAAAGGCACTATATAACAGATAGATAGATATGAAAGGCACTATATAATAGATAGATAGATAGATATGAAAGGCAGTATATAATAGATAGATAGATAGATATGAAAGGCACCATAGATAGATAGATAGATATGAAAGGCACTATATAATAGATAGATAGATATGAAAGGCACTATATAATAGATAGATAGATAGATAGTGTGAGAGATGGCCGGCAGCTTATCCCGGTCCATACATCCACTCCACTAGATGGAGTCCTCCCAGCAACATGGAGGTGCCCCGAATTCCTGCAGGGCATCATGGACAATGGAGTTCTGCTTCACAGCCCTGCTTGGTACCATGAGGGCTGCCAAGGGACGCTGCAGGGAGGCACAGGGATTTCTATTTTCCCTATAGCCCAGAAGTACTTCCAAGTCATGGGGACGGAAGAACTGAAGTATTTCCGGGCTGAATAAAAATAAGAGTTTTCATCTGACCTGGAAGTGCTATGGAATCACCTGGACTGAAGGACAGAAGCACTTCCGGGTTGCGGACTATTTAAATGACCATGGGAAACCCAGCGAGCTGAGCCGGAGTTGGGAGGAAGTGCGAGAGAGCTGCTGGGTGGAGTGGAGGATTGGTTATTGTTTATTGATTATTATTGAGTATTGCGGGGGTGGAGGTGCTTTATGCACATTATTGAGAAATTAAAATTATTTCTAATACTTTTATCTGGTATCTGGACGTGTTGTCTGCGGGTTTGGAGGAGCGACAGCGACCCCTGGTGTCACAACAGACAGATAGATATGAAAGGCACTTAATAATAAATAGATAGATAGATAGATGACCTACAGAGTACAGATAAAGAATGTGAAAGGCACTATAAAATTTCTTTTTTTATAAGTTTATTTGAATTTATTAAAAGTGTGTAACATTCCATAATATCAAGTCAAACTTAAAAAAACTAAATTCAATTCAACTCCCACCCGTGAGAAAAAGAGAAAGGCCAACAGCCTGAGTGTAACTTTGGAGAGTAGTTTAGAGAGAAAGGAGTCTTTCCCCCCAATTTATTCTGACATGTTATTGATCAGATCCTGCCAGGTTTTAAACGAGTTTAGTACGGAGCCTCTAAGAGAGAATCTGATTTTCTTCCAATTTCAAAGAGTATCTAGCATCAGTTCCCCACTGACTTAACAGAGGTAGGCTGGGATTCTTCCAGTTGAGTAAGACAAGTCTACATGCCGATAGTGAAGTAACGGCAACTGCAGTTTAGCTGAAGACCTATCCTGCTCTGAATTTAAAACGCAATTAAATTCTCCGGCCATTATAATTTTGTGAGTATCCAAGTTGGAAATCAATGCAAATACATTTTGGATAAAGTCTCTATCATCCACATTGGGTGCGTAGACATTTATCAAAATCACTTTATAATTAAATAAATTACCCCTCACCATCGCCCTTAAGGATCAGATACTACATCTGATAGTGCAAATGAAATTGTTCTATGAATTAAGATTCCCACTCCTCTAGTTTTCTTTGTATAGCTGGAGTGGAATATTTGGCCAGTCCACTCTGTTTGTAACCTGAAACTGATGCTTGCTGATTAAGTGAGTCTCCTGTAAAAAGACCATCTTGGCATTTAGACCTGTTAGGTGAGAGAATCCTTTCTTCGTCTTTAATTCATGATTGAGACCTTTGACATTCCAGCTCACAAAGTTCACTGCTTTCTCGTGGAGACATTGCTTCTGAACTTTTGTTGTCATTTTATAATCTTAAATGAAGGTTGTACATTATTGCATATAATAGCTTTAATCTTAATTTCTGATATTGGTAGGAGTTATGGCTATGAAGCCTACTGTTGTGTTGGCACAACTGTGGGAATGCCAAGGACAGATCAGGAATAGCTTGCTCTCTTTCTCTACCTGAGCTCAATTTCTCGATACACAGGTAAGAACCGACTCCTCTCTGAACTGATCTTTTGATTTTTTTTCAAACTTTTTTGTCTTCTTTTGTTTTTCTTTGCTTCTTTGATGTTTGCTGTGTGGTCATGTGATGAGGATTGCTGTGAAAGTCACTATATCAAATAAACATTTAAATGACTAATCATATAAGGTTCTGCCTCATTTGTAGCACATGCAAGTCTGAGTTCCTCCGTCTGCAGGACTCTCTGATGGTGTCTACTTCATATGAAGTGTACCCTTAGTAACTTTTAAGACGCGGGGTCTCTGGGCCTGCACTGGTTGCCCACCATGTGCCCTGTAAACTCCATATGTGATGGACTCTTATTTTATTTCATGTCGTGTTGTAAGCTGTCACCTGTTGCCTGGCACACTCAGCGGCCACTCGTCACACTGCGGACCCTGCAGGGTGGTTTGTTTTCCAGTCCCCATCCTGGCGCCCCTCCGTGGCTGCCGATTTTTCTTTATATTCTCTCTTTTTCTCTGTCATTGATCTTTTTTGTTTAATTAGCTGCTCTTTTTTCTTTTTATAAAAGTGCCGTAGTCTGAGATTTCCATTCATAAAACATGTAGACATATTTGTTTTCTTTTTTCCTTACTTTGAAGTTCTTGGCTCTTTCTTGTTGTTTTCCAGTTAATTCCCTCAGCCTTCCTCCTAATAATAACGATTAACAATAAAACGACGCAGATTTTCAGTCGGCTTTTTTATTTTACATTTTTGCTAATTCCCAACTGACCTCACTAGTAGGTGTGACACTGAAATATTTGAGTTTTTTGTCCCCATGTCAACTCTGTTCTTTATTAATTGTCATTATTAGGAAACAATTAAGAAGAAACTCCTCAGGAAAACAAAGGGTAAATTAATAGAAAAAAACACATCAGAGAGTTAAGGACTTAAAACAATGGCAATTTGTAATTTGTTATTAAAGTAAATGACACACTGGGGCACTTTAATAAGTGAAGAATGAAAGAAGGAAAAACAAGAGGAGCAAATTAAAACGAGACCAATGAGATGGAAAATGAATGGGAAATGAGTGTAATAAAAGCCTGCAGCCACAGGGGGCACCACCACCGGGACTGGAAACCACACATTTAACGGTCTGCAGGGTCCTTAATGTCAC
>JANRMT010062835.1:2801238-2856395 GCA_026402145.1 Polypterus bichir lapradei | reverse complement strand
TGTTAAACCAGGGGTTCTTAAAGTCGGTCCTGGGGACCCACTGTGGCTTCAGGTTTTTGTTCCAACCAGATTTATAATCATTGAAAACTGCTAACGCTGATCTCAATTAATTAGCTGGTATTTTTTTTTCTCTTCTCTTATTCTACATTAACAAAGCACAGAGGCACGATTTTTACATTTAGAAATATTTCTGCTTTTGCTCTAGATTTAAATGCTTAACTCCCTTTTGTTGCTTTCATTATATTTCACCCTTTCAGTTTGCAGTTTGCTTCCTTCATTGTATCTTATTAATGACAATTAAAAACTAGCAGAGCAGACACCCAGGCAAATGACACTGAATCATGAAAGGCTGCAACTACTTTAGTGTCAGACTAACTAATTAGTATATAATGAATTAATTAAACAATTAGAACACCTGGAAAAGTAAAATGAAAATCAAGATGGATATATTGCTAAAAAGAAAAAAAAATAAAATTATTTTACAGTATACACTAGCTGATTACCCAGTGGCTTCACTCACTGAGTGCAAGGGAAAAATATAAAATGTAGTATTTATAAAATAAGTATTAAGTAGTAAAATATTTTGATAAAAGAACATATAAGAAGCGTATAAATTATTATATCTTGGTCTCATCAGACCAGAGAATCTTATTTCTCACCATCTCAGAGTCCTTCAGGTGTCTGATGAGACCAAGATAGAACTTTTTGGCCTTAATTCTAAGCGGAATGTGTGGAGACAACCAGGCACTGCTCATCACTTGTCCAATACAGTCCCCACAGTGAAGCATGACGGTGGCAGCATCATGCTGTGGGGGTGTTTTTCAGCCGCAGGGACAGGACGACTGGTTGCAATCGAGGGAGAGATGAATGCGGCCAAGTACAGGGATATCCTGGACAAAAACCTTCTCCAGAGTGCTAAGGACCTCAGACTGGGCCGAAGGTTTACCTTCCAACAAGACAATGACCCTAAGCACACAGCTAAAATAACGAAGGAGTGGCTTCACAACAACTCTGTGACTGTTCTTGAATGGCCCAGCCAGAGCCCTGACTTAAACCCAATTGAGTATCTCTGGAGAGACCTAAAAATGGCTGTCCACCAACGTTTACCATCCAACCTGACAGAAGTGGAGAGGATCTGCAAGGAGGAATGGCAGAGGATCCCCAAATCCAGGTGTGAAAAACGTGTTGCATCTTTCCCAAGAAGACTCATGGCTGTATTAGCTCAAAAGGGTGCTTCTACAAAATACTGAGCAAAGGGTCTGAATACTTAGGACCATGTGATATTTCAGTTTTTCTTCTTTTTTAATAAATCTGCAACAATTTCAAAAATTTTTTTTTTTTGTCTGTCAATATGGGGTGCTGTGTGTACATTAATGAGGGAAAAAATTAATTTAAATGATTTTAGCAAATGGTGAAAAATTGAAGGGGGTCTGAATACTTTCCGTACCCACTGTATAAGAAGTGTAAAACATTAACATTTAAGAAGTAAAGATACATTGAGTATACTGCAGTGGTTTCGGGTAAACTACCTGCTTGACAACCTTGCACAACGTGCCTGTGATTTAAGAGAAAAATTATTCTGAAAAATGTGGACGCTGCCCTTCCGTGCTTAACAGGCAGAAGGTCCAAACAATTCCCAAGTCCAAAACTTTACATGAAGAGGTCGGTACATCTTCTTAAATGTAAACCCTCCATCTTCTTAAAAGAATTCATCACAAAAGCAACCTTGAATGTTGTGGGGTTTTAGTGAGCCGTGCACTGCAATTTACCAAGAGAGTCACACTTCAATGGCGCCGATTACACTCATTCACAAAGATTTCCACTGTCCAAGGAGCCAACGGGGCACTTGAAGTGTCACAGATGGTGCGAGAAGAGAGGACGCTGCCCGAAACTGCGAAGCTGTTGACCCGGCAGAGCAGCCCAACATTCTGCGCCTTCCAGCATCCACTTTGTTGTCGCGACCCCTCGCCGCTGAAGGTAGTCTTCTACAGCTCGGCGCAGTTAAAAAGTAGAAAGACACAAAGCTGTTTTCCTCATCTCTTCTACTATCAAGTACTGCCAATTAAAAAAAAAAGTTACAATGTGGCAGTTTCTGCGGCAGTCACGTGGACGAATAAATAAAACTTCTGTCAGAACGTGCCTGGCGGCGGATGGCTCAGCGCTGGAGTCCAGAGTGGAGGGCGACGTGGGGCGCATTTCTAATGGGATAGATCGGCGTGTTTATTTTCAATATCAGTAAAATAACTCTCATACAAATAATAACAATTCGTAAAGACGATATAAAAATGGCGTCCACAAACGAAGTGATTAGTTCCTGTATTATAATATGTTTTGTGGTCATATGTAATTTCCGTTTCAAACGCGAAAAGAATTTTATATACCTGTATATAGATACATTTTTTTTTAACCAAACTTAGTTTTCTCATTTTTATATTGTTTCCAAAACACATAATCTGGGAAATGACAGTTCACTTAATTAGCCCAGGATTCCAATTAAAAACAGAAGCTGGTTGGAACAAAAACCCGCAGCCACAGGGGGTCCCCAGGACTGACGTTGAGAACCCCTGTGTTAAACCCATTGTGGCACTCCTTGTGTGATTTTGGGCACTACAAAAATAAATTGTATTGGATTTTATTGTATTGTATGTGGGGAAATAAACTGCTCCTAGTACGCCAATTATTTCCCCAGCCCATCCATTATGGCCTCCTGCCCCGGCATTAATCCTTTCTTTTATCCCGGCCAGCATGTTTGTCCTTCCTCTCTGGCTGCTGTGGCATGTTAAAAATAAACATAACCTGTTGTAAGGCAAAAACCTTTCTATACACTTGGATTATACATTGGCATTCGAAGACATCAAACGTGAACAATACAACGTTGCAGGTGCTATGTGTGCTCTCTTTTGATAAGCGTTATGAAAATTGTGTAGGAGTCAATGTAAGCTTGAAAGAATTTGCAGCTCTGCTTGTGAAAATATGAATTGAAAAAAATGCATTCCAACCAAAACGATGTGTCAAACTCCATCAGAAGAACTGCCGTTAAGAGATCTGATAACGCAGAGCCACAGGAGATGCAGATTTCAGCACTCATCACACCTGAATCAACAAATCTGCCTAATGACACCAGCAGAAGAATGACAAGGCTGCAGCGCATCCTCCTTCTCGACTGCACCATCTATATCACAGGTGTCTAACTCCGGTCCTGGAGGGCCGCAGTGGTTGCAGGTTTTCATTCTAACCATCTTCTTCATTACTGGCCAGTTTTTGCTGCTAATTAATGTCTTTTGAACTAATTTTAATTGATTTGCTCTTGATGACTCCGACCCCTTGTTTGTTTCTTTTTCCTTAATTAGCAGCCAAACAACAATGAGATACAAAATGAGCCAAAACAACTGGTGTCCATCATATAATATTTGAAAATAAAGAAAGATGAAGGTCTAAGGAATGTTGATCTGCTCAGGTCCCCAAAACATTTTAATAGAGCTCTTAGAAAGAGAAAATCAACAATTTCGGAAATCTCTGCTAAGGCACCATGAGAGCAGCAACAAGCCACAAAATTAAAGAACGGGTTTAATTAACAACAGGAATTGGCACCTCCTGCGGTGGGCTGGCACCCTGCCCGGGGTTTGTTTCCTGCCTTGCGCCCTGTGTTGGCTGGGATTGGCTCCAGCAGCCCCCCGTGACCCTGTAGTTAGGATATAGCGGGTTGGATAATGGATGGATGAATTGACACCTCATTAAGCAGCTGGTTGGAGTGAAACTGGTTGGAGTTTGAGGACCTGACTTAGCTGGTCTTCTGTTGGCTCCCTCAGTTCACATTTCATTTCTCTTTGGGTGCCATTTAAGGAAAGAAATGAAGCAATTCAGAGGAACGATGAAGAAATTCAGGAGAACAAATCTTAAAAAAGCAATTTATTAAAATGAATTCACAAGAAGTTAATTAAAAGCACAAACAGGGCACTCAGTTAAAAAGGGTTAGAATGTAAACCTGCAGCCATGGTGGTCCTCCAGGACTGAACTTTGCGACCCCTGGACTACACCACAGGTGTCTGCAGGTTTTCATTCTAACCATCTTCTTCATTAGTGGCCAGTCTTTGCTGCTAATTAACTTCTTTTGCCTTCATTTTAATTGACGTGACTCAGGTCCCTTAGTTGTCTCTTTTTCTTTAAATAGCAGCCAAACAATAGTGAGACACAAAACAAGCCACCACATGACCAGCTCACCTGTGCCCATCAAATAATATCTAAAAATAAAGAAAAGTGAAGGTCTTGGTAAGGCTGATCTCTCAGGTCACCCAAACATGGTGAGGGTTTTCTTAGACAAAAAAAAACAGAAAAGTCAACAGTTTTGGAAATGTCTGCTGTGGCAGAATGAGAGCGGCAACGAGCCATGGAATTAAAGAACGGGTTTAATTAACAGAAAGAATCGGCTTCTCATTAAGAAACTAGTTGGAGTGAAGTTGGCTGGAGTTTGATGTTCCAGATCAGCTGGTCATCTGTTGGCTTGTTTCGCATCTCACTTCTGTTTGGCAGTCATTTAATGAAGAAAGGAATAATTTCCTGCCTTGTGCCCTGAGTTGGCTGGGATTGGCTCCAGCAGACCCCCATGACCCTGTAGTTAGGATATAGTGGGTTGGATAATGGATGAATGGATGGAATAATTTCAGAGGACTGAAAACGAGGCCATTAAAATGAATGGAACAGAAGTTAATTAGCAGTGAAAACTGGTCATTGATTAGGAAATGGGTTAGAATGAAAAGCTGCAGCCACTGCAGCCCTCCATGCCTGGAGCCTCATGCATAACGCCGTGCGTAGAATTCGCACTATAACATGACGTAAGCACAAAAGCCGAAATGTGCTTACGCACAGAAAAATCAGGAATCTGTGCGTACTCCAACTTCCACGTTCTTCCGCTACGTAAATCCCAGTCAGCGTGAAAAGTAACGCTCGTGCATGCGCCTGCTGTCCCGCCCCAATTCCTCCCAGAATTATGCCTCTTTGAATATGAAAATCAATATAAATAGCCCTTAAGGTCAGTGTTCTGTGAAAAGACAATGGGAAAAGCACGGGGGAAAATATAAGAATTTCAGCGAATACCAAGTGGAGGCAAAGGAAAACCATACTACAGTATTTGTTCATTTAAACAGTGGAATAAACAAGAAAAGGAAGTCAATCGAGTGACATAGCGTGTTGGAGAAACTCGAAAGCTCGAGTTCACAAAGTCGCACAGTGCCCGAAATAAAAAAGAAGTCACATATCAAAGTCGCCGTGAAAAGGGGAGTCGTAGCCCACCGTCTGAGTGTCATATGAAAGCTTATTAGGGTACAGACAAAAAAAAAAATAGGCACACAGTGGGGAAAAAGCATGAAATGTCAACTTCAATCTCGAAATTTCCACTTTAATCACATAGTTTATTTTGTCATTAAAGTAGAACATCATAAACTTCATCTTAAAATCATTTAATTTACTAGTTTCTCAAATCCCATCATAACTAAAGTAGCACGTTACATGCTTTGTTTTGTATTTGATCTTCTATGTGCTCGGTGTGTGTGAATCACTACGTGCTTCTGTTCTTTCTCTTCCTCCGACAGGACACAGAATCCATTACATTTGTGCTATTACAGCTCTCTGAATAATTAAAATGCTGAGATGTATATGTGATATCATTTTCATGATGATTGGAATGAAAGCATGTTATTAAACATGGGAACACGGTGGCACAGTGATTGTTCATGTCTCACACAAGATGCTTGCAACCTTCGATGAAATAATTTATTGTAGCAGTACTGTCTCTTTCAAACATACTAACCTCTAATTCCTGTCCTTACTTTTCTTTCTCCAAATATCTAATCGTCACACAATCAGCTCTGTAATAGACGTTAAGCCATCTGTGAGCTTACAACGACGATTCTTCAAAACTTTTAAGGAACACTGAAATATCTTCATAGTACGTGTTTAATTATTCTATCCGTCTATCCTTCCAGTGTCTCGCCAGCCTCATTAAATATACAGTGCGAGGCAGGAACAATACATGAACTTGCTAGTGCTGCGGCACAGTGTCCTCACATGTTTAATTATTAACAATACAGATTATTTAAATGAAGTTAAAGTTTTATCTGTATAATATAATCAACATATTTTACTGCATTTCATCTTAAAAATGATATCGTCATCACATGTAAATACGCGCTTTATAAAGTGGCACAGGTTGTGTAATATTATAACTGTACAGTAACTTTACAGTGAGGTGATTGTACTTATAAGTCCAGACAGTTCTACAAGGAGCAATTGGTTGAGTGCATTTATAGTTCTTGGGATGAAACTGTTTCTGTACCGCGAGGTCCATACAGGAAAGGCTTTGAAACGTTTTGCTGTGGCTGAGGCAGCGTGTGCTTGATGCTGTATCCCGATAATTCTCTTTCCGATCAGCTGCTGCTGTGATTCACACTCAGATACAGTGATATAAATACTCCGAGTGGTGCAGTGAGAGTAATATGGAAAAAGATGATCCGCTGTGGCAACTCCTAACGGGAGCAGCTGAAAGAAGAAAAAGAAGAAGGTGCAGTGAGAGGAACAACGCTAAGGCAGTTATGGTATTTAGAATAGTTTGACCATTCCGTGGACCATTATATTGTTACAAGTTAATTACAATCAGATGCATTAAACTAATAAACAATATGCGGTTAATTTCAGTGTATTTATAAAACCGCGTCAGGAAAAGAAAGAATAACCACATAGGAACAGTGGCACTGCTTTGACGTTGGGTGCTGCCAGTCTGCAAAACTGAGCGGAGAACTTGCCTACCACAGGGTATGAGGTGCCGTGGAAATGTGCGCAGCTTTACGCCAAGTGAAGGTTTTATACATCACGATTTGAACGTGGAAAAGTTCTAACGCAACATTTCTGTGCGTACGCACCGTTTATACATGAGGCCCCTGGTCTACATGAATGACTAAAAAAGTTAACGTTATTGTCTGATTGAAAATGCAAACCTGTCATGCCAGAATATCTGCAGCGTTTTAACACTTTGTACAGTGGAACCTCGGTTTGTGAGTATAATTCGTTCCGGAAACGGGCTCAAAAGTGCTCAAAGTGAATTTCCCCATAAGAAATAATGGAAACTCAGATGATTCGTTCCACAACACAAAATTATTCATACAAAAATGATTAATACAAAATATAAAGTAAAGATACATGAAACAAATTAACCTGCACTTAAAAAGAATCATGGCTGGTGTAAGTGAGTTTCTAAACTCATGTGGGATTCCACCCAACGGGACGACACGCGGAAGAGCGTCCCAAAGCAATCGCAGTCTCCCAGCGCTGTAGCAGTTCGCCGTATAAGCGTATCCAAAAAGATCCCGCTACAATAAATAACCGCGCTGTTGCTGTTTCAAGCTTAATAAAGCTGGTGTTGTTAAAGTACTGAGACTCAGCTTCGTGTTTTGGGGCGCAAGACGGGGACTCGCACTTCACAGCACACACCTGCGCGCACACACACACAGTCACAATGCTGTAATAAACAGTATACGCTCGTACAGATGTTGACTATCTGAGTGAGGCAAGCAGACTCAGACGGAGAATAGGAGACGATTGCCCTCAAGAGAAGAGAGAGAGAGAGAGAGAGAGACGCGCGCGCGAGCGAGAGAGATAAGGAGAGAGAGACGCGCACGAGAGAGAAGAACCATCAGCTCAGTTGTGATCAAGTCAAAATGTATTAAAAAATTTAGTTCGTCTTGCAAAACACTCGTAAACCAAGTTACTCGCAAACCGAAGTTCAACTGTATATCCAAAGACCGTGATGCCTGCCCACGCGGTGCTCACTGTTAGGACATCCAGTATAATGATGAAACAGTCAAAAGGACAGAAAGATGTTTGACCGCACGTCCAGGGTGTTAAAAATCACCAATCACATCGATTCTATTCAAAACAGGTAAGATCAGACCAATCAGTTACTGTGTTTTTATGGCGCGAAGGCAACGAACTGGGGACTGCGCAAGCGCGATGCCAAGGCGCGTAGTTGTGGCTGGTGAGGCGGCTTGCTGTAGCCTCTCACCCTTCCTGTATGACTAAGCGTTTGTATTTCGTTTAGCGAAGAATTTCAAAGTGAATTTACATTTCTGAAAGAGGAAAGAAAAAGTGTTGGGTTTCGAGAGAATAAACTGATAATGCCAAAGACGTGGAGGTGGATTTTCGAGTTCCCGCGGAGGACGTAGGGATATAACACTATTGTAAAAGACGCGGAGAAGAGTCTGTGCCAGGTAGGTGTCCGGACTTGAAGCCGACACGATTTATTCCATCGTACGGCTGTTCACATATCATAAACAAAACACGAACTGGGCGGCATTGTTCAGATTCAGTGGAATTGTCGGATGTGCAGGCGGCGTCAAAGTGGCTGTTGATAGCATTGTGGCAGAACAATACGTCCCATCAAGTGCTTGAGCTGTTGTTTAAATACTGGGCCTTATTACACGAGGTACAGAGCTGATCGGTTTATTAGCCGATAAACGTGGACGCCGTTTGGAAAAGTTCAAGGGCGCACGCTTCGGACTCCCGGTGGTTATCGATCGGTCAACAAACTCTAAAGATCCTGAGCTCCGTTAATCAACTCAAAAGTGCTGTAACGTCATCGGTATATGCACAGAAAGGGGGTACGCGCCTCAGACAATTAGGATGAGCTGGCCGTCGAACTACCCGCTTATGGGGAACGATGGGCGATGACCTTTCGGCTCCACTAGGGCTCCAGATGTGCTTCGACCGGCATTATACGAGTGCCTTTTGATGTATGAATTTGTTTGGTTTTATTCTTCAGGGTTGCTTTGTATGTGCGCAGTGTAAACGTGTTTGTATGCAGCATTGCATAATCGCGATACACGCCCCCCAGTAACCCCCGGGTTCCCCAGAGGGACCGCCTCGTATTCTTTCAGAGAGAAACAAAACAAACACAACCCCCCCTAAGGCTTAATTAATTTGTAAGTCTTAAATTTCAAATCGCATGAAGCGGTCGTACGCGTTTTCTTATATGGCCCACTTAGGCAGTTGACAGGTAGAGGTGGGACGCTCGGTTTAAGAGAGAGAAGAGAGAGAGAGAGAGAGAGAGAGAGAGAGAGAGCCCATGACTGAGACGTCCACTGCGCTAATCGTCCATCGATGTGTGAGAGTCGAGTAGAATTCCATATGCCGATGCCCTTTCTTTCTTCCTTTCTTTCCCAGAACGGGGCGCTGATGGATGGAGATGACTCCTTGTCAAAGCCTAAATGCCAGCGCGAGGGCTGCGTGGTTTTTAATGCCGACGCCGAGCACGCGGCTGACATTTCAGTCTCGCAGGCTCCAAGTGATGTTTAGCGTCGGCCCGTCCTCTCTCTGGAAAGTCGTTATTTTTTGTTTTTGTTTTCTTTATTCCGAACAGACAGGCGTGTATGATGAATGTCATCGTTGAAAAAACTCCTTGTTATGGGCGCCTGATTGCTCCACTGCAGTGTGCAGGCGGTTTTTGAGTATGTTGGTGTTCGCCTGCTTTTATTTCAGCTGGTGAGCTGAATGAGTCCTTTTTTTTTAATGTGCATATACACTCTTTATGAAGTGAAGGTTAGGTTGAGTGGTGATTTCCAGAATAACCCTACCAGTGTGGATCAGCCCTGTGATGTACTGGCAATCCCGTTCAGGGCAGGTTTCCATTTTGCACCCAGTGATGCCAGTCCCCTCATTCTTGAATTAACAATATTATTTGGCTGACAGCTTTCAGAGACTTACAACAGAGAGAGAGTTGGTTCAACTTCATTTTTTTTTTCAGTTGGAATACTGGCAGGTGAAGTGACTTGCTCCTGGTCACACAATGTCATTAGGTGGAGTCGCAACCTTAACCACTATGCCTGACTCTGTAATATATTTGGTGCACCCCTATGTTATAATGAGGTGGCTTGTCACTGTCCTCTAACCCACTAACGCTTGGTCATTTCTGTTTAGACATGCAAATAAACTTTATATAGCAATGTTCCACTTTGCACCCCCCAGGTGACAGGTACACCACAAGTCTTAACAAATGTCTACATGCAGCAATACTGTGATGTTCCAGTGTCAGTCAGTCATTTTCCAACCCACTATATCCTAACACAGGGTCACAGGGGTCTGCTGGAGCCAATCCCAGCCAACACAGGGCGCAAGGCAGGAACCAATCCCGGGCAGGGCACCAACCCACTGCAGGACACACACACACCCCAAGCACACACACGGGACAATTTAGGATCACCAATGCATCCAACCTGCATGTCTTTGGACTGTGGGAGAAAACCCACGCAGACACGGGGAGAAGCGAACCCGGGTCTCCTAACTGTGAGGCAGCAGTGCTACCACTGCGCCACCGTGCCGCCATAACACAATACTCATTTTATTGAATTAAACATACTTTTTTTTTACATTAAAAAAAAGTTTCCATGCCATCTGGCCTTTGCTTGAAATAAGGCGGGCATGAAAGGTAGTTGGCACAAAGGTGCTGAAGATGGCAATTGAAAAACTAACATTCATTTTTATATTTCAATGAGCCCATTCTCTACACACGTGTGACTAGGAGACATCCTCCGCCGTGCCACCGCCATGACGAGAGGGGGCATTGCTGCTGATACATTTCTTTTCTGCACAGTTCACAGGGGCGTTGGCCGGACAATGAATGACCTCACTTCCGGCTCTCTGTCACCAAACTCGGCCCCTTCCAGGAAGCAGAAGGAGGCGGTCAGTCTTGTGTGGAGATTTTTATAGCGCCTTTCAATAGTGAACACCTTTCCAAGGTGTGTTGTAGTTTGGCTATTAAGGGTGTCGTATTCCTTCCTTTGATCTACTGCCTTTCAAATAATGAGCAAAGTGTTTTAGAGATGAAGCTACTAGTGATGTGTGATTTCTACACTGTAGACCCTGTCATATAAAGCAGGGGTCACCCAGAGCCCATGTCTTTTATGTCTTTCCATACTGAACACCATCTCAAAAATTCTTAAACGTTAAACTAGAATGGATGCCATATTTGTATAGTGCCAGCCCAGGCCAATGAGGTGACACGTTCAGAATCAGGTGGTGAGGGTTGAGTCTGATTTATTTTTTATTTTTATTTATTTATTTTTATTATTATTTTTATTTAGCATCTGTCCATAGAGAATGCTATCTTAAATGTCTGGATGATAAAAGTGTCATTGAGTCCATATCGACATGTTCCTTTGAAGAATACAGTAGGTGGACCAAATTTCACACACCGCTGAACTGTTTTGTGATATGGAGTCTGTGCTGGGCACTGAGTCTGTGACTTTGTGATTTTTTTTTTTTTTTATATAATATCTTTACATAGTGGGTTCACATCCTGGTCCTACTTGCGTGGAGTCTGAATGTTCTCCCTGTGTGCTGCCTGGGTACTCTGGTGTCCTCCCACAGTTCGAAAACTTGCAGGTTAGGTAGATTGGCATTGATTTATTGGCCTATTGTGTGTGTGTGTGTGTGTGTGTGAGCATGTTCACCCTGCGATGGGCTGGCTCCGTGTCTGAGGATTATTCCTGCCTTGCACTCTGTGTATGGCGGGTTAGGTAAGAAAATAACATGACTGTTCTTTCCATAATCGGCACCATCTCAAAAATTCTTAAATCTTCTTCTTTCGGCTGCTCCCATTCATCTTTTTCCATGTCTTCCTGTCCTCTGCATCTTGCTCTCTTACACCCATTCGAAACTTCTTAAATGGTAAAGTTCAGGGTCAGCCAAAATAAAGTACCACATTTCACAAGGTCATTGTGTGAGTGGGTTTGGTGGCTGGGGGGTCCTTTGGTCGGCGATGCCTTGTAGTTTTCAGTCTGCCACACGCCTTGGTCCGGTGAGCACCATTGCTTTCGCTCTTGATGCGTTCTTCAAAAACAACTAATCCATCATTGCTACACAACGTGCCTTCCAAACGCACTTCAGCATTCCTCTTGACGGTGATGTCCCAAATCGGAAAACAATTCTACATTTAGATAGACGGCTACAACATTGAACAGAAAATCTCCAGGCCGTCCTTGGACTCTACAAACGCCTGAATGCATCCAAGCTGTAAGGGCATCCATTGTGCAGTCTGCTAGACGTTCAGCATGCTTCTGCCTTTGGCATTTCTAACACGTTTTTGATTTTGCACGAGGACCTTCATTTCCATCCATACACAGTGATGGCAGTACAGGAACTCGCTGAGAGAGACTGGGAGAGCCATAATAATAATAATACATTTTTAACACTTTTATTTTAGTTTAATTTTATTTAAAAATGCATTGTTATCACTCTTTAATTTAATATTGTTCTTTATCAGTATGCTGCTGCTGGAGTATGTGAATTTCCCTTGGGGTTAATAAAGTATCTATCTACCTAGCTATCACATTTTATTTATATGGCGCCTTTCCCAAGCTCAAGGCACTTCACAGAGTCTTAGAAAAAAAAAAAACCAGCAGGATATCTTTTCTTGAATAGAACAATGAAACTGATAACAAAGCATTAAATACGTAGAATAAAGAACAATAAACCAGAGTGAAATAGTGAATCGATCCATCCATTATCCAACCTGCTTTATCCTAACTATGGGGTCACAGGGGTCTGCTGGAGCCAATCCCAGCCAACGCAGGGCACAAAGCAGAAAACAAACCCCGGGCAGGGCGCCAGCCCACCGCAGGGCACACACACTCGGGATAATTTAGGATCGCCAATGCACCTAACCTGCATGTCTTTGGACTGTGGGAGGAAACCCACGCAGACACGGGGAGAACATGCAAACTCGGGTAGCGAATCCAGGTCTCCTTACTGCAAGGCAGCAGCACTACCACTGTGCCACCGTGCTGCCGAAATACTCAATTCAATACTAAAATTAAAATTTAATTTGTGATATAACAGACACACAAATTATCCTGAACACCTGGACAGAGAGGTAAACTGAAAGAAAGGGCAGAATGTTAAGTGAATTTAGATGCCTTCCTAAAATAGTTGTTTTTTAAAAGAATGAATGGAGTTGGCTGATCTAATTAATTTTGGGATGTCATTCCAATGTCTGGGTGCTATGGAGCTGAAGGACCTGCTGTCACCCGTAGAGTGCAGGTCAATGTGAGGCATGACAAGATTACCAGAATCAGAGGACCTTAGTAGGCGAACAGGAGCCATGTGATGGAGAAGAGAGAGTTGTGCGCCAACATTCTGCAAACCGTTCATCGAGATGCCATCATCATGTGACATCAGCCATGAGGCACATTTTCATTTGAATGGTTGTGTAAATAAGCAAAACTTTCACTGTTGGGCTGAAACCCACCCTGGTGAACTTCATCAGAGATCCCCGCACAGCGAGCACATGTGTTACAGTTTGGGGCGCCATCACAGAATTTGCCATTGTAGGCCTTTACTTTATTGAGGAGGAGGGAGCAACGGTCACCGTCACTTCAGAACATCACATTGAAATGCTGGAGAACTGGAAGACATGGATGGATATGGTGGACGCCTGGAGTGACAGCTCACACATCCTGTATGGAGATCCATGCAAGTTTCGCGGGGAAGCTGATCTCCCTGTGCGGTGATGTCAGGTGGCCTTCACGTTCGCCTGATGTCACTCCATGTGATTTTTCTCTCAAGTTGAAGGTCTACACACACACCGACCTCAAAATCTTGATGCCCTCAAGGATGCTATTTGCCGCTATTCCCCTTGAAATGCCCAACTAGTCACGCAAGCGTTCAGAAATCATCTCAAAGAGTGTATTGCTAATGATGGCCACCACCTTAAAACACGGTGAACAAAAATCCCTTTCTTGTGTCGTAATGAATTGTATTTTATCTTGTAGCATTTTTGTAGTATAAACGTTTGAAATGTGGTACTTCTTTTTGGCTCACCCTGTATAACCACTGCCATATTTTTATAGTGCCAGCATCTGGCCAATAAAGTGACTTGTTTAGGGTCAGACAGTAACTCTGCTGGGAACTGAGTCTGTGAGCTTGTGATTTTTTTTTGTTTTTTTATATATAGCGCCTTTCTATACAGTAGTGAACAGCATCTCAAAAATTCCTGAAAGGTAAAGTGCAGTTGAGGTCACGTTGATAAATTTCTTCAAAGAATAGATGGAGCAAGTTTCACTGGATTTGGACCACGGAGAGTTAAATTGTTTCATGTGGACAGACAGACAGACTAACGGTTCTCCTTTAGGTAGCACTGCCTTCACTACTGAGGTGTTTCATCTGCGCAAAGTCTGCGTGGTGGCCTCAAGGCTAAAAAAATAAGTCTGATCTTCCAGATGTGATTCCTGCACTTTCTAGAAACACGTCTGCACTGGAATAACATTAACGTTGAAAAGGTGCTGCTCTATGAAGTAAGTCTGTTTGTTAACCTCGCCATTGCAGAAGTGAGGCTAACTTGGGTTACCTTCAGCAGAAGATCACAAGGTGGAAGGCAAGAGAAGGGCCACCACACGTCAGCCACCCTGCGACCCTGACTGGAAGTCATTGGGTTAGCAAAGAGAGGGGAACACGCACACACAGAGGGTGTCAGACAGAGGGCGCCACAGCACTCACTCATTGTGAAGCTGCACACTCTCAGCCCTTCCTTTGTTCCAATACAGTATATATTTTCTATTGTATCTTTCTTAGTCCGCCCTCAATTTTAATTTGTAATTACTCTTTTATTTTTTCCAATGCATTTTTTGCATCTTTGAATTCGCCGAGTCTATAAATCAAGACTATCAAGTGGTGGGCTGGTGTCCCATCCAGGGTTTGTTGCTGCCTGTTGCCGGGAGCTGCTTTTGTGTAAAATGAGAAGCAGATAAATAACGATAAGCATGACACCTGCCCACCTTAGATATTTATGAAATGTCACCACCCGTCACAGTTTATTTTTTTGGTAACATTTATGTGGCAGACACTTATGCACACAGTTGGCACTTTTGAGCCACAGGTTTCCACAGATTCCATTTCTAACACAGATAGCTGCCAGACAGAGCCTATCCTGGCAGCATTAAAGGCAAGACAGTTACCAAACCTGGACTGGGCGACAGACATGAAGGTCATGAAGGTATGTATATGCCAATCTTCTCCTTCTTTTTCTTTTGGCTGCTCCGTTAGGGGTCGCCACAGAGGATCATCAACTTCCTGTCCTCGTCATCTTGCTCTGTCACCCCCATCACCTGCATGTCCTCTCTCACCACATCCATAAACCTCCTCTTAGGCCTTCCTCTTCTCCTCTTACCTGGCAGCTCTATCCTTGGCACCCTTCTTTCATTTTACCCCTCATCTCTCCTCTGCAATAATCCAAACCAACGCAATCTTGCCTCTCTGATTTTGTTTCTAAACCGTCCCACCTGAGCCGACCCTCTGATGTCCTAATAAGAAAGGGGCTCAGAGCTGATCCCTGATGTAATCCCACCTCCGTCACTCCTACCTCAGACCTCACCACAGTCACACTTCCCTCGTACATATCCTGTACAACTCTTACATACTTCTCTGCCTCTCCCGACTTCCTCATACAATACCACAGCTCCTCTCAGTCACCCTGTCATCTGCTTTCTCTAAGTCCACAACAACACAATGCAGCTCCTCCTGGCCTTCTCTCTACTTCTCCATCAACATCCTCAGAGCAAACATCTCATATGTGGTGCTCTTTCCTGGCATGAAACCATCCTGCTGCTCACTAATCATCACCTCCACTACTCTTTTCCATAACTTCAGTTTTATCCCCCTGTAGTTACTGCAGTCCTGCACATCCCCCTTATTCTTAAATATCGGCCCACTAGTCCACTTCTTCTCCACTCCTTAGCCATACTCTCACTTTCCAAGATTCCATTAAACAATCTGGTTAAAAACTCCACTGCCATCTCTCCAAAACAACTCCATGCTTCCACATGTACATCTGGACCAATGACCTTTCCATTTTTCATCCTCTTCATCGCTGATCCTTACTTCCTCCTTGCTGATCTGTTGCACTTCCTGATTCACTATCTCCACATCATCCCACCTCTTCTCTCTCTCGTTCTCTTCATTCATCAGCCTCTCAAAGTCCTCTTTCCATCTGCTCCACACACTCTCCTCTCTTGTGAGTACGTTTCCATCTTTATCCTTTATCACCCTAACCTGCTGCTCATCTTTCCCAGCAGCCTTCGCCACCTCTCTCTTCACCTTGCGCCTTATCTCCTTGTACTCTTGTCTATTTTCTGTATCTCTCTGACTATCCCTCTTCTTCTTTGCCATCTTCTTCCTCTGTATCCTCTCCTGTACTTCCCCATTCTACCACCAGGTTTCCTTTTCCTCCTCCCTCTGTCCAGATGTCACGCCAAGCACCCTTCTTGCTGTCACTACTACTACTACTATTACTGTTACTACTTCTGCTGTAGTTTCCCAGGTGTCTGGTGATTCTTTACTGCCACCCAGTGCCAGTCTAACCTCCTCCCTAAACTCCACCTTGCAGTCTTCCTTTTTCAGCTTCCACCATTTGATCCTTGGCTCTGCCCTCACTTTCTTCCTCTTCTTGATCTCCAACGTCATCCTACAGACCACCATCCTATGTTGCTTAACTACACTTTCCCCTGCCGCCACTTTGCAGTCTTCAATTTCCTTCAGATCAGCTCTTCTACATAGGATGGCATCTACCTGTGTGCATCTTCCTCCACTCTTGGATGTCACCATATGTCCCTCCTTTTCTTAAAATACGTATTCACCACAGCCATGTCCATCCTTTTAGCAAAATCCACTATCCTCTGACCTTCTTCATTCCTTTCCTTGTCACCATACCTACCCATCACCTCCTCGCCTCCTCTGTTCCTTCACCAACGTGTCCATTGAAATCCACTCCAATCACCACGCTCTGTCCATCACTTCATCCAAGAAATCTTCTTTCTTACCCATTGGACACCCAACTTGTGGTACATATGCACTAACAACATTCATCATCACACCTCCAATTTCCAGCTTCATAATCCTCACTCTGTCTGATACTCTCTTCACCTCCCAAACACTCTTGACGTGCTGTTCTTTCAGAATAAATCCTACTTCATTTCTCCTCCCATCCACACCATGATAGAACAATTTGAATCACCTCCGATCCCCCTGGCCTTACTCCCCTTCCATTTAGGCTCTTCACACACAATATATCAACCTTCCTTCTCTCAATCATATCTGCTAACTCTCTCCCCTTACCAGTCATACTGCCCACATTCAAAGCTCCTAGCCTCCGCTCCACTCTCTTTACCTTCCTCCTCTCCTCCTGCCTCTGGACACGTCTCCCCCCCTTCTTCTTCGGCCAACAGTAGCCCAATTTCCACCAGCACCCTGTTCACTAACAGTACTGGTGGTGGTCGTTGTTAACCCGGGGCTCAACTGATCTGGTATGGAAATTTGTATTGTTGTCCACATATTGATTTGGCAAACTTTTAAACCGGATGCCCTTCCTGATGTAACCCCCCCCCCCCCATTTGTCCGGGCTTGGGACGGGCACGAAGAAACACACTGGTTTGTGCATCCCCTATGGCGGGGTTAAGGGGGATCTCTTCTATTACTTTCAAACACTTCAGCTTTGAGCGCCCCCTAGTGATGCACTCCAGTTTATTGTACCTTCTTCATCCTCGCAGTCCAGCCTTTTTATTTGCTGTCATGGAATTCGTGACAAGTTGTACTGAATTACTGTTTGATGACGCTGACGGAGTTCACTCTGGGTATAAAAATAGCAATGTTAGCCCACCTCAAGACAACAGCAGCAACACTGGATGGTGGGTTTGCAGCAGCTCATTCATCTTTCTGCCATATCATGAAAATCCCCCAGCACTCCTTTATATAGCACCTTCTTTCAGAAATAACAAAAAATCTGAGAGCGCGGGCTCTGAGGTAAGCAGGAGGCATTTAGAAAGGCTGCTAATTGCATTCCCTCCGGAAATTTTGCAGTTGTGAACTTCTAAAAGCAACAATTATTCGCACAAAAAAAAGGTCGGTGTTGCATAATGAGGCCGACTGCAGGAACACAAATTTCCTGGTGGCATTTGGCGCAACGGGATTGATAGCATTATTACATGCACAACGGTCAAGGTGTACAGTTCACGTTTGATTTTTTCTTGTTGTTTCTCTTTGAGAGTAAGAAATGGCTTCAGCGGGTTTTATCCGATGTTGTCTTTAATTAGTTGTATTAGTGAATTAAAGGAGGGGATGGATGAGAACTATTTGTCTTTAAACACTGATAAGACAGAGATGTGAATTATTGGAGGGAGTGACGCTGATCACAATAATATTCTATCATCATTTAACTCAGTTGGAATCACCATTAATTTTACTGAATCAGCCTGCAATCTTGGAGTTCTCTTTGACTCTAGCAGGTCATTTAAAGCACACATTACAAAGTTGTCCAAATCCGGTTTCTTCCATCTTCAAAATGCTGGTATATTAAGGTGCTTTCTAAATAAAAAGGGATTCTGAGAAATTAATTCATGCATTTATTTCTAGTAGGATTGACTGCTGCAATGCGGTGTTCACTGGATGTTCAAACTGTTCTTTATTCAGCTGCCAGTTAATCCAAAATGCTGCTGCAAGAATTATTACAAGAACAAGGCAAAAGTTTGATGAAATGACACCTTTTATTGGCTAACTAAATAGATTACAAATGCAAGGTTTCGAGGCAGCTAAGGCCCCTTCATGCCTATGTCCTCCTGTAGCCTGTGATGAGTGTCTGGATTCTGGATGGAGGTATTTCTGACCATTCTTCATACAAAATCTCTCCAGTTCAGTTCAATTTGATGGACAGCCTGCTTCAAATCATCCCATAGATTGTTGATGATATTCAAGTCAGGGGACTGTGACGGCCATTCCAGAACATTGGACTTCTCCCTCTGCGTGAATGCCTTTGTAGATTTCCAACTGTGTTTTATGTCATTGTCTTGTTGGAATATCCAACCCCTGCTTAGGAAACTTCAACTCTGTGACTGATGCTTGAATATTATCCTGAAGAATCTGTTGATATTGGGTTGAATTCATCCGACCCTCGACTTTAACAAGGGGCCTCAGTCCCTGAACTAGCCACACAGCCCCATAGCATGATGGGACCTCTACCAAATGTGACAGTAGGTAGCAGGTGTTTTTCTTGGATTGTGTTCTTCTTCTGCCATGCAAAGCGCTTTTTGTTCTGACCAAATAACTCCATTTCTGTCTCATCAGTCCAAAATGAATCTGGCTTGTCTAAATGAGCATTTGCATGCAACAAGCGACTGTGTTTGTGGCGTGAATGCAGAATGGGCTTCTTTCTCATCACCCTGCCATACAGATGCGCTGAATTGTAGAACGATGTACAGATACACCATCTGCAGTGAGATGTTCTTGCAGGTCTTAGGAGGTGATCTGTGGGTTGTCTGTCACCATTCTCACAATCCTGCCTCTACATATGCCGCTCCTGTATTTTTCTTGACCTGCCAGACCTGCTGGGTTTAACAGCAACTGTGCCTGTGGCCTTCCATTTCCTGATTCCATTCCTTACAGTTGAACCTGACAGTTTAAACCTCTCAGGTAGCTTTTTGTAGCCTTCACCTAAACCAGGAGACTCAACAATCTTTGTTGTCAGATCTTTTGAGAGTTGCTTTGAGGATCCCATGCTGTCTGTCACTCTTCAGAGGAGAGTCAAAGGGAAGGAGGAACAACTTGCGATTGACCACCTTAAATCCCTTTGACCACTCATGATGGGACACACCTGTCTATGAAGTTCAAGGCTTAATGAGCTCATCATACCAAGTAATCAGCATTGAGCAGTGACAGGCATTCAAATCAGCAGAATGACAATGGGACCCACATTTGTGCACAGCCAGTTTTTCACTTTTGATTTAATTTCATACAACTAAATACTGCGTCACTAAAAATCTTTGTTCGGAAAACACCGCAGTGCTCTGATGTTCCTGGGAAATGAAAGACATACTACTGTTATCTTTATTGTTGAAAGGAGAGTCGATTATTATGCAGGCTGAGAGGGGTTCACAAACTTTTTCATATGACTGTATGTCCATCAACAATAACCTATAGCAGAATTTTCCAGACATTTTTCCTTTTTCTTTAAAACACTGGTTTATAGCCCATTATACTAAGCAACACACAGAAATGTCATTTTCTTTATAACACTCAATTCTAGTCAGTTGCAGTATCTTGGTGTTGTGTTGTGTGCCCCCTGGTGGGTGAACTCCAGTCATTTACCAAGGGCGACTCTTTCCTTGCCTGACAGACCTCAGTGTCGTGTGCCTCCTAGTAATTTGAGTGCTTCTTTGATCATTTTTTGTAATACGTTCTTCATTTATAAAAGTTCTTGTTTTGTTTTGTTTTTTTTTTTCAAGCCAGCCTCTCCTGAATGGCATTTTTGTACATTTTGAACTTCTAAAAGTATATTTTGAATTTTTTTTAGGCCTGTGTAGGCCACAGGAAGCACTTGGGGATTGGCTGACTTGGGTTGAGTCTGTTTGGTATTGTCCTGCTTGGTGGGTCTTTTTGAAGTCTTCACACCCAAACCCAACTGTTCCAGTCTCCAAAACACAAAACTGAGACGGTTCGTTTTCTGACAGTCCTGTCACTGAGTGATATGCGTGGTGTCATTTTATTTCCTGAGTTATTCGTCATCAGAGGCGGAGTGGTGGCTCTGAGGTTAGGGATCTGCGCTGGCAATTGGAAGGTTGCCGGTTTGAATCCTGTAAATGCCAATAGGGACTCTGCTCTGTTGGGCCCTTGAGTAAGGTCCTTAACCTGAAATTGCTGAGCGCTTTGAGTAGTGAGAAAAGCGCTTTAGAATTATTATTAAAGAGTTATTATAACCGCAGAGAGTGCAGAATGAATCCACAGAGCTGTAAATGGAAACAAGTTTGATGGAGACCTGCTGGCTCCTTTGTCATTTGCAGCTTATTGCTTATAAGGAGCCATGAAAAACAGGGAGGGCAGCTGTTGAAGACTGAAATAAGCAATTAAGGGTGGGGAACCTGACCAAGTGAGACCACTAAAATGAAGCCTCAAAATGTCACTTGAGCACTGAGTGCTTCCTCAGCAATAATTGACTTTTCTCATTAAGAAACTGTGTTGGAACAAAAACCTGCAGCCACTGTGGCCCATCAAGACCCTGATCTAGGAAAAGCTTGGGCTGCATCCTGTTAGAGGTGCTGATGAAGCCAGCAGGGGGCGCTCACCCAGTGGTCTGAATGTGGACCCCAGTACAATGATAGTGACACTGTGCTGTAAAAGTGACATAAAACTGAGGACCTGACTCTCGCTGGTCATTTAAAGATCCCTGGGCATCTTTCAAAAAGAGTAGGATGTACCCCAATGTCCTGGCTAAATCGCTCCTCCTGCCCCCCTAATCATCCTCTTCACCACCTAATAGGTAATGTGCGGTGAGCCTGCTGGTGCAGTAATGGCTGCCGTTGCACATCGCTGGTTGTTGAATTTGCTCCCACTATCTATGTAAAGCGCTTTGAGTAGTTTGAAAAGTACCAGGTGGCGCACGAAAAAACTAAACCTTCTCCGACTCCAACGTCGACGTACGTTTCTTAGCCCGTGCACAAAACGAAAGATATGCAATACAAAAATCCAATTGCAGTTGTTTGAAGGAGCCACGAGCAATAAAATGCACGTTTTTTTCCTTGTCGCCGTCCTTCAGTTCTTGGACACAAGTCATTCTGTACAGCTTCATTTGTAGAGAGTGCAACCCACATTGACAAGACCTGCGCAAAACATTCGCTTGTTGTGCCAATTCCCGTGTCAATTTCCTAGGGCTTCTGGCCCTCTGTTCCTGAATATCTGCTACGACCGCAAGTGTACGAATGGAAGGGGCCCGATTCTTTTTGGAGTTTGCAACTGAGCCAGTCTCCCGCCACTTCTTCACCAACTCGTGAATACTGCTTTTTGCTGGTAGGTTTATGCCAGGAAACTTCTGTGTGAAAATGTCCCACATTTAGTTAAAAGAACCAGTATACTCATCCGCCTCCACTATTCCAGTCCTCTGTTGCAGAGAATACATCTTCTGGATCTCTGTACCCACTGGCTCACAGCTTCCTTCCTAATGCACACTTGGGGCTGCTGACTCCGTTGCCACAACAAGGCTCCGCGATGGCACCCGCCTGTCTAAGCCAATGGGTCGGAGACAGTTCGGATTTTCATGCGCCACCCTGTACTATCCATCCATCCATCCTCTTCCGCTTATCCGAGATCAGGTCGCAGGGGCAGCAGCTTGAGCAGAGATGCCCAGACTTTCCTCTCCCCGGCCACTTCTTCTAGCTCTTCCAGGGGAATCTCGAGGCGTTCCCAAGCCAGCCGAGAGACATAGTCCCTCCAGCGTGTCCTGGGTCTTCCCCAGGGCCTCCTCCCGGTTAGACGTGCCCGGAACACCTCACCAGGGAGGCGTCCAGGAGGCATCCTGATCAGATGCCCGAGCCACCTCATCTGACTCCTCTCGATGCGATGCGGAGGAGCAGCGGCTCTACTCTGAGCTCCTCACCCTGTCTTTAAGGGAAAGCCCAGACACCCTGCGGAGGAAACTCGTTTCAGCCGCTTGTATTTGCAATCTCGTTCTTTCGGTCAATACTGACAACTCATGACCATAGGTGAGGGTAGGAAATGTACTATATACATCCATCCATTATCATCCAACCCGTTATATCCTAACTACAGGGTCACGGGGGGTCTGCTGGAGCCAATCCCATAATATAAGGGCGTAAGGCAGGAAACAAACCCTGGGCAGGACGCCAGCTCACCACAGTACTATATACGTGCAATTCCCTATTCTTATTATCAGTTGATTGATTTCCTAAAGGACGGCACGGTGGCGCAGTGGGTAGCGCTGCTGCCTTGCAGTAAGGAGACCAGGGTTCGCTTCCCGCATCCTCCTTGTGTGGAGTTTGCATGTTCTCTCTAGTGTGTGCCCTGCCTGGGGTTTGTTTCCTGCCTTGCGCCCTGTGTTGGCAGGGATTGGCTCCAGCAGACCTCTGTGATGGATGGATGATTTCCTAAAATCTTTTTTTCTTTAACATGTCTAAAGTGTAACTTTTTCTGAAATAATACAATACAAGGCGATGGGGTCAGTAATGAACACTGCTTGGACGATATCCTCTCACAGTTCATTGTCATGGGGGTCCACAGCCTAACCCATCAGCACTAGATGACGGCCAGTCCATCACACCCCCGACACCACCACATCGATGCACACAATCAATGCTCGGGTCTCGGATTTGAACCCTGACCAGTAGCACTACTCACTACCCAACCGTACCAACCTGCTGTATTTATCAATAACGCTAAGAATAAAGCTCTTCACATAACACAATTTATAGAGTGAATAATCAAGACGAGCTTCACAATAATCCTATTTCATTTTACCACAATCCACATGTAAAAATTCACATTTCTTCCCATCCCGACGGCCTTTTTTTCTTCCTCCAGCAGCACCGGCGTGCCGTTGTGTTATAAATAGAGAGGACACTGAAATGATCTCAAAGTGCGGACCTCCAGTGGATTTCTGTGAATTTCTATATTTAGTGGCGTATTGTTTCAGGTTACCTTCTCAGAAGGGCACAGAGCAGTTTGGACATTAAAAATAAAACTGGAGCAGACGTCTGGAGGCTGCGTCCATATGCGTCTTTCAGAAAAAGCAGCCTGATGTCATTTGGGGGCAGGTGGTCTTCATCCCAGAGAATTTTGGGTCCACAACTGTTGAAATTCCAAGCCAGTCTGACATGTCCACAAGTCTGAGGCCACGTTGCAGTTCTGAGGGACCGGACTGGCACGATGCGGGTTCTACTCCAGGCTCCCATGCAGCTTCTGGGAGCTCTTGAACCCGACACCGTCGGTAATGTCACCGATGAGCTAGGCAGTGAGGCACAACAAAGCAAGGGGGTGGTGCTTTTATTTAAAATCGACAAACAAAACAGCGTTCAAATAAATAGTGCAGTGCTTTAAATATACGTCATTAAAGAAATAAATAATTCATTAAAACAAGTGAAAGGTGGAGGTTAAAATCCATTAGAAAAAAATCTTTTAAAAACAACGAGGTTAAAACAATGACTGGAAGCAGCCTCTTTAAAAACACAAAGCAGGCGCCTTCTTTACTGGCGACTCCCCTGCTTCTCCCATCCAGGCTGTGCACCAGGGGAGTCACCCTGCATGCAGCTGTCCTTCTTCACTCGACTGGTCTGGTGGTCTCCCGATCCCTGGCTTTGTTCAGCCCCTGCCAGACCGAGACTTGGCTTCCCCCAACACTCTACTCCAAATCTCCGACTCCCGCTGCCTTTGCTGCGGCGAGCCAACCTTCTCCCGGTCACTCCTGCTCCCAACAAGCGCTCAGCAGGAGCCCTCGGGTGGCGGCCAAACACCCCACTTGGGCTCGCCTCTCCCAGCCGCCTGCATACATCGCTCGTTTGCTCTCCTTCTCTCTCGCACACACCGGCTCCTTCATTTCCAGCTGCCTTCTTCCTTAACCTCCGTTTCTTTCTTTTTTCCTTCACTCCTAGCCGCCTCGCACTTCTGTTTATTATAGGGACGTGGATCAGATGTGGCAATTAGCAGCTCCCAGCACCAATTACGGATGCGGACAACTCCTCACCTGTGCTTTTAAGTGAGGACCAGCCGCATCACCCAGGAACCGCTCTTGCCACACATACCAAGGCCCCTCGCTAAGCCGGCGATTTGTTTATTTAAAAAGTGGCCTTTTTGATGTGAGCTGTGGACCCGCTACACCACAGACTGCTGGCCCGGCTTGGCATGGAGACATAAGAGACACTAAATAATAGTCAGGGCAGACAGCACAGAGCAAGTGGATGGATAGATAGAAGAGGTAAGGAGCAGGCGCTGCTCAGGATCCCAGATTAGGACCCGAGTGCAGCCATGCAACAGGTGACACCTCAGCACCACACGAGTTCAGATGGAGTGGAACTATTTCTTTATGGTGGCTGGAGTGCCAATTCTGCCACCAACCCCCAAGTTTTTTCCTGCAGGTTGGAGGGCCCACAATGCAGGGATGGATGCAGATTAACGTCATACCCAGGAACAGAGCAATTGGAGGTTAAGGGCCCGACAGAGCAGAGACCCTTTTGGCATTTTATGGGATTTGAACCTGCAACCTTCCGATTGCCAGTGCAGATCCCTAGCCTCAGAGCCACCACTCCACCCAGATAGATAGAAGGGCACTATATAATAAAAGATAAGGAAGGCACTTTATATTCGACAGGTAGACAGAAGTGAATGGTGCTGTATGAATGGTAGAAATGGCATTGTACTGTATGTGGTAGATATGAAAGGAGCTTTATAATACATAGAATTGGCATTATTTACTAGATTAGAAAGCTGCGATATATAGAGTACATAGATACATACTGTGGGTGAGTGTGAAAGGCAACATACAAGGGACGTTCAAAAAGTTGTATACTTTTATATATTTTTTGGAAACGGTAAGGGCGGGACGAGTAGTAATTGGGCATTGAAACGTTAATGTGATGCTGGGAAAATTGTATTGCAAAGGAATCTAGAAAATCTAGAAAAGGGATGTCGTTTGTTTTTGAAATTCTTAATGTAGTGAGAAGTCAAGAAGAATGACACCTTTGAATGGCTGACTAAAAAAGATTACAATATGCAAGCTTTCAAGGCAACTCAGGCCTCTTCTTCAGGCAGAGATGTAATCAATTCTTAATAAATCGAGCCAAAAACAAAGTGCAGAAACTTTTTGAACGTCCCTCGTATAATAGATACAAGGATGGATGAATGAATGAATGAATGGACAGGTAGATATGAAAAGAGCGATGCATAGAAAGATATGAATGGCACGGAATAATAGAGGGATAGGACTATGTAGTCAACAGAGGTGTGAATGGTATATAACAAGGAATGCACTCCAGACATCATAAAGGTTTGGGGCAGGTATCCTGGATAGAAATGTTCACAAAACCATGGGTGTAACAGAACAAGATACAGAGGACAAAAAGAGATGGACGAAGATGATCCGCTGTGGCAACGCCTAACGGGAGCAGCTGAAAGAAGATGACGTTCACAAGACCGAGTCCAAAGCAGAACTGCCAGACTGGAGATAAGCTAGCAGCTTTAAAGACCCGTAGAGGAAGTGACGTCATCGGGGCTGGAACTGGAAATGACATCATCCGAGGTGCCGGAACCTGGTGGGATTACCCGGGAATGGTCTGTAAGGAACTGAGAAAGACAGACCACGCATCCTGCCTCCCCCTGGTGTGGTGTGGTATTACAATTACTCAAGCCCTTTAGCTGCCTCCTATTCGCACATGTGTGACAGGTAATATATAACAGATGGGTACACAATGAACAGAGAGATAGGTGGGAAAGGCGCCATATGATAGACAAGACAGAGAGAGAGAGAGATGTAAAAGGCACTACAAAGTAGACAAATGGATGGGTATGTAAGGCATTAATAGATAGGCACCGTAAGATGAACAGATATGAATGGCACTAGACGGACACATAGACGTGCAAGAAATAATAGACAGATGAATGAATGGACAGACTCCAGATTTGAAAGGCACTGCATTGCAGAGAGAGATGATGGGCACTGCATACCACATAGATATGAAAGGCGCTATATTTTAGAGAGCTTCACAGATAGATATGAGAGACACTATATAGCAGAGGAGTATGAAAGAGCACCTTGAGTAGGGGAAAATATAATGTATTATTATTACTGTATAGTTGACAGAGGTATGAAATGTAATGCTGTATATAAATAGATGAATAGACAGGTAGATATGAAAGGCACTGTATGATAGATAGAGATACTGTATATAAAAGGCACTATAAATCAGAAATAGATGAGTTCATAAGGCACTCTATAGTGGATACATAGTTCTGAAAGGTAATATGTAATTGATAGATGAACAGACAGATATGAAAGGCACAGAATAGATACGTAATGTACATAGGTGGGCATGAAAGATAAGAAATAATAGATAAATAGATGGGTACATGATTAGACAGGTAGATTTAAAAGCCATAGCACCACAGATGCAATGTTTGCTCTGAGGGTGGTGTTAGAGAAGTTTAGAGAAGGTCAGAAGGAGTTGCATTGCGTCTTTGTGGACCTGGAGACAGCATATGACAGGGTGACTGAGAGGAGCTGTGGTATTGTATGAGGAAGTCGGGAGTGGCAGAGAAGTACGTAAGAGTAGTACAGGATATGTACGAGGGAAGTGTGACAGTGGTGAGGTCTGCGGTAGGAGTGATGGAGGTGGGACTACATCAGGGATCGGCACTGAGCCCTTTCTTATTTGCAATGGTGATGGACAGGCTGACAGACGAGATTAGGCAGGAGACCCCGTGGACTGGGATGTGTGCTGATGACATTGTGATCTGTGGTGAGAGTAGGGAGCAGGCTGAGGAGACCCTGGAGAGGTGAGAGTAGAGGAATGAAGGTCAGTAGGACCACCAAGACAGAATACATGTGTGTGAATGAGAGGGAGGTCAGTGGAATGGTGAGGATGAGGGGAGTAGAGTTGGTGAAGGTGGAGGACTTTAAATACTTGGGATCAACAGTACAGAGGAATGGGGATTGTGGAAGAGAAGTGAAGAAGAGAGTGCAAGCAGGGTGGAGAAGAGTGTCAGGAGTGATTGGTGACAGATGGGTATCAGCAAGAGTGACAGGGAAGGTCTACAGGACGGCAGTGAGACCAGCTGTGTTATATGGGCTGGAGACGGTGGCACAGGAGACAGAGCTGGAGGTGGCAGAGTTAAAGATGCTAAGATTTGCATTGGGTGAGACGAGGATGGACAGGATTAGAAATGAGGACATTAGAGGGTCAGCTCAGGTGGAACGGTTTAGAGACAAAGTCAGGCGAGATTGCGTTGGTTTGGACATGTGCAGAGGAAAGATGCTTGTTAGACTGGGAGAAGGATGCTAAGGATGGAGCTGCTAGGGAAAAGGAGAAGAGGAAGGCCTAAGAGAAGGTTTATGGATGTGGTGAGAGAGGACATGCAGGTGATGGGTGTGACAGAACAAGATGACAAGGACAGAAAGATATGGAAGAAGATGATCCGCTGTGGCAACCCCTAACGGAGCAGCCGAAAGAAGAAGAAGAAGATAGAGTAGAGAGATGTAGTGGGCACCACTTAGTAGATAGACACATAGATGGGTATAAAAGATAATGGATAGATAGGTTTGAGAAGCATTTAGATGGCTAGATGAACGAGCTGATAGATACAGTTGGCACAATATAAGACAGATAGATAAACAGACAAGTTGTGAGTGAACAAGAAATTTAATAAAGTTGCCTGAGCTGCCACATCGTGGAAAAAGAATGCTTAAAAAATGAGTGAATCATGGGATAGACTGGCACCCCAATTATTGCCATATTCTGCAGCTCTGTGTTGCCCTTCTATCCATCCATCTTCTCACCCACCTAACCCAATTGAGGGTTGGTGGGGCAGGAGGCTCTCCTGACAGCAGTGCATAAAAGGCAGGAACTAATCTTGGATGCAATGTCGGTCCATCACAAGGCATCAAGTCATTTTGGACTTGCCAGTTAATTTTTCCAAGTGGCAGGAGTACCCGAGTACCCTGAGGAAACTTTAACCTGCTCATGGAGAGACTATGCAAACTCCACACAATCAGGGATTTGAACCCAGGACTCTGCAGGTATAACCTGGTATGACAGTGGTGACCGTAATCACTGCGCCTCCATTGCCATAACTTTAGCCAAAGCCGAGTGAACTGCGGGTCTGTCACTGTCTTCATCAGAAGACCAGAGGCAGGGTCCTCACTTGATGAGGCATTCCCAGCGACCTCCCTTGAAGCCCTTTCTTTTTTCCCTTAATTTTATTGTTAGCATCGAAGTTCAGCCACCTTGGGATATCTGCCTTGTTATTTGAAAAATTGTCCAGTGATTCCAAATGTGTTTACTTTCCCAGCTTCGGTGAGATTTCCCCGGAGCTGCTGTTCTTCTCTTCATCGTTCCCTCCTTGGCTCCACCCTGGGGATATTAAGGAAAGCCGGCATGCTGAATGCGACATGCCGTCAGAGGAACACTGCGTTTACATCAGCGATTTTATCAGATAATTAGAATTGGAGTTTTGATCCCCTTTTTAATAAAGAAAGAAATACGCAGAGGTGCATGTTTAATAAATCATAAGCACACTGCAGTCCTCAGGGTGAGGCTGACAAATCTAAAATGCTGAATGGCAGTTGTAGACAAGAGAGCTTGGGGCCTTCTAAGACCTTCTATTTATCACTTTGAATGAACTGGGAGCTGATCCTCCAATTAGCTGTGAACCCCCCAATCTCACTGGGATGGCACAAGTGGTGAACCAGCTGAGGGTAAAGAAGGCTGCAGGGATCTGTGGTATCTGCTGTGAACTTTTCCATGCTGGTGGTCAGGCTGTCCTCTTGGCATTGCAAGCAATCTTTGCTTCCATTTGGGAGACGGGCGTCATGCCAACTGACTGGAAAACGGGACTTGTCATCCCTGTCTGGAAAGGGAATGGGAATCACCTGGATTGTGGCAGCTACAGGAGGGCAACTCTGCTCTCCTTGCTAGGGTCATCCTCAATAAATCCAAGATCACTTGCTCACCTGCCAGCGACCGGAGCCATCTGGTTTTACGCCTAAGAAGTCTATCATTGACCGCATCCTGGCACTGAGGGCTCTCAAGGAGCACAAACTCGAATATCGGCAGGATTTCTTTGTAGCCTTTGTCGATTTTCCTAAAGAAGAAGAGTGGTGGCTCTAAGGTTAGGGATCTGCACTTGCAATCGGAAGGTTGCCGGTACGAATCCCATAAATGCCAAAAGGGACTCTGCTTTGTTGGGCCGTTGAGGCAGGCCCTTAACCTGTAATTGCTAAGCGCTTTGAGTAGTGAGAAAAGAGCTATATAAATGCAAAGAATTATTATTATTATTAAGTGTTTGACTCCGTTGATCGAGCTGCCCTGTGGGACATCCTAAGACTTTGCGGGTTCCCCTCAAGGTTGCTGGATGTCATGGCCGGCCTGTACACTGGTACTGGGAGTGCTGTGCAGAGTGCAGGCAGAACCTCTTGAGTTTTTCCCAGTTGATTCTGGGGTTCATCAGGGGTCTGTTCTGCTTCTACTGTGTTCAGTGCTGCCATGAACTGGAAGTTGGGCAAGGTCATGGGGTTCAGCAGCTGTGGGGCAACTGTTGGCGAAGAGAGATTCACTGATCTTGACTTTGCTGACGATGCTGTGATCTTCGCAGAGTCAATGGAGGCTCTGATCGGGGGTCTTGAGAGGCTGAGCGAGGAGTCAGAGTGTCTGAACTTGCGAGTGTCCTGGACAAAATCCAACCAATAGGTCCAAGTCTTTAGAGTCCTGGTGCTTCCTGTCTTGCTATATGGTTGGGAGTCATGGACGCTATCCAGTGACCGGAGACGAAGACTGGACTCCTTCAGTACTGTGTCTCTTCAGAGAATCCTTGGGTATCACTTTGGTTACTCTTGGAGTCTTGAATGAGGCACATGACCTGCTTTGTGAAGGAGCGTCAGTTACAGCACTACGGCCATGTGGTGCGATTCCTAGAGTGTGATTCGGTTTGCAGGATTCTCATTGCTGAGGACCTGAGTGGCTGGACCATGCCAAGGGGACGCTCACAGTCACACCTGGCTACAGCAGATAGAGGATCATTTCTCGAGGGAGGGCTGGACCGTGTGTCTGCCAACTGGGTTCCTGAGGTATTTTGTCATGTGCTGAGTGTGGCAACTTGCTATACCAGTGCATGCTCCCTGACCTGAGCTGACCTGACCTGGGGCTTAGGTGGCTATTTGCCTATTACAGTCTGTGTTGTTATAGAACTATGGCAGCGTCCACACTTACTACCATGTTAGTCTCGACTTTTGCCTTTTATCCACACTACCTCCAGCGTTTTTAACTCCCAAAATCAGAGACTTTTGAAAATGCTCTCCAGAGCCGTGTGCTTCTGAAAACACCAACTCAGCACTGCAGTGTAGATGGGTGAAAACGGAGAGCTTTGAAAATGCAGACTCTAACTACACTCTGATTAGTTTGTGCTAATGATGTGGCCCATCCCTGATTGGATCCTGCTCATTATTATGTCTCAATTCCTGACTGGTCACAGACAGTGCACCTTGGAGTCCATCTGTATCCTCAGCTACTCGTATGTCACTCTCTCATCATCAGTCTAAACAAATCTGTGTTTTTGTATTTTTCGTTTCTGCCGTAGATGCTGCTCTTGTGTAAATCCAAGCTGCACATAAATGTCTAGTGTGGGGGACGCTTCTTCTTTCTGTTTTTGCTAATCCTTGCAGGCCCAACATAGTTGAACGTCTACATCATATGCATTTTTCTGTTGTTTTAGTGTGGAGGGTGAGATACTTTCGGAAAGCATGTGAAAATGGTAATGTGGAATGCGATCCTTTTCACTTCCACAGCACTGTTTTAAAATGAAAATGTAGTAGTGTGGACGTAGACACAGTGTATTATTGAGATATTTCCCTCTACTTACCCTTTACCTGTTTTCTTCAAGGGTAAGTGTACTCGTCAAGTTCGTTACACGGGGTTGGTCTACTGTTGCACTTTAAGACTATCACACACATACAAAGCTATACACAGACACACAGAAACTCAACAGTGCCCCATGAATGACACACACACAGCTGGTTAACCTCTGGCACTTTAAACCACACAAGTGCCTTAGGAATAACACAACTTGTCACTCTCCTAGGACTTCATGAGACTTAACTTCTTATCGGCACAAACAACATTTGATTTTTTATGATATCTCAGACCTAAATATTATTTTGGGTCTACAAGAATACATTCAAACATACAAAGGCTCAGCACACTTGACTATCAGCCATTTATCAGCCAAGAATGCCTTCTGTTCCCTACTATTGGCTGGAGCTCTCACCCTCAGCCTTAATAAACCTCAACGCACGGAGCGTATGGCAAGCCTCTGGCTGCATCAGGAATCTACTTTATTACTTCAATCACTCTAGACATGAAGACAAAACATAGAAAGTTAAATGCAGTGTGGTATTTATTACAGGAATAATAATAATAACAATACCACTGGAACAAAGAATAATAGAAAATAGGACTGATAGTAGATTCTGAATATATATATAGTCTTTAGAAAAAGCTTACGAATAAGTAAAAATGACAAGGATGAATGTTGCAGGCAGCTTGTGATTGAGCATTCGTAGTTGTTCATGATGCTTTTTTGACGATCAGATGGAAACGGCCAAACGTTGACGTCGCCCTGTTCTCTTCTGACGTCTTCATCCCTTCTTCTTCCTCCCTCTTTCTTTACTTTCTATATCGCTCCTCAGACAAGGCATATTTATTCTAAAATTCTACTGGGGGGTTTTGAAAGATGTGATTGTTCGATATTCTGATTGACTGGCTGTCAGTATGATGAATGAATTCACTGTCCATTTTCCCAAACAATAAAACATTTTGATGTTCTCTGAGGTGTCGGTATGTCTTCCTTTCCCAGGCTTTAAAATAATTAAATGTCCATCCTTTCTCAGGTTATAAAGTCATTGAACCACCAGCATGTCTTTCCTTCTTTGTTGGAGCAGCTGTTTAAAAAGTGAGGAATAACTGGGAAGAAGATCTGCTTTGATTTGTCCTGAATGTAGTTCATCTGTTGTCTTGAACAAAATATAATGGAAATAGAAACCAAAATGTACAGATTTTGTACCCCACAACATGCAGTTTCTCTCCACTGCTCGTTCCACAAGGTCCTGAAAACCTCCAACACGCTCAGAAGGGTGCAACCTGACAGCCACTGAACATGACAAGATTAAATGTTTTGATGACAGTCTAAGGAAATCAGCCTTTACTTTAAAATTTAATTTCATATGCAGCGCTTGTGATTTTAATGCAAATTTGTTTTTTTTTTTCCCTCCAGCGATTTGAAAAGTACAGAGTGTTAAACAAGGCAAAGCACGTCGAAAGGTAACCATTCTTAAACAACGAAGATTGTGTCAAGTTCATTTAAAAAAGGTATGTTAACACAGTGAGTGAGCACAATAAACATCACGGCGAAACAAATGCATTTGAAATGGCGTTCAAAATGAAGACATTGACATGCACTTCAGGTTTGGCAGGCTGAGAAGATGCGCTGTACGGTTTAGATTTGTCACATCCCACATGGGATCAAACAGATCAAACTGCACATTTTTTTATTTTGTCTAAATTATTTCAGTTCTATAAACTTTACAGATAATGTACAGTGGATTCACAAACTCTTGATAGGGTCAGGTTTGTGCTGCTGCAAGTGTTATTACACAAACCCAAAAATACACATAACACATAACCCCTTGTCTGAGAGTCGTGACACTGGCTTCCAGTTAGGTTTAGGGCCTGTGGAAAAATAAAAATACAGGTCAATAACTTGTGCTTGACAAATCTGGTGTACGTGACAGAAAGCATGTTCTACGGGGTGTGTGGTAGGAGTCATGCAGGCCCTGCATGCTTACAGTGTACAAGACAAGTGCTACTTCTTGGGCGTCTAACGGGTGTGAACTCATCGGGCCCCAAACTAAGGAAACTAACAGATGTACTCCACCTTTAGATTTTCGGTAATGCTGATTCAGGCTAATATTTTGAAATACTTGTGTAACTAAAGTCATAAGACAAGAAACCCTATAAAAAATCTGGGACACCGACCCCTCAGTGCAGATGAAGGGCGGTGTCCTAGGACTGTGCTTCTCTGTCATTTAACCTTTGTCTGGTATGTATGAATAAAATAATATTTTCTAACTTTAATTCTGTTCCTCTGTCTTCAGTCACAAGAAACGACACTATAGAAAAAGTGTCCACAGGCCGATTTTCAAAATCCTCCTATTAACTTATAAAGCCTTAAATGGCCGAGACCCTGCTTACCTATTAAAATTTGTCATTTCCTACAAACCTGAGTGCACATTAAGATAATGAGATGCCAGCCTACTTAAGATACCAAGGATTATTAAAAAAAACAGTGGGAGGTTGACATTTTAGCTACAGGGCCCCAAAACTATGGAATGATCCGCTTGCTAATATCACAGATGAACCCCTCACTCTCAGGCTCACCACCAGCTTGGCACACCCTGACTAGAGTTGCTGATTAGCTGTGTGTACTGCGTTTCTGTTTGTTAGTCATTGGTACAGAAATATAAGCATCACGGTATTTTTAAACTGATACTAAACCTTCTCTGTTCTGTTTCTCTTTTTGGTATCTAAATGGGACACTTTGTACCACTGATGTCCTGCATATGGAAAAGTCGTCTCCGATAAAGAAGCCTTGGAATCATCAGATGTCATCAGATTGGACAACCAGCATGGACTCCACTATAAAAAAAAAAAAAAACCCAGGAGCGGGTAGGTGGCCGGTTGCCTGAGGTCTCCAGAACGGGGATTTAGTTTTTGACTTTCTCTCTTGTGATTTTAATCTCCACCATTTTTAGCTGGCCATAGTTCATTAATGGGCAGATATTGTTGGTTTCCATTTATGTTTAATGAGTTTCTCTTTTGTTCTCTGAGTGATTTAACAAATCTGTATTTATACGTCTGCCTGTTGTGTTTTTTAGTCGTTAGAATATTAGAACACTCTGTAGACGAGAACAGGCCATTCAGCCCAACACAGCTTGCCAGTCCCGTCCACTCAATTCTTCTAAAATAACATCAAGTTGAGTTTTGAAGGTCCCTAAAGTCCTCCTGTCTACCACACTACTTGGTCGCTTATTCCAAGTGTCTGTGGTTCTCTGTGTAAAGAAAAATCAAATAATGTCTGTGCGAAATTTACCCTTAAGTTTCCCACTTCTCGATGAACTCATTTTAGAGTCACCGTCTCGATCCACTGGACTAATTCCCTTCATTATTTTAAACACTACAGTCAGGTCTCCTCTTAATCTTCTTTTGCTCAAACTGTAAAGGCTCAGCTCTTTGAATTTTTCCTCATAACTCATCCCGTGTAGCCCTGGAATCAGCCGAGTTGCTCTTCTCTGGACTTTCTCTTGTGCTGCTATGTCCTTTTTGTAGCTCGGATACCAAAACTGCACTCAGGACTCCAGATGAGGCCTCAGCAGTGTGTTATAAAACTTGAGCAGAACCTCCTGTGACTTGTACTCCACACATCAAGGCGCTATATATCTTGACATTCTGTTAGTCTTCTTAAAACTAGAATTACCAGAGCCTACGAAAAAACTCGTAATTCCGTCCCACCTTAAATCGCTTCTTAAATCCCTTCACACCTGTCCTCCAGCGTCTTTTGTCATCTAAATGTGCTGATAAAGACAAGCAGCCGGCTATTCCATCCCCCCACCGACTCAGAACGTACACGAACTTCTCTCAGCTCATGCCTTGATTGAGTATCTGGGAGTGAAGTGGAGTTTTAGAGTGGAAATAATAGATCGTTATTTGGAACACACGCATTTCATGTCTGTTCCGTTTCTACAGTAATCTGTGTAAACACATTGTTAAAACAGAAACGTTTTTTATATTCTAGTAGTAGATGACAAAATGTAGGCATAAACCATATAATGTATGAAGCCTGAAGTCCAAATATCAAAGAAACATTTTCACAAGAATAACACAACAATTGCGCTTTTATTCAAAAATATAACTGCAGAAACAAAAAGCCGCCTTAACATGCGACATTGACAGCCATTTATTGTAACTGCCTCCGTGGTTCAATAGAATCAGTTCCCGCTTGGGAATCAAAAGGTCCCGAGTTTGATCCTGCACCTCTCCGTTTTCAGAAGTAAACTGCTCTTAGTCTTACTATTTTAGAGTAAAAGCATACATTTGATTTCGGTCTGTGACAGCCGGTGCAATTTATGATCCTTGTAAAGGTTAGCTTTTTTTTTTTTTTTAATTCACTTTTCATTCCCTCAGTTGCGTTCAGAATCAATCCATACAACCCCATCTGACACGGCTGTTTTAACATACAGACGCACTATACCTCTGCAGTGTACCACGATGCATACTAACGCCCCCCCCCAGGTTGCTGACACACAAATGCTGCGATGATATTTTCACATATATTGTCTCTTTCTTTCAGGTGTGTAATAGAAACCACAGCATAGAGAGAAGTGTGTACATTGCTTCTTACAGGAAAAGGCGATGGAAAAAGTGCACTTGAAGCTTTAGTATGCATCGTGGTACACTGCAGAGGTATAGCGCGTCTGTATGTGAAAACAGCCGTGTCAGATGGGGTTGTATGGATTGATTCTGAACGCGACTGAGGGAATGAAAAGCGAATAAAAAAAAAAACCTTTACAAGGATCATAAATTGCACCGGCTGTCACAGACCGAAATCAAATGTATGCTTTTATTCTAAAATAGTAAGACTAAGAGCAGTTTACTTCTGAAAACGGAGAGGTGCAGGATCAAACTCGGGACCTTTTGATTCCCAAGCGGGAACTGATTCTATTGAACCACGGAGGCAATTACAATAAAAGGCTGTCAATGTCGCTTGTTAAGGCGGCTTTTTGTTTCTGCAGTTATATTTTTGAATAAAAGCGCAATTGTTGTGTTATTCTTGTGAAAATGTTTCTTTGATATTTGGACTTCAGGCTTCATACATTATATAGTTTATGCCTACATTTTGTCATCTACTACTAGAATATAAAAAACGTTTCTGTTTTAACAATGTGTTTACACAGATTACTGTAGAAACGGAACAGACATGAAATGCGTGTGTTCCAAATAACGATCTATTATTTCCACTCTAAAACTCCACTTCACTCCCAGATACTCAATCAAGGCGTGAGCTGAGAGAAGTTTGCGCACGTTCTAAATTGGTGGGAGGATGGAATAGCCGGCTGCTCCTAGCTTCTCTTTATCAGCACATTTAGAAGACAAAGGACGCTGGCGGAGAGGTGTGAAGGGATTTAAGAAGCGATTTAAGGTGGGACGGAATTACAAGTTTTTTCGTAGGCTCTGGTAATTCTAGTGTTAATGGCTTCTGAACACTGTCTGGCAGTTGATTGTTTCGAGTCCTCTACGACTCCCAAGCCCTCCTTTTAAGGTGGACTCTCGATTTTCAGACCTCCCATTGTGTATTCAAACCTAACATTTTTACTTCCTACGTTTAATTCTTTACATTTACTGTCATTAAATGTTATCATCCCCAAATCGGCCCAACCCTGTCTGATAAAATGGGCAAGTGCAGGGGTCTGGGGTCTTCCTCAATCCACTGTGTTTACAGCATAGACAAGCTGCTTATGACTTTACCATTTTTTGTGATTTCTTGCCATTTCTGTTTGAACTTGTGGGTGGGACCTGAATATGTGATGCGTTAAACATGTAGCTCCAACCATATCTGGTGACATCCTATTCCACACACTGCAGATAGATAGAGATAGATAGATACTTTATTAATCCCAAGGGGAAATTCAAATACTCAGGCAGCAGCATATTGTAGTGAGGGGTACTTGGGTAATCATTGATTGGGCATCGACATTTGTCTAATGAATCTTCATTTTTCTTTTCCATCCATCCATCCTCTTCCGCTTATTCGGGATCGGGTCGCGGGGGTAGCAGCTTAAGCAGAGAGGCCCAGACTTCCCTCTCCCCAGCCACTTCTGCCAGCTCTTCTGGGAGAATCCCAAGGCGTTCCCAGGCCAGCCGCGAGACATAGTCCCTCCAGCGTGTCCTGGTTCTTCCCCGGGGCCGGCTGAGGACCATGGTCTCGGATTTGGAGGTGCTGATTCTCATCCCAGCCGTTTCACACTCAGCTGCGAACCGCAACAGAGAGAGCTGAAGATCACGGCCTGATGAAGCAAACAGGACAACATCAACTGCAAAAAGCAGTGACCCAATCCTGAGTCCACCAAACTGGACCCCTTCAACACCCTGGCTGTGCCTAAAAATTCTGTCCATAAAAGTTATGAACAGAATTGGTGACAAAGGGCAGCCCTGGCGGAGTCCAACTCTCACTGGAAACGGGCTCGACTTACTGCCGGCAATGCGGACCAAGCTCTGACACCGGTTGTACAGGGACCGATCAGCCCTTATCAGGGGGTCTGGTACCCCATACTCCCGGAGCACCCCCCACAGGATTCCCCGACGGACACGGTCGAATGCCTTTTCCAAGTCTACAAAACACATGTAGACTGGTTGGGCAAACTCCCATGCACCCTCCAGGACTCTGCTAAGGGTGAAGAGCTGGTCCACTGTTCCGCGACCAGGACGAAAACCACACTGTTCCTCCTGTATCCGAGGTTCGACTATCCGACGGACCCTCCTCTCCAGAACCCCCGAATAGACTTTTCCAGGGAGGCTGAGGAGTGTGATCCCTCTGTAGTTGGAACACACCCTCTGGTCCCCCTTTTTAAAGATGGGGACCACCACCCCGCTCTGCCAATCCAGAAGCACTGTCCCCGATGTCCATGCGATATTGCAGAGACGTGTCAACCAAGACAGTCCTACAACATCCAGAGCCTTAAGGAACTCCGGGCGTATCTCATCCACCCCCGGGGCCCTGCCACCAAGGAGTTTTTGACCACCTCGGTAACTTCAGTCCCAGAGATGGGAGAGCCCACCTCCGAGTCCCCAGGCTCTGCTTCCTCATTGAAAGGCATGTTAGTGGGACTGAGGAGGTCTTCGAAGTACTCCCCCCATTGACCCACAACATCCCGAGTCGAGGTCAGCAGCGCACCATCCCCACCATATACAGTGTTGACACTGCACTGCTTCCCCCTCCTGAGATGCTGGACGGTGGACCAGAATCTCCTCGAAGCCGTCCGAAAGTCGTTCTCCATGGTCTCTCCAAACTCCTCCCATGCCCGAGTTTTTGCCTCAGCAACAACCAAAGCCGCATTTCGCTTGGCCGGCCGGTACCTATCAGCTGCCTTTGGTGTCCCACAGGACAAAAAGGTCCTATAGGACTCCTCCTTCAGCTTGACGGCATCCCTCACCGCCGGTGTCCACCAACGGGTTCAGGGATTGCCGCCACGACAGGCACTGACCACCTTACGGCCACAGCTCCGGTCAGCCGCTTCAACAATAGAGGCACGGAACATGGCCCATTCGCACTCAATGGGAGTTGAAGCTACTTCTGACAGGGGACTCTGCCAGCCGTTCCCAGCAGACCCTCACAACACGTTTGGGCCTACCAGGTCTGACCGGCATCTTCCCCCACCATCGAAGCCAACTCACCACCAGGTGGTGATCAGTTGACAGCTCCGCCCCTCTCTTCACCCAAGTGTCCAAGACATATGGCCGCAAGTCCGACGACATGACCACAAAGTCAATCATCGAACTGAGGCCTAGGGTGTCCTGGTGCCAAGTGCACATATGAACACCCTTATGCTTGAACATGGTGTTCGTTATGGACAATCCGTGACGAGCACAGAAGTCCAATAACAAAACACCGCTCGGGTTGAGATTGGGGGGGCCATTTCTCCCAATCATGCCCTTCCAGGTCTCACTGTCATTGCCCACGTGAGCATTGAAGTCTCCCAGCAGAACGATGAAGTCCCCAGAAGGTATGATCTCTAGCAACCCCTCCAGAGACTCCAAAAAGGGTGGATACTCCAAACTGCCGTTCAGCGCATACACACAAACAACAGTTAGGACCCGTCCCTCCACCCAAAGGTGGAGGGAGGCCACCCTCTCGTCCACCGGGGTAAACTACAGTGCACAGGCTCCAAGTCGGGGGGCAATAAGTATGCCCACACCTGCTCGATGCCTCTCACCGGGGGCAACTCCAGAGTGGTAGAGAGTCCAGCCCCTCTCAAGGAGACTGGTTCCAGAGTCCAAGCTGTGCGTCGAGGTGAGTCCGACTATATCTAGCCGGAACCTCTCGACCTCGCGCACTAGCTCAGGCTCCTTCCCCTTCAGAGAGGTGACATTCCACGTCCCAAGAGCCAGTTTCTGTAGCCGAGGATCAGACCGCCAAGGTCCCCGCCTTCGGCCACCACCCAACTCACACTGCACCCAACCTCCTTGGCCCCTCCCATAGGTGGTGAGCCCATGGGAAGGAGGACCCACGTTACCTCTTCGGGCTGTGCCCGGCCGAGCCCCATGGGTGCAGGCCCGGCCACCAGGCGCTCGCCATATTTTCTAATAAGAAAATTCAATAATTTAAATTCCTTCATAAACATAAAGGGGGGAAAAAGGAAAATAGAGCCGAGTTTTAAACTTTAACTTTGAACAAATCAAAAGTCTTAACATCCATTCATCCATCCATCCATTATCCAACCCGCTATATCCTAACATCTAAAGCAAAAAATGAAGAGCGTTAAATTCATAGTCCTCATTGGCTACCACGGCAATCAACTCTAATGATGCAAGTTCAACATTATTTTTCATTGTCATACAAATAGCCACACATTCGCCCCCAATCCCTTGGTGACACAACAAGAGCGCGTAGTGACAAATGTGCAGAGGGAAAGCAACAGCAGCAGCTGGTGTGCAAGGCAGTGACACAGCCCTGGATGGCAGACACGGACCCTCAGACATTTTGCAGACTGCATCTCTCCTTGGAGAACAGCATGGAGTTCACAAGCAAGCAGCGACATCTTCATTTGTCCAGTAGGGCTCACTAAGTTGTCATGGGTGGACTCTCTGAGGTCCTTGCAGATGGCAATTCTTATTTTTTATTACAATTGGGAATGCACAGGCAAACGTAATCCAATTGAAACAAACCCCACATTTGGAATGTCACTGGCTGACATGGCAGATGAAAGTCACCACAGCTTCCTACGCGCCACCCTGCTCAGTGCACGTGATTCACCCAGAGGTGCCAAAGTGCCGGGCGATGTGCTGCTTCTCGGCGGTGTCACACATGGCTTGTGTGTAGTACACATTTCACAAACCCCCTGCTGCCGGCATTCCGACGGAAGTGGGTCACCGCCGAGCTGTTCCCGATCTCTTCTCATGTTTACAGCACACTCATTCTGCTGAATTATGCAAGAGCAAATCCCTGAGAGTTAAAAAAGAAAGAAAGAAAGAATAGTGACAATAAAACACAACGGCCACCTCCCTCAGAGCCAATGGTGGAAAACAAGTTCTGAGCCCCGAGTGTCAGCCTCCCAAATGCCGCACACCCCAGACAGGGGCACAGCATAGAAAAACATGGCACATTTTGAAGAGGAGGCTCCACTTTGGATCTGAGGCTGGTTTGAAATGACTTTACGTCCCCAAGGTCACCCATCACCATTTCTTGACCGTATGGTTTTAAAGGTCTTTATTTTTCCACAGACACACGTCTGGTTGTTTTTGCTCCTCACGATGTGACGTGTTTAAAGGATAAGGCCGCAGCCCCTGACTCCATTTATGGGAGAAGCAGATTCTGAGAAAGAATGTATGATTGTAAGATTATGACAAGTCTCTTTTGTCATCTGATGTTAAACTGTACTATTTTATATATGATGATGTGACGCTGTGGGTTCTGCTGCAGGCTCCCGTCTCCAGCGTGGGAGCTCTTGAACCCGACACCGGATGAGCTGGACAGTGAAGACATCAACGACGAAGCAAGGGGATGGTGCAAAATGTGCAAAGTGTTTTTATTTAAAACCAGACCAAAATAATAAATAGTGCAGTGCATAAATAATCCATTAAAAACAAGTGAAAAATGTGGAGGTTAAAATCCAATACATAAATCGAGTTAAAGATGAGGTTTAAAAACAATGGCTGGAAGCCGTCCTTTTAAAAACAAAGCCCACTGCCTTCTTTCTACTGGCGACTCCCCTGCTTCTCCCATCCAGGCATTGCACCCTACCTGCAGCTGACCTTCTCTTACTTCTGCTGGACGAGAAGCCTTCCGGTCCCTGGCTCCGTAATGCTTGGCCTGGGTTCCACAACGACCAGGGTGCTCACACTTGGACATTCACCTCCCAAGCTTCCGGACTCCCGCAGACACATGTGGCGATCCAACTTCTTCCCGGTCACTCCACCTCCTCACAAATGCTCAGCAGGAGCGACCACTGGCGACTGCCCCGGGTGCCAGCCAAACACCCTGCTAGGGCTCACTTCACAGCTGCCTTCCTGCTTACAGCGAGCCCACTCTTGCCCACTCGCTCCCTCACACACACATTGGCTCCTTCACTTCACAGCTGCCTTCGTTCTTAACCTCCGTTCACTTTTTCTTTTGTTTCTTCACACTCGTGCCCCTATTATATATAATGGCAACTTGGTTCAGGTGCGGCGATTAGCAGTTCCTGGCATCAATTACAGATGCGGACGACTCCTCACCTGTGCACTTAAGCGAGGACCGCCCACATCACAAAGCGCCCGGGAACCGCTCCGGCCACACCACCATGCCCCCTCTATAAGCCACGATTATCTATTTAAAAACTGGCCTTTCATCTGAGCCATGGACCCACTGTACCACAGATGATCAGTGTGAAAGGTCAGGTCAGGTTGGGGAGCGTGCACTGGTACAGCACTTTGCTGCACTTACCACACGGGATCCCAGTAGGCATCTTCCCAGGCAGACACATGGTCCAGTCCCATTCTCTCCGGAAATGACCCTCTATCTGCTGCAGCCAGGTGTTACGTGGGTGTCCCCATGACCTGATCCAGTAACTCCGGTCCTCAACAATGAGCCGGGTGACCCTCGGGTAATCATGCCACATAGCCATAGTGCCGTTACTGCCGCTCCCTCACAATGCAGGTCATGTGCCTCATTCGGGTCTCCATGAGCAACACAAAGTCAAACCAGTGGTACTTGAGGATCTTCTGAAGAGACACACACGCAGGAGTCCAGTCTTCATCTCCGGTCACTGGATAACTTTCTTATCTTGAGCCACCTCGTTGGACTCCAATACTGGTGGTGCGGTGCAGGAGATCCATCACATCCTTGTTTGCAGATGCTGGAGGCTCCTACAGAACCGCAGGGTCTACAGAATTGTTCAGTTTGTGAATTCGGACCACAGACTTGTTGTTGCTACTCCAGAGATCCAGCTCCGGTCTAATAGGCCACCACCTACTAGGAGAATGAGGCTGGACCAGGCCAGACTCCGAGATCAGGCTGTTTCTACCGAGTTTGCACGCAGTTTGTGTGAGGAACGTACAGACCTGGGTGCGACTGCCGATCCTAATGTGATGTGGGATAACTTCTGTGACAAGACCCCGAAGGTTGCTGAGGATTGTGTTGGTGTTGCCGGTGTTGTTTCATCTCGTAGGGCACCCTGGATATCATCGAGTGAAGTCTTGGATGACTCTGAGGGCAGATAAGGAGGCGTTTGTTAGAGGAGTCTGTGAGCAAGTGACACACCATCTATGGTCTAGTGACCCACGTCCTGCTTACAGAGGAATCGCAGCATTACCCACATCTGAATCTGTTCCTCAGAGAGTCACAGTCAGGGCGGCCCTTGGAATGGTCCTTACAGATGACACTGCAGTTGTGACCTGCTGGTTGGCTACTTTGTGCAGCTGTTTAAAACTGATCCTCCGGCAAGGACGTTGGACATCTCTGGGTCTGCAGATCCTCCAATTAGCTGTGAACCCCCCAGTCTCGCCGAGATGCTGAACCAGCTGAGGGTAGGGAAGGCTGCTGGGATCTGTGGTATCCAGGGTGAACTTCTCCAGGCTGGTGGTAAGGCTCTCCTCCTGGCATTGCAAGCAATCTTTGCTTCCATTTGGGAGACTGGCATCATCCCAACTGACTGAAAAACAGGACTTGTTGTCCCTGTCTGGAAAGGGAAGGGTAATCGCCTGGATTGGGGCAACTACAGGGGGATAACACGGCTCTCGGTGCCGGGTGAGGTCTTTGTTAGGGTCGTCCTCAATAGGATCCGTGATCACTTGCTCACCTACCAGCGGCCGGAGCTGTCTGGTTTTACGCCTAAGAAGTCGACCATCGACCACATCCTGGCACTGAGGGGTCTCGTGGAGCGCAAACTCGAATATCGGCAGAGTTTCTTTGCAGACTTTGTTGATTTTCGTAAAGCGTTTGACTCAGTTGATTGAGCTGCGCTGTGGGACGTCCTGAGACTCCTCGAGATTCCCGTGAAGTTGCTGGGTATCACTGTGTAGTGTGCTATATTACATGAAGACTGACTAACATAATCTTGCATTTTTATCAATCTGAAGATCATGACAGTCTCCCTTGTCAACTTGCGGTGCCCCCTGCTGCTTTATTTTCTTCGGTCTTGGGATGATGATCACCGTGAAAGGCACTACATAAAGCAGACTGACTACTCATACTACATAAATGTATCAATCTTATGATTTTTAAATCTCATTTGTCATCTCGTGTTACCCTTTACTGCCTTATTTCCTTTGTAGTCTTGAGATGATTACTTTGAAAGGTGCAGACTGATCCACAGATACCAAGGGCCGACTGTCACTTGTTAAAATTATATAAATAAATAAATTAGAACTTGGAAAGGAAATGATTTCATGAATTATGGGAAAAAAAGGTAACAGTTATCTGAAGATTTTAATTCCTAATTATACACTGTGACAGATAGGGGGCGGTATCGCTCCCTTGAACCCCTGTCCAATACGCCAGACACCAGATAAAAGTCCGAATGTTGACTTTATTAACACAGCACAGTGCACAAAGCACCCTCTCCTCCACAATACTCATTAATATACTCAAAACAGTCACAATAAACCATCCACCACTCCCAGACGCTTTGCCCTCCTACCACCCAGCTCAGCTCGCCGTCTGGGAACTGCCACAGTCCTTTTATATTCCCTGACCTGGAAGTATTCCAATTCCCAGTCCATGTGATCTCCTATCACTTCCGGGTCAGATAACAAGTCCCTTTCTTCACCCCGGAAGCACGTCATTCCCCTTGTCCACGTGACTCGGACGTACTTCCGGGGCGTAAGGCAAATACCCATTGTTCCTCCCTGCAGCATCTCCTAATGGCCCCCATGGTATCCAGCAGGGCTGTGTATAAAAACTCCAATGTCCAGGATTCCCTGCTGGCATTCGGGGGACCTCCATACTGCAGAGAGGGCTCCACCACCGGGCGACTTATGGGTATTGGCCGGGATGAACGGCCGGCCATACACCACAACACAGAAGCAAAAACTGCTGTTCAGGTCCAGATGAAGGGTAACGCACACTCCGTCTGCTGTGCAGCTCACAGCTAAATCATCAGAATGGCGCAGACTGCAATCCTGCCCTGTCCTTGCTATTGGCGGCCTGTGTGCCCAGTGGCTCTGATTTTCTTTTCTTTTTCAGTTCCATTTCTAAACGCGTCCTGTGCTTCTATCAGTTAGGGCAGCTGCACCTTCTCCATGTAATTAATTTGTTTCTAATTAATTAGTTGTTAACGCTAATTCTTTACAATAATAATATGCAGATAAGACTTCAGTCAATTCAGTCTTCTGTCTACTTCCATACCTGCTGTGCCTTTACAATCATTTCCAGACAGGTGACTTTTCTTGTCTTCTATTATTAGTGACAGAACCTAAAGCACCAAGAGAGGGCGCTACTGTGTCGGCTGTTTTGTGCCCTTGGGCTCTACGTGGCGTTTGGCTCACATGCATTGGGCAGACAAATAAAAGAGGAAAATACAGTCGTGGCCAGAAGCTTTGAGAAGGACCCAAGTGTTGGTTTTCACAAAGTTTGCCGCTTCAGTGTTTTGAGATCTTTGTGTCAGACGTTTCTCTGGTGTACTGAAGTAGAATTACAAGCATTTCATAAGTTTCAATGAGAATGACATGAAGTTTATGCACAGGGTCTATATCTGCAGTGTTGGTCCTTCTTTCTTTTTCAAGACCTCTGCAATTCACCCTGGCAGGCTGTCAATCAACGTCTGGGCCCAATCCTGACTGATGGCTGCTGCCTATTCTTGCATCATCAGAATTGGTGGGTTTTTGTTTGTCCACCCGCCTTTTGACCACAAGTTCTCAATGGGGAGTTTCCTGGCCATGGACCCCAAATTTTGATGTCTTGTTCGCCGAGCCACTTTTGCCTTATGGCCCGGTGCTCCATCATGTTGGTCACCAAAGTGTTCTTGGATGGTGAGCAGAAGTTGCTCTCGTAGGATGTTTTGGTCCCATTCTTTATTCATGGCTGTGTTCTTAGCCCAAATTGTGAGTGAGCCCTGCACTGCCCTGGCTGACATGAATGGTCTCAGGATGCTTTACTGTTGGCACAGTGACTCAGGACTGATGGTAGCACTGCTCATCTTTTCTTTTTTCTGGATGCCCCAAACAATCAGAAAGGGGATTGATCACAGCCAATGACTTGACCCCAGCAGTCCAATCCTAGAATACCAGTCTGTCCCTAATTTTTTTCTTGTCTTATTTGCTGCCCTTCTTGATGCCCACCAGGCCATCCTCCAAAAGTCTTCACCTCACTCACACCTGCCTGCTGCCATTCCTGAGCAAGATATGCTCTGGTGGTGCCCCCGCAATCCCAAGCCATGAATAAAGAATGGGACCAAAACATCCTACGAGAACAACTTCTCACAACCACCCAAGAACAGTTTGGTGACCAACATGATGGAGCACCGGGCCAGAAGGCAAAAGTGAGAACTGAGTGACTTGCGGGGGAACAAAACCTTGAAATTTGGGGTCCATGGCCAGGAAACTCCCCAGACCTTTTAATCCCATTGAGAAGCTGTGGTCGGTGGGACAAACAAAACCCATCAAGTCTGATTTTGCAAGAATGGGCGGCGGCCATCAGTCAGGATTGGGCCCAGAAGTTGATTGACGGCTTGTCAGGGTGAATCGCAGAGGTCTTGAAAAAGAAAGAAGGAGCAACATTGCAGATATGGACTCTGCACATAAACTTCATGTCATTGTTAATAAAAGCCTTTGAAACTTCTGAACTGCTTGTCATTCTACTTCAGTACACCAGAGAAACATCTGACACAAACATCTAAAAACATTGAGGCGGCAAACTTCGTGAAAATGAATACTTGGGTCCTTCTCAAAAATTTTGGCCGCAACTGCACACCAAATCGACGAGTTCAAGCCGATGAAACTGGAACGGTAAACTCATTCGTACTTGAAGTTGCACCCGACGCTTCTCCGTGTTAAGATGGACAAGGCTGCAGATTCACCAGTGCTTTTCAATGGGAGATTTGGAAATTTCAGAGCTTTTTACATTGTGATGTGTTTGAGATATCCAAGGGAAAATGGGAACCGTCTCGATAAATTTCTTTGAAGAATCAAGGTGCCAAAATCCGCCCAACGAAGGGGCCAAATTGTTTCATGCGGACAGACCTGGCGATCTCAATATGCAAACAGTCCTGGAAAGAAGACGGACAACATTTCAGCTGTGTGGCCTTCATCAGACGTGTAACTGAAAAGGGAAGAGCAGGTGACACGTACAGCAGAGGGTCTCCAGAAAATACTCGGACCCCCTTTACATTTTACACGTTTGGTTAGGATGGAGTGTGTTGTCCCCCGTGCCCACTGCCAAGGACCTCCTCCTTTTGCTGAGACATCGATAGTCATAACCGAGATGGACATTGTGTGCATTTATTCCAAACATCAAAGCAAATTTCATCCAAAATGCAGCGTTTCAGATCTTCAGTTAATACTCCGTAGAAATGGTGCATTTCTGAGGAAGACTGAAACCAATCAATGACTCCAAATAAATAATCTTAACAAAAACAAGTAAAAAGTCGAGTTAGAAATGGCTTCTTTCTTCATGATCCCTAGTGTGGCTCTCGTCTCCCATGATCTGAAGCCCCCATCCCCGGGTCCTGCAACAGGGCTAAGACGAAGACTAAAATGGTCGACCTTCTGGCTCTTGTCCCAACCACCCCTTAAGCTCCCAAGGCCTACCATCAGCCATTGGTGTCCATAGGACCCTTTGAGCACTTTGGTCTCTCCTGACCCGAAATGCTCAGAAGGAGCGACCTGCCCCTGTGCGCCATCCCCCACCACCGGGGGGGGGGGGGGCATCCTGTCCACCTTGCCTCCCCTCTCCTCCTCTGCTGCTCACTGGCTTGCTTGCCCGATTCCACATTCTCTCTCTCAGTTTTTGCCCCCCCCCCCTTTTATCTCTGTGTGTGTCGGTGCTTTCCTTAAGGACCCTCAGAGCGTCAATGAGGGATGGCCGCGCTCACATGAGAACGAGCAATCAGCCAGTTCTCCCATTAAACACTCTGTGGCCGCTTGGCTTTTCGGCCCCCCACACACACAAACACCCCCCTAAGCACGCTCTTTTAAATCTTTGCACTGCCACGGACCCCTGGCACACAAAGAATGGCAAAGCAAAAAAAAAACATGGCTGTAGAAACTGAAATGCGCCACTGACACCGGTAGTCCGAGTTTTCCATCCACCATTCCAGCCAGGAGTCGTCTTGGGTCTCACGTGCTTTGCTCACCTGGATTTGGGAATTTTTCTGCCGTTCTTCTCTACAGATCCTCTGTCGCTCTGTCAGATGGAGGCTATCGGTGGAAAACTACACTTGGAGGTCTCCCCAGAGATGTTCAATTGAGTTCCAAGTCTGGACCACTCAAGGACTTTTTCAGGGTTGTCCTCCAGCCACTCTTGTGAACCTACAGCCCCGTCTAAGGTCCAAAGCAATCTGGGGCTTTTTTCATGAAGGCTATCTCGATACTTTGCGCCATTCGGCATTCCTTTGACCCCATGTAGTCTCCCAATCCCTGATGCTGCCACCACCGTGGAATGGCGCAGGTGCTGAGCAGTGTCTGGTTCCCTCTGGATGTGATGCTAGGAATCGAGGCCAAACAGTTTAGTCCGGGCTTCGTCAGACCAGAGACCCTTGTGTCTCACAGTCCTACAGGCGTCTCTTTGTAAGCTCCAAGCAGACTTTCATGTGTCGACTGGCCACTCTGTCATAAAACCTTGATTGATAAGAGTGTGGTGGTGCTGGTTGTCCTTCTGGAAGTTTCTCCCATTTCCACACAGGTGTTCTCTGGACCTCCATCCCAGTAACCATCATAGAGTGTGGTGGTGCTGGTTGTCCTTCCGGAAGTTTCTCTCATTTCCACACAGGTAACCATTAGGTTCTCGGTCCACTTCTCTCACCAATGCCATTGTTCTCTGATTGCTCAGTTTAACCAGGCAGCCAATTCTAGGAAGAGTTGTGTTTGTTCCAAAAAGTCTTCCATGTAAGAATGATGGAGGCCACTGTGTTCTTGGGGGTCTTCGGCCTTCCCCTGATGAGCTCCTCGACACAAGTCTGTCTGTAAGCTCAGCAGGCAACTCCTCTGACCTCATGACTTGGTTTTTTCTTCAGCGTCTACAGACACAGGTGTATGCGTGACTTTCATAATCGGCCCAGGCCATCGACTTGACCACAGTTGGACCCCAAACATCCCAGTGACGGACCATAGAAAGCCAAAGCAACGGCTCGGAATCGCTGAGTCAATGCGATAGTTCAGGTTTTTATTTTTAATAAATCTGCTTCTTTCTAAAATCCGGGGGTTAGGGTTATTGAGTGTTATCCGGGGGTATTAAGTGTTGTGTGATGTGGAGAAAAAATTAAGCAATTTTAGCAGAAGACTTATAACATAACATAACGTGTAAAAAGTGAAGGGTCTGAAGGTGAAGGGGGCAAAGCCGGGGGCAGATTAAAAGAGTGAAAGACGTAAAAATCCTCAATTAAAATGTCCGCTGGTCATCAAGACCTGGCAAGATCTGTGAATGAGCTTGGCCTTCTTTGAAAAGTCCGTGTGGCTCTGATAAAGGGACGGGACATGTCCTGCAGTGGGCTTTGTGAGCTGTTTGGTCTAAACAGGTCAAATATGCCCCCCAAAACAGCCTGCTAGCCATGCCACTTACCTGCCCGTGTACAGCAGGTCCACGACTAAAAGGGCGTCCTTACGCTTGGCATCCTTTCTTCGTGACTCCACTGTGTTGAGCAAGCAGCTGAGCAATGAGATGACTGAGGGGTCAAGCTTAATGCATCTGATGTCACCGATAGACCCCATCAGATAGGTGGCACTCTTTTGAATTGGCTGAAATCTAACCAAGCAATGGCATGTGCATGCAAAATCAAAGCCTTTCAGTTTAATGCAAAATTTAATTTGACTGCTGGCAAAGGCATACAGGCACTCTTCCAGCAGAATGGGCTCAAAAACGAGAGAACGCTGCGGTATGTAGCACAGTCATCGTTTATTGAGTCAAATCCATATTTTTACAAAAGAAGAAACATTAAATGAAGAAACAAAAGAGCACAATCCGTGTTGTTGTCAGGATGACTACGCTCCATCCGTCTCGCACTTGAAAAACGCTCTCAGGCTTCACTAAGCTCATTTTCCTGGTGTCAGAGCGAATATCCCCACTGCTGACGCAGACATTTCTTTGGCTTAAATCACCTCCTAGGCATTGTCTCCTTTTTGGAAATTAGATTTAACCCAATTTGTACTCTGCATCCCGAAAAAGAGAAATCCCCAAAACAAACCAAAAAGAACCAAAATTCAAGTAAACCGGCTGCTAGTAATGTCTAGGAGGACATAAGGTTAGCACTCGGGCAAACGGAGCACTCTGAGGTGGCCAGATGCACACATGGCGCCCCAAAGTCCCACGCGGAACTGTCACCGAGAAAAAACTCGCACACGCAAATCAAAAAAATAAAAAAATAAAAAAGGAACAAACATACATGTGAGTTGTCAAAAACCCGGCCGAGACTCTGCCTGTGTGTGTGCCAACTGCACTCGACCAACAGCGGGCATTCGGCTCAGTCCTGGACGTCACAAAGGTGCAGGCGGAAAAGAGAAAAATGAAAACCTGTCAGTCTGAGGAGGATGGATTATTAACGGCAAAATGGACATCGATAGGGTAATGTGTACAGTAGGGAGGGTGTGTGTGTGTTCACAAGGTGGGGTCAAAGCATATAGTGTGTGTGTGTGTGTGTGTGTAAACATACATATCCTTTAAAACTGTGGATAGGTTTGTGAAAATATACTTTATATATCTAAAGTCCTCTTTCCCTCTTATAGATGGTATAGAGGTCATGTATACACACATGCTAGAAATATACTGCATACTTATATTTATACATACATACATATACATCAAATCAATATGGGAGAGGAATGCTTGTGTTTGCATATGTACAGTGTACCTGTATTTAAGCATATATAAAAAATAGTATATATTCATCTAGCAAGATTTCACATAATTTAAATATGTATACATATATATAATTAGAAGTACATACATATATTCATAGATTCAATAATTATGTAAATGTGTACATACAGACACACACACACATATATATATAAACCTATATCTATTTGTATAAGTACGTGTCCCAAAGTTAGAATATTTACATATATGTATGCATATTCGAGATATAGACTGTACATATACAAACATAATTTTTACATATGGTATATATGTATCTATACATGTATACACACTAATTATATATATATATATATGCATACATACATATACAGTATACTATATATACATATATACTACTATGTATAATAGATATATAATTCTATACATCTGCACACACACATACACACATACTCTTGATATATACAGTATGTCTACACACACACACAATGTATTTATTGTTCCCACGTGTTCATTCTCTTTGACGCCTGCACCCCATAATACTGTACAGTATTCCAGACATTATTTATTTATTTTTAAACTACTTACGCCCATTTTCCACACTTCCCTGGTTTTTAACTTCTCTTTCTGTGTTCCACGTGTCACACATGTGGCTGGACTGAGCCGGCTGTGTCACACGCACACACACATGCGCACTCCGTCCCGTTACCCACATGCAGTCTATCCACCTGCCGTTTCCATGGTACCCGTTTTACTTTCTTGCTGTCATGTGACCTCCTAGTCTATAAGTGAAGCTGCAGAGGAGCCTCGGCTGGCAGGCACTCACTCCCTGCTCTGATCTTTTGCCTACATTGTCTTAAGCCCCCCCCCATTATCCCATTCGGCCCACCCTTTGCGTCTGCGTGTTAATTCTGGTCCACTGAGCCTGTTGCTGCTACTGATGGACGTTTTTTAAAGGTGTGTTTCTCGTATCCCCGTCACGGTGCTGGCATGCTGTATGAGGACGCACATCAGGGGAGCTCCACGTATTCACCTCACCAGTCGGCCCACACGAGACAAACTCTGCAGCACAGGCCTGGAATTCAAGAGATCAGCCAGCAGTAGAAACACAAAAGCTAAAGAAGGAGACAAAACAGAACACCACACACAAGAACCCCATTGATCCCTCACAAAAAAAGAATAAATTAAAAGATGACCAAGTGTGGAGTAGGAGAAGGTTTAAGGGTCGCAGCGATGCCGGGTTTAAACCGTCCATTCAGAAAAATAAAGCAGCAGTTGACAGTACGGGGACCAAAAGAAAAGTAGACCATCAGCCATCCCACACCCGGCTATCACAGAGGGTCACTTCCAGCAAAGCGTCTTGAGGGTTGGATGGGCTGCCAAGGGTTTAAAATGCTTGACTCTTGGCTCCTGTCATGATTTCTTCTTCTTCTCCTCCTCCTCCTCCCTTATCTGGCTGAGCGCTTTTGATCCATTGCAGTGAAGAAGATGCAAATAAAAGCCGTCACTAGTGTGTGCATGCCCTCGTAGAGGAGTTTGGGCGAGAAGACGCTCCAGATGAACAGGTGATAGCGCAAGGCCGTCACCAGGAGGATGTAGAGGGCAGCCGGGATGGAGCGCAGGACAGCAAAGCAGTAGCATCCGTGGCCCATCGCAGAGGGACTGCTGATAAAAAGAAAAGGGAAAACAAATCAGTCACTGCGGCCATGTTGGAGGCACCTGAGCACTAGGATTGGCACCGCACAGGGCCACACGGTGGACAGCCAGCACTTCAGGGTGTGAGCACATTATGTCCACCACCATAGACATCCCCTCCTTTCTGCCCAGCAGCTCACCCACTTAAGTGTGAAAGGCACAATGTGACATCACAAGGTCTCAAGTGTCATCTTCACGGACAGCCGCTGGTGACCAAGACTGAGTCACTTCGCCTGGTTGTGCTCACCTTGTACACGTGCAGCAACATAAACCTGCAAAGCACCTTGGCATGCAGAGGAGAAACCCGCTCTGATTTATCATTAGAGGGTCCTGTGACATTCTGACATAATGACATGAACAATGTGGCCGCTCTGTGATGCCATGAGGAGTGTGTAGGACTACCTGACCTGAAATGTCTGTCCTGACCTGAAAAGTACAACCCCAATTCCAATGAAGTTGGGCCGTTGTGTAAAACGTAAATAAAAACAGAATACAATGATCTGCAAATCCTTTTCCACCTATATTCAGTTGAATACACGACGAAGACAAGATATTGAATGTTCAACCTGATAAACTTTATTGTTGTTTTGCAAATCTTCACTCATTTTGAATTTGATGCCTGCAACACGTTACAATGAAGCTGGGCCAGGGGCATGTTCACCACTGTGTTATATCACCTTTCCTTTTAACAACACTCGTTTAATAAGCGTTTGGGAACTGAGGACACTAATTGTTAAAGCTGTGTAGGTGGAATTCTTTCCCATTCTTGCTTGATGTACAACTTCAGCTGCTTAACAGTCCGGGGTCTCCGTTGTTGTATTTTGCGCTTCTTCATGCGCCACACATTTTCAATGGGAGACAGGTCTGGACTGCAGGTAGGCCAGTCTAGTACCCACACTCTTTTACTACGAAGCCACGCTGTTGTAACACATGCAGAATGTGGCTTCACATTGTCCTGCTGAAATAAGCAGGGACGTCCCTGAAAAAGACGTCGCTTGGATGGCAGCATATGTTGCTCCAAAACCTGTATATACCTTTCAGCATTAATGGTGCCTTCACAGATGTGCAAGTTACCCATGCCATGGGCACTAACACAACCCCATACCATCACAGATGCTGGCTTTTGAACTTTGCGCTGATAACAATCCGAATGGTCCTTTTCCTCTTTGGCCCGGAGGACACGACGTCCATGATTTCCAAGCACAATTTGAAATGTCGACTCGTCAGACCACAGCACACTTTTCCACTTTGCGTCAGTCCATCTCAGATGAGCTTGGGCCCAGAGAAGCCGGCGGCGTTTCTGGGTGTTGTTGATTTATGGCTTTCGTTTTGCATGGTAGAGTTTTAACTTGCACTTGTAGATGTAGCGACGGACTGTGTTAACTGACAATGGTTTTCTGAAGTATTCCTGAGCCCACGTGGTAATATCCTTTACAGAATGATGTCGGTTTTTAATGCAGTGCCGCCTGAGGGATCTAAGGTCATGGGCATCCAGTGTTGGTATTCGGCCTTGCCGCTTATGTGCAGAGATTTCTCCAGATTCTCTCAATCTTTTGATGATATTATAGACAGTAGATGATGAAATCCCTAGATTCCTTGTAATTGTACGTTGAGAAATGTTGTTCTTAAACTGCGGGACTATTTGCCCACGCAGTTGTTCACAAAGTGGTGAACCTCGCCCCATCCTTGCTTGTGAACGACTGAGCCTTTTGGTGATGCTCCTTTTATACCCAATCATGACAGACACCTGTTTCTAATTAACCTGTTCACCTGTGGAGTGTTCACAACAGGTGTTTTTTGAACATTCCTCAGCTTTCCCAGTCTTTTGCTGCCCCTGTCCCAGCTTTTTTGGATCGTGTTGCAGGCATCAAATTCAAAATGAGTGGAGATTTGCAACACAACAATAAAGTTTATCAGTTTAAACATTAGATATCTTGTCTTCGTAGTGTATTCAGTTGAATATAGGTGGAAAAGGATTTGCAAATCATTGTATTCTGTTTTTATTTACGTTTTACACAACGTCCCAACTTCATTGGAATTGGGGTTGTAGATGGACAGGAAAGGCACTATATAATACATAGAGACTGGAAAGGCAATAGACAGATAGTGTGGCGGGTGGCCACAATCCTTACCCCAGCCAGGATGCCCAAAGTGCGAAAGGACTGAGGGGGAGAGTATTATTGGGACAGTTTCTCTCCTGATAGAGGGCAGCCCCCTCTGGCTTCCAGTGGGGCCTGTTGGAACCCGTGGCCACCGCCAAGGGGCATGTGGACCTTTCCAGGGCCTTATTTCGTCACACCCAGAGGTGAGGCCGGAAGAAGGTCATTCTGGGTGCCCCATAAAAAGGAGCCGCCTCACTCCATAAGAGTCGGGAGGAAGAGAAAAGCCTAAGGAGGAGTGGAGGCAGAAGGACAGGCAGCAAGGAGGAATTATGGTGTGGTGTGTTGCAGAACTGGTAACTTGGGCGCTGTATTATGTAAATAAACAGGCGTACTGTGGCAAAACCTGTCTCCTGCCAGTCTGTCTGTGTCCGGGTTGGCGTGACAAGATTGAGAGATGTGTAAGGCATACAGTGGGTACGGAAAGTATTCAGACCCCCTTCAATTTTTCACTCTTTG
>JANRMT010062835.1:2784064-2800838 GCA_026402145.1 Polypterus bichir lapradei | reverse complement strand
CAAAGAGTGAAAAATTGAAGGGGGTCTGAATACTTTCCGTACCCACTTTATATAACAGATAATACAGGAACTGCACTCTGAAATAGCTGGACAGAAAGGCACTATATGACAAAGAGGTAAAAGAAGTGAAAGGCACTATACTCATGGTTAGAACACTCAAGACGAGAACAGGCCTTTCAGCCCAACAAAGCTTGACAGTCTTCACCACTTATTTCTTCCAAAAAAACATCAAGTCGAGTTTTGAAAGTCCCTAAAGTCCTCCTGTCCACCACACTACTTGGTCACTTATTCCAAGTGTCTATCATTCTTTGTGTAAAGAAAAACTTCCTAATGTGTGTGTGAAATTTACCCCTCACAAGTTTCCAACTGTGTCCTCGTGTTCTTAATGAACTCATTTTAAAATAACCGTCTCGATCCACTGGACTAATTCCCTTCATCATTTTTAACACTTCAGTCAGGTCTCCTCTTCATCTCCTGTAAAGGCTCAGCTCTTTTAATCTTTCCTCCTAACTCATCCCCTGTAGCCCTGAAATCAGCCGAGTCGCTCTTCTCTGGACCTTCTCTAGTGCTGTTATGTCTTTATGGAGACCCAAACTGCACAAAGGACTCCAGATGAGGCCTCACCAGTGTGTTATAAAGCTTGAGCAGAACCTCCTGTGACTTGTACTCTACACATCAAGGCGCTATATAACCTGACATTCTGTTAGCCTTCTTAATGGCTTATGAACACTGTTGGGAAGTCAATATCTTAGAGTCCTCTGCGACTCCTAATCTTTCTCATAAGGTGGACTCTCGATTTGCAGACCGCCCATTGTGTATTCAAACCTCACATTTTTACTTCCAATGTGTAATTCTTTACATTTACTGACATTAAATTTCATCTGCCACCAATCTGCTCAAGTCTATCTGCTATCCAAGTCCTTCTGTGATGATATAACGGATTCCAAATTATCTGCTAATCCACCTATCTTGGTATCATCTGCAAACTTAACCAGCTTGTTCCTTATATTCCTATCTAAATCACTTATAGATATTAAAAATAGCAGCAGCCCCTGCACTGACCTCTGCTGGTCACCACTCTTAACATCGGCCAATCCTGATGCGGTTCCTCACACCATCACCCTCTGCTTCCTGTGTCTGAGCCAGTTCTGCACCCATCGACACTCCACATCCTGAACTGCCACTTCTTTTAGTTTGATGCCTACCCTCTCATGTGGCACCTTACCAAATGCTTTCTGAAAGTCCAGATCAATAATCTCATCTGCTCCTTTCTGGTCGTTTCATATTTTGTTGGCAGCCTGTTAGTAAAACACGACCTCCCTCTTCTGAGCCCACGCTGACTGTTCTTAATAACGTCTGTCCTTGCCAGGTGTTGCTCAATCTTATCCTAAATAATTCCTTCCATTAATTTTCCTGTGATGCCCGTTAAGCTTACTGGCCTGTAGTTGCTTGGATCTGCCCTGTCACCCTTTTTATATAATGGGATGATATTGGCCATTTTCCAGTCCTTTGCGCAGTGACTTCCTAAAAATATGTGTCAGGGGTTTCTATCTGAACTCACTGGCCTCCTTAAGAACTCGAGGGTTAATATTATCTGGTATGATTACTGTATGATTCGTGGGTGGATATGAAAGGCGCTGGGTAATCGATGACAAGGTAAACATACGAAAGGCAGATGATATGAAAGCCACTAGTTGATTATTAGATAGACTAGGGGGCTCCCCCCAAACCCCCGACCTGTGCGACGGACCAGCAACTTCGCGTCTCTGCCGCTTGCAAACAACAGATCTTTTAATTCTCGTGGATACGCCTCTTCTTTGGGAGGCAACACAACTTTTCCCTGATGGCAACAAGAATTAGATGATCTACAACTCTCCGACTTAAAGTTTAAATCTGAGCAATATGTTCGATATCATTTCGCTGTTCCGTTATTTCGCCGAGTTATAATTTCCATTTGCTTGCGCTAATGCGATCTTTACTATTATTTTTTTGAGACTTTTGAATTTTTGTCCTTTCATTATCTCTAACCTGCTCTGCATGTGTATCGTGCCAACGTTTTTGAATTCTTTACAATGTTCTACTTTGTCTTCTACTCTTTGTCTTTTATTTCCGGCCCGGGTGTGGTTAAATTTCTTGGCACAAAGTCTCGTCTCGCGGGCCGTGAAAATGTCTCTCTGAGAATGTCGCGTCTCATCTCTCAAGATATTTTTATTATAATAGAGAGATAAGTAAGGCACTATATAACAGACAGATAGCTAGGTATATAAGATAGGAAAGGCAAGATATGATAGAAAGGAATGGCACGAGGAAATACAGTGGCTTGCAAAAGTATTCGGCCCCCTTGAACTTTTCCACATTTTGTCACATTACAGCCACAAACATGAATCAATTTTATTGGAATTCCACGTGAAAGACCAATACAAAGTGGTGTACACTTGAAGTGGAACGAAAATCATACATGATTCCAAACATTTTTTACAAATAAATAACTGCAAAGTGGGGTGTGCGTAATTCTTCAGCCCCCTTTGGTCTGAGTGCAGTCAGTTGCCCATAGACATTGCCTGATGAGTGCTAATGACTAAATAGAGTGCGCCTGTGTGTAATCTAATGTCAGTACAAATACAGCTGCTCTGTGACGGCCTCAGAGGTTGTCTAAGAGAATATTGGGAGCAACAACACCATGAAGTCCAAAGAACACACCAGACAGGTCAGGGATAAAGTTATTGAGAAATTTAAAGCAGGCTTAGGCTACAAAAAGATTTCCAAAGCCTTGAACATCCCACGGAGCACTGTTCAAGCGATCATTCAGAAATGGAAGGAGTATGGCACAACTGTAAACCTACCAAGACAAGGCCGTCCACCTAAACTCACAGGCCGAACAAGGAGAGCGCTGATCAGAAATGCAGCCGAGAGGCCCATGGTGACTCTGGACGAGCTGCAGAGATCTACAGCTCAGGTGGGGGAATCTGTCCATAGGACAACTATTAGTCGTGCACTGCACAAAGTTGGCCTTTATGGAAGAGTGGCAAGAAGAAAGCCATTGTTAACAGAAAACCTTAAGAAGTCCCGTTTGCAGTTTGCCACAAGCCATGTGGGGGACACAGCAAACATGTGGAAGAAGGTGCTCTGGTCAGATGAGACCAAAATGGAACTTTTTGGCCAAAATGCAAAACGCTATGTGTGGCGGAAAACTAACACTGCACATCACTCTGAACACACCATCCCCACTGTCAAATATGGTGGTGGCAGCATCACGCTCTGGGGGTGCCTCTCTTCAGCAGGGACAGGGAAGCTGGTCAGAGTTGATGGGAAGATGGATGGAGCCAAATACAGGGCAATCTTGGAAGAAAACCTCTTGGAGTCTGCAAAAGACTTGAGACTGGGGCGGAGGTTCACCTTCCAGCAGGACAACGACCCTAAACATAAAGCCAGGGCAACAATGGAATGGTTTAAAACAAAACATATCCATGTGTTAGAATGGCCCAGTCAAAGTCCAGATCTAAATCCAATCGAGAATCTGTGGCAAGATCTGAAAACTGCTGTTCACAAATGCTGTCCATCTAATCTGACTGAGCTGGAGCTGTTTTGCAAAGAAGAATGGGCAAGGATTTCAGTCTCTAGATGTGCAAAGCTGGTAGAGACATACCCTAAAAGACTGGCAGCTGTAATTGCAGGAAAAGGTGGTTCTACAAAGTATTGACTCAGGGGGCTGAATAATTACGCACACCCCACTTTTCAGTTATTTCTTTGTAAAAAATGTTTGGAATCATGTATGATTTTCGCTCCACTTCTCACGTGTACACCACTTTGTATTGGCCTTTCACGTGGAATTCCAATAAAATTGATTCATGTTTGTGGCTGTAATGTGACAAAATGTGGAAAAGTTCAGTGCAAGCCACTGTAGATGGGAAAGGCACTACCTGTGTAAAAGCTATGAAGGGCACTAAATAATAGACAAACATGGAAGGCGCTATATAACAGATCTAAAAGGCATTATACGAGGGGTTGTCAAGCCTAAGTTAGAAAATGGAACGAACCTTCACAGAACCCGGAATGTCATTTCTCAATGCACTTGTGCCACCTGCCTGGGCGTGCCAGCAGAATCAAAGGCTTTATCTCGTCCTCGCCACCACTCGTGCACCGCTTTCTTTACGTCGTCATCTGTCTTGAAATTGACAACCACCCAGATGTTTTTTTTAGGTGGAAATCACACAACGCCAAATCTGGCAAATAAGGAGGATGTGGCAATACCTGAAACTTCAGTGTCTCCAGATGAGTCTTGGTGTCCTTAATAGTGTGTGTGTCAATGTCTTGTCCTCAACACCACAGTCGCCACCGCTTGGACCGAATAGCAGGCTTCATGTTGGTCTCCAGCAAGTCACAGTAAGTTGCAGTGGTGACTGGAGTGTCCCTTGGCATGTGGTGTTCGGGTACACAAGTGGTGGTGAGGACAAGATAACACCTTTTATTCTGCTGGAATCCAGGCAGGTGACGCAAGAGCATTGAGAAAGGTGGGGATGACATTGAGAAATGAATGACAGGATCAGTTTTGTGAAGGTTTGTTCGTTCCATTCTCTGATAAATACCATTTTCTAACTTTAGCGTATAATGGAGAGCTAGGACAGGAAAGACACTAGATAAACAAATATGAAAGGCATATAAGAGATTGATAGCAAGGGCACTCTGGGGAAGACAGATTGATAGGAAATGCGATAATATGAGAGACACAATATGGCAGACAGATAGACGGTTACAATGTGAGCTGAGGCACGTCCTGTGAATCACTGAAGGTCCAGCAGGGAGTCCTGAGCGCATAAAGGTCTGGAGACCGTCCAGAATTTTCACAATAGGCCTCCCCTCAAGTGCGCTCCATATTTTGCCGATCTGAGGACTGTCCCATGAAGCGGACTTAGCGATTTTAATTTATATTGCGCCTTTTCGTGATTGGGAAAATCTCAAGGCACTTTAAAGATATCAGTAATCAATGATGAGTGAAATGTCTTGTGCAGCGTCACAAGGGGTCAGTGGTGTTTAGAAGTACTTGTGACTTTTCTGTATGCGTATAGCGCCTTTTCATTCCAAGCCACTGTAAAAGACACACTAGAGTTTAGATTTTTTTTTTGGCCTTCTCTAAATATATTTGTACATTGTGGTCAGTGGCCTGTGACGTGACTCATCACACATCGAGTTAACGGTGTAAACAGGACTAGAGATGATTTATATAGCGCCTTTTCACACTGAAAGCTGTTCCAGTGTATTTCTCCAGTGTGTGGACTGGTAGGTGAGGGGATTCACTCCAGTCACCTAAGATGTCTGCAGTAACTACTTAAGGTCAGACTGGTGGTAAGGAATTAGAGACTTTGGCAAATATTTATAGTGCCTTTACATAGTGAATGCCACTCCATGACCACTTAGGTTTAACCTTCAATAAGGGACTCTTTGAACACGTGGCATCTTTTCATAGCGAATACAAGACACCTGAATGGTGCATCACCATTGTGCCCATTTTCTACTATGTACGTGCCAATGAATGGATCAGGTTCACGTGGTTGGAGCTGAACCCGCAGCCGTGTGGCTGACAGTCCGATGGCTAATCCCCCCTAAGTCACGCTGCCAGCTTGGTGCTGATTTCCGACCCTATTAGAGTGTCGCCGCTACTCGCCCAGGAGCACTTTGTTACCTTTCTCCCATAACGTTAATCACTTTGTCAAACTTTGGGCTCCACACCGCGCTATATAAAATAAGATTACCTGAAACTTGCTTAGGTGGGCTGGCATGGTGGCAGATTCATGGCGTGTCTTTTTTAATTTGTTCCATACTGTCTGCGGGAGGCCTCGGGCTGAAAATATTATTTGATTTAAACACGGCGGCACTGCTTTCACAATCACACACACATCTAATACGATTATTATTAACGAATCTCAAGGATTTCGAATCTTCAATATTCAAACAGCCCGGTGATCGCTGAACTGCACTGCTGCCTCCGCACTAGGACCCCGGGGTTCACTTCAGGCTGGGATACTTTTTATGGAGCCCAAATTAATTTAAATGAGATTCTTTCCACAGGCTCCATACAGTGAGTGCTGTGTGTGTTATGCAAAAATCACACAGCTGTGAAAAGTATTTACCCCCTCGTATTCTCCTTTTGTCTTTGGGTATTTCACCCAATCAGTGGCCTCAGACCGTAAGACAAAATGCAAAGTCAGAGAAGGGGAACCTGAGTGAGCGTGCGATCGTTAAACTAACCGAGGAACAAAGTTACCCAACAGACTTATGGGAAAAGGTAATTGCTCCCCCCCCCATAGTTTCAATACTGGGCTGCAGCACTTTTAGCGGAAATACCCACAACTAAATACATCACCCTGTCATTTGATATTCATCTAGCAACATTTCACATAATAATTTAAATAAATAAAAATAATAACTGAATAGAAGTGCAGACATATATTCATAGATGAACGATATTTGATAATTATATAAATGTGTATATATATATAGAAGAAAACAGAAGATTGTGTACTGGTGAGTATCTGGCTGTTGATCTGCGGCTGTGGTGCTTAGAGGGCACCGTGCAGAAGAAACAGAAAGAAAATGACTTCTTGGTGCTTTTACCTTGTGGCCAGTGGGTCTGTCTGTTGGGTTTAAGGGGCAGCAGTGACCACCAGCATTCACACCTGCTATGCATGGGTGACTGAGGATCACCTTCCGGGCTGAGTCAAAGTATGGCCATGAGGGGGCACTGTCACTAACTGCAGCTCCTCTTTTTGCCAATAAGATGCCCAATGAGGGTAACTGAATCCTGCCTATGATGTCCTGAGGAGCTTCGCCCCTTCTATTTGGGACCCTACAAAGCCCCACATCCCCGGATGGTGGCCTCTCACTTTGGACCTGACCCACTCAAGGCTGCCAATTTAACTAAGCAGCCATCTTGGCTATTCGGGCAGATAAGAATCCTGATTTCTCTTGTGCCACCGAGCGCTCCTTTTCGCATTAAATGGGGTGGGATACTTTGCATCCCAAATACACTTTGAGATTCCTCCACTTACACCCTTCGATTTTTGTTTAGTTCTCCAGTTTTGGTTAACTGCCGATCGTACACCGGCCCTACGTGAATGTCAGTGGGCCCCCACTATGAGTTGGCATCGTGTCCAAGGTTTGTCCCCACCTTGCGTCTGATGCTCCAGGCCCCTGTGAGACCTTGAAGTGCATTAAGTAAACCTGAGGGGGCTGTGCACCTCCTCAGTTATCTCTGGAGTGCCCCCTGCTGGCTGTAAGTGCAGACTCATCATCTACTAATGAGGGTCCTGTGTTTTGAGGTGACATTCTTTTTTATTTACTGTCATTTTGTCTCGAGTTTTATACGGAGGAGTTTGAGGCTCATGTCTGTGAGGGGATGTGCTCACGCAGCACTCCAGACCTGAGGGGGCCGCTTTTACACTTGACCTACAGAAGTTAAAAGACGCTGGATGGCAATGCGAATGATGTTGATGTCTGGCAAGCAGGTTGCCCATTTCTGCAATTTTTTTTGTTAAACTGCTGCATGCTGGGACCACCCACATACAGTATATGTCTGCCATCGCGGACACCGTGAGCAAACATGCCACGTCTTTATAAAGGCTCCGTAATGGACCGGCTGGACGGCTCAAGATTCACGTGTTCAGTCTGTGTGTCTATGGGTGCTTGGCGGGGTCATCATCAGAAATGATGTGTGAACCAGGGGGGCAAACGATGCTCGCTGGAGACCAACACACGCCCGGGTCCTCCCACCCACTCCCTCACTTGTATTTTGATCCAGATGTTCTTTCTTGCCTACGGGAAATAACAGAAGCAATTCTGGAGCTTTGTTACGATGTTCTGATTACTGGTTGGGTGATTATTTTTTCTTGTCATCTTGATTATTCTGATTGCACGATTCATTTAAAGACCATCAAATTGATCCGTCTTAATTAAAGAAGGAAAGAAAAACAAAAATCAGATTATTGTTTATTTCTCAAAATCAGCTCAGGAATCTTCTTCTGTAACAGGCCTTAACAGAACCTCCTGAGGCAGAAAACGGATTCTTTGTAACTACAGCACCTGTCTGCATCGGAAGGCCACGTTAAAAAAACCAAAAGTCAAACTATTATATAGCGCCTTTCTTATCTGTCTCTCCATCCTCATATTTAATGTGTTATCCTGTCTACGGCATCTCATCTACTCACCCACCTGCGGTATAGCGCCTTTCATATCTATTTAGAATTCTTAAATTCAATTCAGTTTTGTACAACACTCTAAACGGAGTGCAGGCACAGACTGCTGAGACAAGATAAAGGATAAAAAATATTATAACATGTAATGTAAAAATGGAAACCAACACTGTGAGGCCATTCATTCATTAAAACTACAGCCAGTTTATACACAGTAGTGATGGCATCAGCCTGCCCAGCTCTCTTTAAATAACATAGTGAGTGCCTAGTCTGTGTGTGTGTGAGTGTGTGTGAAGTATCTCTCTAGAAGGAGCGTCCTGTTATATAGTGCCTTTCAATCCTGCTCATTATTCAGTGGCTTTCACCTATCTGTTTAGCAAACTGTTATATAGTGCCTTTCATCCATCTGTCTATTATATAGTGCCTTATCTATCTATTTACTTTATAGTGCCTTTCACATCTATCTACCTATCTATTATATAGTGCCTTTCACTCTATCATATAGTGCCTTTTACACCTATCTATCTATCTATCTATCTATCATATAGTGCCTTTCACATCTATCTATCATATAGTGCCTTTCACTCTGTCTATCTATCTATCATATAGTGCCTTTCACTCTATCATATAGTGCCGTTCATTCTATCTATCTATCTATCATATAGTGCCGTTCACTCTGTCTATCATATAGTGCCTTTCACTCTATCTATCATGTAGTGCCGTTCACTCTATCTATCTATCTATTATATAGTGCCTTTCACTCTATCATATAGTGCCTTTTACACCTATCTATCATATAGTGCCTTTCATCTATCTATCATATAGTGCCTTTCATCTATCTATCATATAGTGCCTTTTACATCTATCTATCATATAGTGCCTTTCACTCTGTCTATCTATCTATCATATAGTGCCGTTCACTCTATCTATCATATAGTGCCTTTCACTCTGTCTATCATATAGTGCCTTTCACTCTATCTATCATATAGTGCCGTTCACTCTATCTATCTATCTATCTATCTATCTATCTATCATATAGTGCCTTTCACTCTGTCTATCATATAGTGCCTTTCACTCTGTCTATCTATCATATAGTGCCTTTCACTCTATCTATCATGTAGTGCCGTTCACTCTATCTATCTATCTATTATATAGTGCCTTTCACTCTATCATATAGTGCCTTTCACATCTATCTATCATATAGTGCCTTTCACTCTATCTATCATTTAGTGCCTTTCACTCTATCTATTATATAGTGCCGTTCACTCTGTCTATCTATTATATAGTGCCGTTCACTCTATCTATCTATCTATTATATAGTGCCTTTCACTCTATCTATCCCAAACTTCCCCTTGTGACTAGTAGAGCTTACCTAATCTAGTATAGCGCCTTTCACATCTGTCTATTGATCTAAGTACCCACCAGTCCCTTTTCCATGCCAGTATTCATCACGTTGTCTCTCATATAAGAACATAAGACATTTGACCAACATGAGGAGGCCATTCAGTCCGTCAGGCTCGTCTGTCTATCTAATGGCTATGCTGATCATCTTCAAGTGACACTTGCTGGAGGACTTTGGGGGACTTGGCCACCTTAGCTATCAGCAGCTCATCAAATGAGTGTGACGGACTGAGAGCTCACCTGTCACTTGTCTAAGGTTGTCGGCGTGAGCAGCACAGTGCGCAGTCCCGTCTCCTGTCCTCTCTGCTCTGACGTTCAATACAAGACCAGGTGAGGTGATTCTGCACTCGTGGGGTGTACTGAGACAGAGGAGAGGAGAGGAGTCTGTGATGTTTCAGCCAGCACTGCTTCCCTGTCTGGGGTTCAAATTCATGTTTTTGGTCTCCTATTTTTGTCTGTTACTGTATACATGTCATTCTAGACTGGCCCTGGGGTGTGTGTGTGTTCACCTTGTCATGGACTAGCACCCTGTTCATTGTTTGATTCTGCCTTGTGTCCTATGCTAACTGGGATAGACCCCCCCACCAGAACTCCCCTGAGGTGAACGTCAGCAGGTTTCACTCCCCCAGCAGTCTGACTACGGTGTGCACTCCCACCCTCCATGCTCTCTTGACCTTGGCTTCAGCTGGAGTGACTGCAGAGCGATGGCGCGGCGCGTGTTCAGATTACCCATCAGCCATTGTGACGGTGTTGGATTGTGTCACCTTCTATCCATTACGGTTACTGTGTCATTTTTAAATGGCCTTTACTTTTCGATGTACACTCATACACATGCTGTACACAAATAGATTTCTTCTCTATAAAGCCAAATGTCCAAGTTCCATCTATCAATAAACGGACCCCCCCCCTCACACCCGCCTGCCCACCGGCCATCTCACGGCTGCACTTACCTTTGCGTTTCAGAGCTCAGGTGACAAATGAGGTGAGTGGCCCAAAGCAGGGGCCCGGCGTACGTATGCACCCCGGTGAGAAAAATGGCCGGAACTTCAACGTAGGTCTCCAGGCCCACAAAACCAGCCGAGATGTCCACCGTTGCGATGTTATTGGAGTTGCCCTAAAAAAAGAACAGAAAAGCAACGCTCACTGGCAAAGGGGGGGGGGGGGGGGTGGAGGGCCACTTAAGACCAGTAAGAGAGACGAGTGACAAATACACAAATTGAGACGAGGGGGACGTCATTCACCTCCACAGTCCTCCTGGGTCTCAACGGTGAGACGCGTAGAAGAAGTGAACCATAAAACATAAAAGGACCCCCACAGTTTAAACTTTCTGCACAAGGAGTCTCCCCCCAGACATTTTCTGTGCTCGCGTTCCTGTGGTCACCACTGTGGACAGCTGAGGCTTATACTACTAGTAAGGGGCTAAAAGCCATCCTGGAGGTCAGGGGGCGCCATTCTGTGGTAGAGACCACCACGACAGCAGGAAGAAACAGGAATCCTCTGGCATGAAAATCCAAATATTTCATAAAAAAAGATGAAACATTTTTAGAGTACAATACAATACAATACAATGCCCAAAATCCCACAAGAAGGGCCGCAATGGGCTTTAACAGGCCCTGCCTTCTGACAGCCCCCCAGCCTCGACTCTCTAAGAAGAGAAGGAAAGACCCTTGTAGGGAAAGAAAAAATGGAAGACACCTCGGGAAAGGCAGTTCAAAGAGAGACCCCTTTCTAGGCAGGATGGGCGTGCAGTGGGTGTCAAAAAAAGGGGGTCAATACAACACACAGAACAGAACAGAACAGAACAGAACAAATCCTCAATACAATACGAGACACAGAACAGAAGACAAGTGAAATTCTGACTTGCATGTGCTAATTACAGTTGTGCCTAAAAGTTTGTGAACCCGTTAGAATTTTCTATATTTCTGTATAAATACGACCTAAAACATTATCAGTCCTAAAAGAGATACCAGTTAAACAAATGAGACAAAAATATTAGACTTGGTCATTTATTTATTAAGGAAAATGATTGAATATTCCATATTTGTGAGTGGCATAAGTATGTGACCCTTTGCTTTCAGTATCTGCTGTGACCCCCAATAACTGCAACTAAACGTTTCCGGTAACTTTTGATCATTCCTGCCCGACTTTGAGCCCATTCCTCCGTACAGAACAGCTTCAACTCTGGGATGTTGGTGGGTTTCCTCACATGAACTGCTCACTTCAGGTTCTTCCACAACATTTCGATTGGATTAAGGTCAGGACTTTGACTTGGCCATTCCAGAACATTCACTTTATTCTTCTTGAACCATTCTTTGGTAGAACGACTTGTGTGCTTAGGGTCGTTGTCTTGCTGCATGACCCACCTTCTCTTGAGATTCACTTCATGGACTGATGTCCAGACATTTTCCTTTACAATTCTCTGATATAATTCAGAATTCATTGTTCCACCAATGAAGGCAAGCCATCCTGGCCCAGATGCGGCAAAACAGGCCCAAACCATGATACTACCACCAGCATGTTTCACAGATGGTATAAGGTTCTTATGCTGGAATGCAGTGTTTTCCTTTCTCCAGACTTAATGCTTTTCATTTAAACCAAAAAGTTCTATTTTGGTCTCTTCCGTCCACAAAACATTCTTCAATAGCCTTTTGGTTTGTCCACGTGATCTTCAGCAAACTGCAGATGAGTAGCAATGTTTGTTTTGGAGAGCAGTGGGTTTCTCCTTGCAACCCTGCCATGCACACCATTGTTGTTCAGTGTTGATGGTGGACTCATGAACATGAACATTAGCCAACGTGAGAGAGGCCTTCAGTTGCTTAGAAGTTACCTACCCTGGGGCCCTTTGTGACCTCGCCGACTATTACACGTGTGTCTTGCTCTTGGAGTGATCTTTGTTGGTCGACCACTCCTGGGGAGGGTAACAATGGTCTTGAATTTCCTCCATTTGTACACAATCTGTCTGACTGTGGATTGGTGGAGTCCAAACTCTTTAGAGATGGTTTTGTAACCAGCCTGATGAGCATCAACAACTCTTTTTGTGAGGTCCTCAGAAATCTCTGTTGCTCGTGCCATGATACACTTCCACAAACATGTGTTGTGAAGAGCAGACTTTGATAGATCCTGTTCGTTGATTAGGGGTAACCGTTGACTGTAATCTGAATTTTAAATCACATATTCTTCAGACCACTAGGACAGCATTTTTTCACTTAAGAAATATAGCAAAAGTTAGACCTCTTATATCATTGAAAGATGCTGAGAAATTAATTCACGCTTTTGTTTTTAGTCGATTAGATTACTGTAACGCACTCCTCTCAGGACTACCCAAAAAAGACATAAATCATTTGCAACGAGTGCAGAATGCAGCTGCTGGAATCCTAACTAGGAAAAGAAAATCCGAACACATCTCTCCAGTCTTAATGTCACTACACTGGTTACCTGTGTCATTCAGGATTGACTTTAAAATTCTGCTTATAGTTTACAAAGCCTTAAATAATCTCGCCCCTTCTTATATATCGGAATGTCTGACACGTTATATTCCAAATCATAACCTCAGATCCTCAAATGAGTGTCTCCTTAGAATTCCAAGAGCAAAACTTAAAAGAAGTGGTGAGGCGGCCTTCTGCTGCTATGCACCTAAAATCTGGAATAGCCTGCCAATAGGAATTCACCAGGCTGATACAGTGGAGCACTTTAAAACACTGCTGAAAACACATTACTGTAACATGGCCTTTTCATAACTTCACTTTATCTTAATCCTGATACTCTGTATGTTCAATTCATTATAATAACTATTCATGGTGGCACTAAAATCCGTACTGACCCCTACTCTCTCTTCTGTTTCTTTTTCCAGTTTTTCTGTGGTGGCGGCCTACGCCACCACCAACTTACTCAAAGCACCATGATGTCCCAGCATTGATGGACTAAAAGCCAGAAGTCCACGTGATCATCATCATCATCATCAAGTCCTTCCGTGAAAACCATAAATACAAAGAGGACTGTTTCATTCATGTTAGGTAGATTGCCCAGAGGGGACTGGGCGGTCTCATGGCCTGGAATCCCTGCAGATTTTATTTTTTTTCTCCGGCCGTCTGGAGTTTTTTTTTTGTTTTTTCTGTCCCCCCTGGCCATTGGACCTTACACTTATTCTATGTTAATTAATGTTGACTTATTTTATTTTCTTAATGTGTCTCTTATTTTTCTATTCTTCATTTTGTAAAGCACTTTGAGCCACATTTTTTTGTATGAAAATGTGCTATATAAATAAATGTTGTTGTTGTTGTTGTTGTTTAAATACCACAGGGTGCCCACTCACACCTGATTGGCATCCCATTGACTCGAATTTCACCTTTAAACTAACTGATCATCCGTGAGGTTCACATACTCACTCACAAATATGTAATATTCGATCATTTTCCTCAATAAATAAATGACCAAGTCTAATATTTTTGTCTCATTTGTTTAACTGGTTTCTCTTCATCTACTTTTAGGACTTGAGTGAAAATCTGATGATGTTTTAGGTCATATTTATACAGAAATATAGAAAATTCTAAAGGGTTCACAAACTTTCACGCACAACTGTACCATCAGAGGCATTGTGATTGGTGATAGATGTAAAAGGCACTATATAATAAAGATAAATGTGAAAGGCACTATACAATAGGTTTGTAGAGTCCTTGCTGCCCCATATGCAGAGTCCCGTGAATTTCTAAATTGCAAGTACTAATCACGTTGTCTGGTACCATAATTAGTGGCGGACATGAAAAGCACAGCAATAGATAGAGAAGTGTGAAAGGCGCTATATAATAGGCTTACAGAGTCCTCCGATTACCTCCTTGAATGGGTTAATCAGTCTGCAAGACGAGAGCAGAACTTCTGTCTTCCTTATCTGGACATACGACTCACATTACAGGTCATTCATTTATAAGGAGGAGGAGGAGGAGTAAGAGGAGGGCTATCACTACTGGGCGGGGCCGCATGTTTGATTTGCAGCCAGTTGGGTGAATGGAGAACAATGACTCAATGATGGGTGGGTGGAGCTACAAGCCCGATGGGAAGCCAGCTGGGCGGGGCTACTTGGGCTTACAGGGCCCTTATTGTCACATGCAGAGGGTCCAGTGAGATTCTGACTTGCACATGGGAATGGCACTCACAGGCTCACATTTGAAGGGCACTATATAACAGAGAGAGAGGTAGGCAGAGGAGTCAGGCACTATATAATGGTGTGCTGTGTACCGAGTCCAGTGAAATCTAACCCACATGCAGCACATCACTGCTCTCCGGTGCTGTGACTGGTGAGCGACTTTACCTTGAAACTTCTGTCTTTCTAACCTAAAAAGTCTCAGGGTGTGTTTGTCATAAACGAATATAACATGCATGGCAGGTAAATTAGGAGGAGGAGGGCTATTGGCAGTGGGCGGGGCTAAATGTTGGAATGGCAGCCAACTGGGTGGTTGGAGCAAAACATTCAAGAGGCAGATGGGTGGGTGGAGTTAGACGCTCAAGGGTCACTCCCAGCTCTCTAATTGGTTAATTAGATTGGCTGGCCACCAATCCGAGTGCCAGGTGCTTTCAGGTGCTATGGTCAGCTTTAGAGGTTAGAAAATGAACAGATGGAGTTTTATAGAATGGACGGGGGGGACTGAGCCGCTCCGCACTGCCTTCTGATGGGGTCAGGATATCCGACAGAATGGCGCCCTGCTGATTCACCTTACGTGTTATGTCAGGGTGTTCTATGGGTTCAGAGCACTCGTTTCCATATTTGTGAAGAGGCAGGAAATCAGCAGTGGGGAGTGAACGGGCAGCCTTGTGGGTTACAGTCCGATGCCCTCTCTGCCAGGCCATAGCCCCCCACTTGTCAGTTCAATGGTTGTGTCGTCTACCATTTAACCCAGTGAGCTGCCCCTCACTCCTCACGCCATGCAGTCGTTTGTGGCTCAGCTGAATCACCTGTGGACGCCCTTACTGAGTTTCCAGTTGTGTAACGTGCGCATTTTATTCAAATATAAAGTCTGCTACGCTGCTGCTTTTGTCATCAACTCCCTTTTAAAAGCCCCCAATTCCAGTCTTCATAGCTCAGTCCAATTAAGAAAATGTATTTTGAAAACTCAGCGAGCTTCAGTTGCAGAAAGACAAATGGCTTTAATGAGCGGCCGTGAGACGGCGAGCAGCCTTACCTGAAAGTAAAAGAAGGCCTGGCCCAGCCAATAGTGCATGATGGTGGTCTGCGCCGCGTCGTACTTGAGGGCCCTCCAGATGAAGCGACTCATGAGGTTCTGAATGACGAGGGTGAACACCAACACCGGCAGGTTGTGGGGTCTGAAAAGCAAAGCCACCACGAGCACCAGGCCGCTGTACACCTCCCACAGTCCTCTGCTTCGCGCCTCTCCGCCGGGGGCCACCACCTGGGACTTGAGGAGGTCCTTCACCCCCGTGAAGAGAATCCCGAGGACAAAGACGTAGACGAAGCGGGCCTCCAGCACTCCCCTGCGGGCACAGGACAGAAACACGTTAGGGCATGGGCATCATCTGGGGTGAAGACGCTTGGTCCTCAGCAAAAATGATGAAAGTCAGGGCCCTTTGGCGAGGGATGACATACTGACAGAGGAAAGGCACTATATAATAAATAAACGTAACATAGAGAAGGAAAAGATAGAAAGGTGCAGAGAGAGCAACAGATAAACAGAAAAGGCACAATAAGATAGACATAAGAAAGGCACAATATAACAGATAGATAGATAGATAGATAGAGTGAAAGGTACTATATGATAGATAGATAGATAGATAGATAGATAGATAGATAGATAGATAGATAGATAGATAGATAGATAGAGTGAAAGGCACTATATGATAGATAGAGTGAAAGGCACTATATGATAGATAGAGTGAAAGGCACTATATGATAGATAGATAGATAGATAGATAGATAGATAGATAGATAGATAGATAGAGTGAAAGGCACTATATGATAGATAGATAGACAGATAGACAGATAGATAGATATGAAAGGCACTATATGATAGATAGATAGATAGATAGATAGATAGATAGATAGATAGATAGATAGATAGACAGACAGAGTGAAAGGCACTATATGATAGATAGAGTGAAAGGCACTATATGATAGATAGATAGAGTGAAAGGCACTATATGATAGATAGATAGATAGATAGATAGATAGATAGAGTGAA
>JANRMT010062835.1:2740710-2769064 GCA_026402145.1 Polypterus bichir lapradei | reverse complement strand
TTTTTATTTTGTTTTTTCTGTCCCCCCTGGCCATTGGACCTTACTCTTATTCGATGTTAATTAATGCTGATTTATTTTGTTTTCATATTGTGTTTTTTATTTTTCTATTCTTTATTATGTAAAGCACTTTGAGCTACTGTTTGTATGAATATGTGCTATATAAATAAATGTTGTTGTTGTTGTTGTTGTTATCTCTCTCTCTCTCAGACTCCACCCCTTCTGACAGTATCTCTCTCTCTCTCAGACTCCACCCCTTCTGACAGTATCTCTCTCTCTCTCTTTCTCTGACTCCACCCCTTTCTGACAGTGTCTCTCTCTGACTCCAGTGCCCAGTCTGAGAAGACAGAGATGCTGCCATTACTTCATCTCAACAAGGGAACTTCAGTATCTCAGCTCCTGGGACAGAAAGAGGACTCTGAAGTCCCAGATGACTCAGCAAAGAGCCTAGCACACCACAAACAAAGGACCACGTCGCAAAGAGAAAGAGTGCACCCCACCACAAGAAGAACCCTCACTTGAACCCTGAGCAGCAACTCTGGGCACCATCCTTAAAGCCTCAGAATCATAAAACTGTTCATCTGTGCCAAGGTAACTGAGACCTGTAAACGGCGGGTCGACTGGCGGCCCCTTCTGTGTTGATATGTTTGTCTGTCTCGTCTGTCATCCATCTTGATTTGCAGTCATGACTCGGATATCAAAGTCCAAATAACGGAGCTTCCATTGAGAAACAATACATGAGGTGACACAGAGGCGTGTCCCCTGTGTGCTGCTGGCGCACATTTGGTTTTCACCGCGTGTCACATGCAGAATGCAGAGATGTACATGTGATGCCTACTGAAAATTACACTGAGGTCCACCCCACCCCACCCCAGAGGGCAGCTGGAGCAACGGCCGCAGCCAAAAAAGCGTTAAACAGGACGCCAGCCTATCGCAGGGTGAACACACACAAACACATCAAGGGGCGATTTACAGTGCACTCCATAATGTTTGAGACAAGGACCCCTTTATCTTTGACTGCCCCTCTGCTCAAACAACTCAGACGTCGTGATCGAAGAGCACATGACAGACTTTCATTTAAGGGTCTTTGCACACATTTCAGTCACACTCTTTCTACCTGATCCCCCTTATTTCAGGTCACCATAATGTTTGTCACACAGCAGTGGCAGGTCCATTAAAGTCATGGTCATGTTTAGGACTTTGTCGCATATCCCAGCATGCAATGACTGCTTGAAGTCTGCGATTCACAAACATCAGCAGGTGCTGAGAGTCTTCTCTGATGATGCTCTGCCAAGCCCCTAATGCGGTCATCTTCAGCTCCTCCTTGTTTTGGGGGGCTTGTCCCCCTTAAGTTTTCTCTTCAGCATATGGAAGGCCTTCTCAGTTGGATTCCAATCAGGTGACTGGCTTGGCCATTCCAGAATTTTCCAATTTTCTACCTTTGATAAACTCCAGTGTGTCCTCCGCAGTGTGTCTGGCGGATCATCTGGTTGTAGGATGAAGCGTCGTCCACTGAGTTTGGAGGTCTTTACTGAAACTCGAGCAGATCAGATGTCTCTACCCACCTCAGAATTCATTGTGCTGTTAGACGTTCATCACCAATAAAGAGAAGTGTGCCAGGACCTGTGCCAACCATACATGCCCAAGCCATAAGACCCCCAGCACCGCCATGTTTAACAGATGAGGTGGTCTGCTTTAGCAGTTCTTCCTCATCTCCACTTTGCTCTCACCGTCACTCTGATGTCTCGTCGGCTCACCAGACCTTTTCCCAGAATTCTGCAGGCTCTTTGAAGTCCTTTTTCCCAAACTTCTGTCCTGTTTTTGTGGTCTCCATCTTGCCATGTGGCCCCCTCTGTGTTTCAGTTCATGAAGTCTTCTGCTGATAGTCGTCTCTGACACACTCACACACACACACGTCGGCCCCCTGAAGTCTGTTTCTGATCTCTCGGACAGATGTTTTTGGTTTTTTTCTTGACCATAGTGAGGATTCTTCTGTCCTCAGCAGTGGAGGTCTTCCTTGGCCCACCAGTCCCGTTGTGATTACTGAGCCCACCGGTGTGTTCTTTCTCCTTCATGGTAGTCCAGACAGGGTCATCCTGAGGTGTCACTGATGTCTCTGAAGGTTTGATTCTTGGTTTTCTGCTTCTTTGCCTTCCATTGGCGCAGCTCGTGTCCTCATGTTGAACTCCAAAGGGCAGAAGCAGGCCGAGGTCTCTTTATGAAGCCATGAAACCTACCTGAGGAGTCACAAACACCTGTGGCGCCAAATGTCACAAATGTTATGGTGCCCTGAAATGGGGGGCACCGCGTACAAAAAGTGTTGTGTGACCCAAATGTCTGCAAAGACCTTTAAATCAAAGTCTGCCACGTGCACTTTAATCACAACTTCTGGACTGTGGGATTTGTAATTTGAAACTCTGGAGCAGAGAGGGAAATCAAAGATAAAGGGGTCTCTTTTCCCCCCCCCCCCCCCCCCACATTACATAGGGCACTGTAGCATCACCAGCTCGCCTACCCTGCATGTCTTTGGACTGCAAACCCAAGGGGATCGACGTGCAAACTCCACCCAGGGAACACTCGAGACCCCCCAGAGTCCATACTATGAACCAGCAGCACTTACCACTGCGTCACTGGGCACCACATTCATTGATTAACATATCTGCACTAACTGTGGTCTTAAGCTTCTTTTTTATTTGAGACTTTTTGTTGTTAACAGAGGGTATCTGGAGGGGTTTGCCTGGCACTTCTTAAACTCCGCTAATTCTCAATGGCATCTCAAGTTTGCATTTGCTGAAGTTTCATTTCCTCCACTCTGCCTTGGTTTGGGGGTGTGGCCACATTAATATGGTGATTAGCTGATGAATATTTAAAACAGCCTCTTTTTTTTTTAAGGCCAAATATGGTCACTGGTGGGAGGTGAGGGGGAGGGGCTAAAGGCAGACGGTTGAGCGCAGAGTTTTCATTTATTTGAGATCGACACATGAACCCCTTGTGAGACCTGGCATACGTAATGTTGTATAAATCCGATATTTTTTTTTGTACGTATGCCATTTTTGCCTTTCTAGAGTATGGGTTTTATACACGAGGCCCCATATTGTGTGCCACCTGCTGTGTGTGCCCCCTGGATTTGGCTGCTTAGTCGCTTTCTGCTGAGATTTTTCAGACTAATTAGAAAAAACAAAATGACCAAAAAAAAAAAAACCCAACAACAAAGCCAAGCGGGCACCTTCCCCAGGGGGGCCACCCAGCAGCGAGGCTCAGCTAATTAGCCAGCGACACTTACAAGCTCATGATCTGACAGCGTAATTTTAGCCCATTCAGGTCAGTTCTTCTTTAATAAATCTTTTCAATTAGAGGATTCCCCCCCTGCTGGTTCGCTGGCATGGGGCACAATCACCGAGACAAAAAAAAAAGAAAATAGTGTCACGGCTGAGTGGAGAAGAGAAAGAGGACTGTCACTGGACTGCCACTTCAACTCCCAGCCGTCACTCTCTGGGTGACTCACTCAGGGCTTACCAGCTAAAAAGTAAAAGTGGAAAACTGGACAACATCTGACTCACTATGGGACCCTGAGCCACGGAACCGGACTGGAGATAACCAGGCTGCCCATTGCGTCCCCTGCGTACTACACTGTGGCACCGGCATGACAGAGCCAGTTAAAAGGAACCAGAATGGCTTAATGGCCTGTCCACTCAATCCCAGTCTCGGACTCTCTGGACTACAAACCAGCAGGATGCCCACTCCGTGTGGCACTGGGAGGGCAACATGGCACACAAATCACAAGGCTGGCTGTTCAGTTCTATGGAGAGCTGCCCTGAAAAGTGCCCTGCCTTCTGACGTGACAGTTGGGCCATCCAAGGCTGGAGTAACCGTGTCCAAACGCCACACTGTGCCCAGCACGATGTCCTATTCCTCCCTCTGTGTGCGCCCAAAGTACAACAAGTCTCGTCTTTTGAGCTTCCGATGCCGTCTTTGGTCTGATCTTCTGTGGTACCCGCGCATTTGCATTCCGGGTCGTTCAGGGTTCTTCTCCAGCTTCAGTTTTGCTTCCCCTTCCATCTCCTTCACTGCCCTTCTCTCTCATCGGTACGCCTTGACTGAGAATCCCGTGGGGGGTCCAACGAGTCGGCACATGAGGATCGACTCCCAGCTCTTCATGTTCAACGTCATTCTGCTCCCAAGTGTTGGTCTGACTGGTGAAACTTGACCACCATCTCCATGACGCCGCCATCAAGATTCGCCGTTTGCTGCTTTGTCTTCTTTACGTTCACTTTGACAAAAAGTTTGGACGCACAGCAAAACGCAAGTAAAAACAGAATGCGACGATTCGCAAATCTCTTTATTTTATTCACAACAGAACTTAGAAGACGTATCGCATGTTTAAACTGCCATTTTACGGTCGATTTGAATTTGATGGCAGCAACGCGTCTCATAAAAGTTGGGTCGCGTGGCATCCCTTCTTTTAACGGCAGTCCATAAACGTCTGGGAACTGAGGAGACCACTTGCTGGACTTCTGGGGGAGGAATGTTGTGCCCCCCTTCTCGTCTGATTTGAGATTCTAGCAGCTCAACAGTCCTGGGTCTTCGCTGTCGTATTTCTCATTTCTTGACGTTTTCCGTTAGTGAAAGGTCGGGTCTGAGCTCAGCACCTGCACTCTTGTACTGTTGTCACAGATGTGGTGTGCGGGTTGGCGCTGTCGTGCTGAAATACGCAAAACCTCCCCTGAAGAAGACACCGTCAGGATGGCAGCAGACATTGCTCTAAAACCCGTATGCACCACTGATGGTGCCCTTTCCAGATGTGCAAGATGCCCATTCCATTGGCACTAATGGCACCCCCGCACCACCAGAGGTACAGGCTTCCGAACTGAGCGCCGCTAACAAGCCGGGTTGTCCCTCAGAGGATGAGACGTCCATGTTTTCCAAAAAGAATTTCAAATGCCAACTTGTCTGAACGCAGAACGGTTTTCCTCTTTGCCTCAGTCCCATTTTAACACTAAAATTCCTGAAGAAGTCATCGACGGCACATGATATCGTCAAGAGATTCGAGAGTCTGGAGAAAACTCAAAGGATGCAAGGGACAAGGCTGAAAATCCATATTGGATGACGGTGACCTTCAATCCCTTCAGGTGACCTGGCATTAAAAAAACTGGACTGGTTCTGCCATGGAGATGACGGCACGGGCACAGGAAGTCATTGTGTGTGAACAAAGCTGGCGGTGCCATCCAAAGATGTTCGAGTTACAGCTCTGGCATGCAAAGAAGAAGCCATATGTGTACGAGATTTTTTAATGTCAGTAAATGTAAAGAATTACACATAGGAAGTAAAAATGTGAGGTTTGAAAATCGAGAGTCCACCTTTTGAGAAGGATTAGAAGTCGTAGTGGACTCTAAGATATCGACTGCCAGTCAGTGTTCAAAAGCCATTAAGAAGGTTAACAGACTGTCAGGTTATATAGCGCCTTGATGTGTGGAGTACAAGTCACAGGAGGTTCTGCTCAAGCTTTATAACACACTGGTGAGGCCTCATCTGGAGTCCTGTGGGCAGTTTTGGTCTCCATAAAGACATAACAGCACTAGAGAAGGTCCAGAGAAGAGCAACTGGGCTGATTCAGGGCTACAGAGGATGAGTTATGAAGGACGATTAACAGAGCTGAGCCTTTACAGTTTATGCAAAAGAAGATTAAGCTTAGCTATTAGCCAGACAGTATTGAGAAGCCATTAAGAAGGCTAACAGACTGTCAGGTTATATAGCGCCTTGATGTGTGCAGTACAACTCACAGGAGGTTCTGCTCAAGTCTTTATAACACACTGGTGAGGCCTCATCTGGAGTCCTGGGTGCAGTTTTTTTGGACTTTTGATTTTTGGACGTTGCATTGTGTATTCAAACCTTACATTTTTATTTCCTTTCGTGTAATACAGTTACTGACATTAAATTTCATCGTCCACAAATCTGCCCAAGTCTGTCCGCAGTTGACACATTCTCGATGATCTGCCAATCAACCTATCTTGGTATCATCTCCAAACTTAACCAGCTTGTTCTTTATATTCCTATCCAAATCATTTATTTTTATTAAAAATAGCAGCCGCCCCTGCAATGCCCCCTGCTGGTCACCACTCATAACTTCAGAAATCAGTAATATAATAAATAATAAGGATGAATTGTTCTTCTCTGGACTTTCTAGTGCTGCTAAGTCCTTTAGGGAGGTCACAACCTTCAAGAAGTATCAGGATGAGATGTCAGGACAGCTGAGCTCTTAGCTAAACAAACAGACTGAATGGCTTCCTCTTGTTTGTCAGATTCCTTTGGAGACCAAAACTGCACCCTGCACTCCTGTGATTTGTACTCCACACGTCAAGGCGCTATATAACCTGATATTCTGTTAGCCTTCTTTAAAGGAGCTGAGCCTTTAGAGAGATGAAGAGGAGACCTGAGTGAAGAGTTTAAAATGATGAAGGGCATCAGTCCAGTGGATCGGGACGGTGACTTTAAAATGAGCTCATCAAGAACACGGGGACACAGTTAGAAACTTGTGAAGGGGAAATTTCACACAAACATTAGGAAGTTTTTCATTACACAAAGAACGACAGACACTTGGAATAAGAGACCAAGTAGTGTGGTGGACAGTAAGACTTTAGGGACTTTCAAAACTCGACTTGATGTTTTTCTGGAAGCCCCCTGCTTGTTTTGCTCACCAACCCCCTGGCCTGTGCTATCCACTAGCCTCTTTGTGGTTCTGCCGCTCGCATATGGGGATGTGAATGTACAATTCAAACAGATTTTAATTTTCATGTGACGTGTTACGTTTGCATCCACGTGATGTATTATTGCCAGTGAGTGAATTTCATTTCTTTCTCTTTATTAAATAAAACGACTTTTTCGAATGTTTGTCCCTGTGATTTGTTAATTGTCATAGCAAAAGCTATTCTAACGGGAAACTGTTTTGATACGAATGGCATATCGAGATCTCCTTTGGTGTCTCATGTTAGATGGACTACATGACCTTTCTTGTCGCCTGTTAAAATTTGACATGTCAGAATTGTTCGACCAATTTTCAACACAACTAATCTCGTCTCATTGCACAGCCCATCACTCAGACATAAATTACACAATAACATTACGACACGTCCTTCTTTCAAGAGTAATTCGGCTGGAGGAAGACCAGACGGTGTTAACGGTTGTAGTTATTCTTCGTGATATTGTAAGTTGATGTTTTCATCTTCCGCACCATCACCACCAACTGTTTCAGCAGAGTCTACTGATACGCATTTAACCAATTTGCTGTGTAACTGATCGACAGTTTTCACGTTAATTCGTTTGACTTTATCGTTTCTTGCTGCTAGGGTTGCCTGTGTACTCACTTCTTCTGTTGATAATCCTTCGGGATGAAATTCTTCAATAAGATTTGGACATGATACGTCTTCTTTTATTAGGAACTTAAAGTGAGGAAAAAGTAAAAATGTATAAGAGCTGAGAGCACAGGAACTGCGTCTGACAAAAACGTTCACACGAATGAGAGGTGAGAGGGCTGCGGGCGTGGGCCGTGAACCAGAAATGAGTTGAAAAAATGTCATAGCAAAAGTCACGTCTCGTCGCAGGATAAAAAGTCTCGTCTCCCAAGATTTTTGTATTATAATAGAGAGATTAAGTGGACAGGACTGGCGAGCTTTGCTGGGATGAATGGCCTGTTCACGTCTCGATTGTTCGAATGTTCTAAAGATCCAGAAACGCCTCCATCTTCCCTGGGCCAAAGTTCATTTAACACCAGAATCCCTGAAGCTCTGCGAAAATATTCGGAATGCCAGGCCAGCTTAATTCTACTCGCACCTCCTCATCACCGTGTTAAGTGCGCACTGAGAGGCTCCTTTGATTTGCAGACGTGTCAGTCGGCCGCAGGCAGGCGGTCTGCTCACTCATCGCCCCACCGAGGCACAAACTTCTCACAGCAGTAAGGTGTCTGGAGTTGTAGAGGGTAAACGATGTCTCGTTATTTGGAATACAGTGGACCCTTGACTTACAAACTCAATTCCTTCACCAGGGCTGGTTGTAACTCAAGTTGGTTGTAAGTCAAGACTATTGTTTCCATAAGAAATAATGGAAATATCCATAATGCGTTCCGAATCTCCCGGTGACCGGAAAGAAGCGCACAGGAAAAAGGAAATATCCACACATGGAAAAATGCGCACATGGGAAAAAAACACACATGGATAAATGTGCAAACGGCAAAGGTGTATATGCAAAGAAGAAAAAAAATTTATATTATACATCGCAAGAAACAAAATTGTATAATCGTCAATGCAGTTGGTTTAAAATCGGACTTCAAATCCAATGTCAACAAAAAATTAATGCTAAAATCCCTTGCTGCATTATCTTTCATTCCGTTAGAAGATGTAAGAAATACTTTCACCAGGCTAGCAGAAGCATTTCCTGATGAAGACAAGTTCAACGATGTCCTCACATATTTTTTTTCCACCTATCTAGAAGGTGCCCATGGAACCATTACGATGCCGCTCTTGATAAATCGCCAAGAACTACCAACTGTTGCAAAGGGTTCCACAATGCCTTAAACTCCCTATTTCATAGCAGTCATCCGAGCATATGGTTGCTTTTCAACGGATTGCAGAGGGATTTAGCATGCCATAAACTCACTTTAGTGAACGCCCAAGCTAACAGACTGGAGTCTACCAAAAGGAAATACGGACAACTTAACACACTTGTTGCCAGCTCTGTAGAAAAATATAACGAAACTGAGGACAAATTGTCTTACTTACTTACTAACTTGAGGAGAATAGCTAATTTACAATAATACTGTTAATTAGGGTGTGTTCATCGTTTATATTTTATTACTAGCAGAATACCCGCGCTTCGCAGCAGATAGTTATGAAAAAGAGAAGGAAACATTTTAAAAATAACGTAACCTGATTGTCAATGTAATTGTTTTGTGAGTGTTATGAGTGTTGCTGTCATCAAGGATTTGATTCTCATTATTTCTTTCAATCAGGTTCGTATTTGGAGGACGTGTTGTGTTCAAGTTATATTCTGCGTTTGTCAACCGTAATGATAACAGATTTCATTGATCGAAGTGGATTTGCCTGCGAGTATTTGGCGACAGCGTCACGAAGTTGTTTCCATCTCGCTGCATCAGAAAATGTACCACGCCGTCTGACACGCCTCCTTTTTACTGTTTTCTCACAGCTTGGATTGCTGCTGTCATAATGGGTTTGAGTTTCATGGTTACATTAGTATTTGCAGGACTTGTTGTGTTGAAGTGACATTCGGCATCTGTCAAGCGTTGTAAGCACACAACCGGCTTCATCGATAACTTTGCATCGTAATAAACGAATAATAAAACAGCGGAGAAACCGTGGATTAAATAAAAAGGCTGCAGTTATCAGCAGGGAGATGTGAATCCCGTGGCGAAGCAAAGAAGGGAATGTAGAGACCGGAGTGACGGACGGCCTTATATAGGCAGGCAGTCAATTACATGGGAGGTGTTGGGATGGGGGACCCAACGCCACCTCACACGGTGACCGAGCTGCAGGCTATGGACGTATATATATACGTAAGTAGGATTCAATTATGACCGTTACGCATAGAATTTCGAAATGAAACCTGCCCAACTTTTGTAAGTAAGCTGTAAGGAATGAGCCTGCCAAATTTCAGCCTTCTACCTACACGGGAAGTTGGAGAATTAGTGATGAGTGAGTGAGTGAGTGAGTGAGTGAGGGCTTTGCCTTTTATTAGTATAGATAATAAAATCGTCTAGCAGTAGAGGTGGTGTATATTTTATATTTGTAATAGTTATATGTCGCCGCCATGTGTCTCTTTCCACATGCGCACTTTACCGTATGCATATTCTTCCACGTGCATTTTTTTCCGTGCGTGCATTTTATCGTGTGCGGTTATTTCCCGTGCGCTTCCTTCTGAGATTCAAACCTCCCACAGCAACACTTACTTAACATTTTCATAATAAAAAAGGGTTGTAGAATGTGCATCATTTACCAAAAACACCAATAATTTTTCTAATGTACTAACCAAAAAGTTATACAAAGTGCCTAGCCTACCAGAAACAACAATTTCATACTGTACTCACCGTTTAAGTTGACATCTTTGGCTTGCAAGAAGGGAGGAGGAGGAGAATGAAATGGAAGGTGGTTATTGTTTGGAAGGAGCTTTCTTATGCAAATCTTTTCTTTGTAAAATTGTTGAGATGGTGGATTTCGACATGCTGTACATATTAGCGAGGTCGGTCACACGAACGCCACGCTCATAATTCCGCACAATTTCCTTCTTCGTTTTGATTGTGATCGCTTTCTTTACCTTCGTTACCTTCTCTTCCTTCCTTAGCAATTATCGAAATAAATTATATAAATCACTGCACTGACCGAGATTACGTCCACAAACACACGTATCTGGGCTCCAACTGACGCTTACAAACACTCTCGGCTGTTTGTTTACAATCGCACAAGCGGATAAACGTGACTGCAATCGGGTCGTAACGCAAGACGTTGGTCGTAATTCAAAACAAAAATTTTGGTCTTAAACCAAGTTGTTCACATGTCAGGCCGGTCGTATATTGAGCGTCGACTGTACATACAGTCATATGAAAAAGTTTGGGAACCCCACTTAATTCTTTGGATTTTTGTTTCTCATTGGCTGAGCTTTCAAAGTAGCAACTTCCTTTTAATATACGACATGCCTTATGGAAACAGTAGGATTCCAGCAGTGACATTAAGTTTACTGGATTAACAGAAAATATGCAATATGCATTATAACAAAATTAGACAGGTGGGCACCCAACAGAGATATGACATCAATACTTAGTTGAGCCTCCTTTTGCTCCTTTGCTCCTCCAGACACTGTCCTCCTATAGCCTTTGATGAGTGTCTGGATTCTGGATGGAGGTATTTCTGACCATTCTTCATACAAAATCTCTCCAGTTCAGTTCAATTTGATGGACAGCCTGCTTCAAATCATCCCATAGATTGTCGATGATATTCAAGTCAGGGGACTGTGACGGCCATTCCAGGACATTGGACTTCTCCCTCTGCATGAATGCCTTTGTAGATTTCCAACTGTGTTTTGGGTCATTGTCTTGTTGGAATATCCAACCCCTGCTTAAGTAACTTCAACTTTGTGACTGATGCTTGAACATTATCCTGAAGAATCTGTTGATATTGGGTTGAATTCATCCAACCCTCGACTTTAACAAGGGCCCCAGTCCCTGAACTAGCCACACAGCCCCACAGCATGATGGGACCTCCACCAAATTTGACAGCAGGTAGCAGGTGTTTTTCTTGGAATGCGGTGTTCTTCTTCCGCCATGCAAAGTGCTTTTTGTTCTGACCAAATAACTCCTTTTCTGTCTCATCAGTCCAAAGCACTTTGTTCCAAAATGAATCTGGCTTGTCTAAATGAGCATTTGATACAACAAGCGACTCTGTTTGTGGAGTGAGTGCAGAAAGGGCTTCTTTCTCATCACCCTGCCATACTGATGTTCTGAATTGTAGAACGATGTACAGATACACCATCTGCAGCGAGATGTTCTTGCAGGTCTCTGGAGGTGATCTGTGGGTTGTCTGTAACCATTCTCACAATCCTCCACATATGCCGCTCCTGTATTTTTCTTGGCCTGCCAGACCTGCTGGGTTTAACAGCAACTGTGCCTGTGGCCTTCCATTTCCTGATTCCATTCCTTACAGTTGAAACTGACAGCTTAAACCTCTCAGATAGCTTTTTGTAGCCTTCACCTAAACCAGGAGACTCAACAATCTTTGTTTTCAGATCTTTGGAGAGTTGCTTTGAGGATCCCATGCTGTCTGTCACACTTCAGAGGAGAGTCAAAGGGAAGGAAGCACAACTTGCAATTGACCACCTTAAATCCCTTTGACCACTCGTGATTGGACACTCCTGTCTATGAAGTTCAAGGCTTAACAAGCTCATCAAACCAAGTAATCAGCATTGAGCAGTGACAGGCATTCAAATCAGCACAATGACAAGGGGACCCACATTTGTGCACAGCCAGTTTTTCACATTTGATTTCATTTCATAAAACTAAATACCGCGTCACTAAAAATCTTTGTTCAGAAAACACCCCAGTGCTCAGATGTTCCTAGCAAATGAAAGACATACCAGTGTTATCTTTATTGTTGAAAGGAGAGTCGATTATTACGCAGGCTGAGAGGGGGTCCCACACTTTTTCATATGACTGTACATTTTGTGTCCACAACGATCTGGGTGAATGTAGGGAGGCAGGAAATGCGAGGCAAGCAATGTTGAGCACGTAACTAAACTTTTTTTCCATATGTTATAGAAATAACAACAAAATGCTGACGTGAAGTCCAAAAATCCAAGAAACACTTTCACAAAAGGTATTAACAAGACAAGGGCGCTTGTATTCTAAAATAAAACCAAAGAAATCGTTCAATGTACATGTTACTGTCAATGTGCGAAAACCAAAGCCCAGATGTCAATCGATACGAAGTCAAGGCGTTTGCATGCGTGTGTGTGTGTTTGTGTGTGTGTGTTTGTGTGTGTGTTTGTGTGTGTGTGTTTGTGTCATTCACAGTGGAAACGTGGTGGGCGGTCTCACCGAGATCTGCTGGGCTGGTGCTGGGGTAAGACCTGCTGCTTCGTAATCGAGACGTTGACCGGTTCAATCCCGGGTCCTCACTATATTTGGAGCTTTGAGTGGTGGGCTGCTGTCATTGTCACTTATCTTATATATAAACGTCTTCACGTGGAAGTGTCTGTGTGTGTGTGTCCGTCCGGCCCAAAAGTGCGAGGCTACAGCATGAAGCTCAATGAGCCGGAGAAGCGGCCGCAAGTTAACAAGTCGGAAGAAGAAAGAAGGACGAGGCTGCAGCATGAAGCTGAAAGAAAGCGACTCCGTCAACAAAGTGAGACCGCCGAAGAGAGAGAAACTCGCTTAGCCGCTGATACACGAGGGGGGCGAGCACATCCGCAAAACGAAATCACAGATTCTGCATTTCAGTTTATTTTCAGACGATTTCAATGGTTTCTAGGAGAGCGGGGTTTATACAGCGCGGCCTTACACAGCTAGTTATATAATAAAAACCGACATGTGATTGGAGTCTCTAACAAATCAACGAAACAAGGGTGCTTTTTATTTAAGAATAAAACTGAATTAAAACCAAATAAACAAAATCGCACACGAGTTCGAGTCTCACAGCCGGTGTAAAGATTGCGTTTTTTTTTTTTTGCTCGCCAACCCCTTTCCCTCCCGTCCGCGGTCCGCTCCTCTTAAACGGTATTACAATGGAGAACAAATAGCAGGTGTTTCTTGTCACCTGAGACGCTGTGGGCTTACTGCTGCCGCTGTGCCACATGATGTGCATATTGTGTGGCGCTTTGAATGTTTAAAAGCCTCTACAGCAGCTGAATTTTCGATCTCTTTTCTCTGTTCCGTCATTTCCCAGAGTCATATTTTCAGATTGTTTGCGCTCATGCGATCTTTACTAGCCTCTTTTTGAGACTTTCGAATTGCCCTACTTCCATTATCTCCAAGCTGCTCTGCAAGTGCATTGCGGGACTTGCGTCTGAAGGTTGTAAGTATGACATGACTTGTCCGTCTCGCGGGAAGTGAAAGTGTCTCTCTGTCTGTATCTCTCTTCAAAAGATCGCGTCTCGTCCCCGGGAAAAAGTCTCGTCGCAAGTTTTTTTTGTTTTTTGTTTTTTATAATAGAGAGATTGATTGAGTTTTATTCTCTCAGTCACGTTCACGCTCCCCCCGATCTGACGCTGTTCAGTTTCAAACAGAGAACACGGTATAATGAAACAAGTGGGCTTTTAACTGTCATTTTTTTTTTAATCAAAGGTGCAGATAACGCAGTGATGATGAGGAGGAGGAGGTGCGAGTAGGATTAAGCTGGCCCGGCATTGTGAATATTTTCGCAAGGCTTCAGGAATTTTAGTGTCAAATGGGCTTTGGCCCCGAGAAGATGGCGGCGTTTGGTGATCTCGTTCACTTATGGGCTTCTTCTTTACATGACAGAGCTGTAACTCGCACCTCTGTGGATGGCTGTGTTCACACTCAGTGACTTCCTCAGCCCACGCACTCATCTCCATGACAGAATCAGGCCAGTGTTTTAATGTCGGGCCGAAGATCACGCATACGGATTTTTTTCCGGCCTTGTCTCTTGCACACAGAGATTTCTTCAGATTCTCAGAATCTTTTGATGATATTCTGCACCGTAGATGATGAGATACTCTCGGTCTTTGCAATTTCATTATTCTGTAACCGTTCCCCAATTTGCAGACCCAGTTTTTTTGCAGACTGGTGACCCTCTGCTCATTTTTATATCTGAGAGACTCTGAGATGCCCTTTTTATACCCAGTCATGTTACTGACCTGTTGCCAGTTCACCTAATTAGTTGCAAATGTCTCTCCAGCTGTTTCTTTTTAGTGCCACCTACTTTTCCAGGTTTTTGCTGCCCCCCCACCCCGTCCTAACTTTTTTGAGACGTGCTGCTGTGCCATCAAATTCAAAATGAACAAAAACTTGTCATGAAATGGTGAAATGTCTCACTTTCAACCTGTGACATGGTTTATCTGTTCCATTGTTAATGAAATACGAGTTTATAACATTTGCAAATCATTGCATTGTGGTTGTATTTCCATTTTACACAGCGGCCCAACTTTTCTTGTGAATTGGGGTCATAAAATCCCGTATATTTGTAGTGGTCTGGTGCCGCTCAGATTCATCGACAGGACGGTAATTTGTTACCAGGCTTCTTTTAACTCCACCTGTTTGTTGTCTGGTACAAATCTTGTAATCGATACTTAACCCACTTCCTATGACAATTCATGAACCAATAATCAGTTTCACTAATTGATCAATTATCCATCCATTATCCACCGCTTATCCGAGGTCGGGTCGCAGGGGCAGCAGCCTAAGCAGGGAAGCCCAGACCTCCCTCTCCCCGGCCACCTCCTCCAGCAGGACCCCGAGGCATTCCCAGGCCAGCCAGGAGATAAAATCCCTCCAGTGTGTCCTGGGTCTGCCCCGTGGCCTTCTCCCAGTGGGACATGCCCGGAGCATCTCACCAGGGAGGCGTCCAGGGGGTATCGTAACCGGATGCCCGACCCACCTCAACTGACTCCTCTCAATGCGGAGGAGCAGCGAGCCTCTCCAGGATAACTGAACTCCTCACCCTACCTCTAAGGGAAAGTCCAGCCACCCTGCGGAAAAAACTCACTTTGGCCGCTTGTATCCACTAACTTGCTCTTTCAGCCACTACCCAAAGCTTGTGGCCATAGGTGAGGGTAGGAACGTAGATCGACTGGTACACGACAGCCTCGCCTTTTGGCTCAGCTCTCCCTTCACCACTAAGGTCCCGCATTACTGCAGATGCCGCACCGATCCGTCTGTTAACCTCCCGCTCTATTCTTCGCTCACTCGTGAACAAGACCCCGAGATACTTGAACTCCTCCACTTGAGGCAGTAATTTGTTCCCAACTCGGAGAGAGCATCCCACCCTTTTCCAGCAGAGAACCATCGCCTCGGATTTAGAGGTGCTGACTCTCATCCCCGCCGCTTCACACTCGGCTGCGAACCGCTCCAGTGAGAACTGGGGGTCACTGTCCGATGAAGCCAACAGAACAGAATTGATCAATTAATCCACGTTAATTAAGAAATGAAATTTTCATATGAAGAAGAGTTCAAGATTTCACCAATAGATGGCGCTAGTAATGGATAGAAATATTAAAGGAAGTGTTAAAATATTAATTACAAAATTATACTAAAACAAAGCCAAGACTAAAAAGTTGAAAATAATATATATATATAAATACTTTTTAAAAACCACACTTATATTAAGTTAAAAGGTGTACTCAAAAGTAAAAAAGAAGTCTCTCATACATCACTCGTAAAATAAAAGGTGGGCGCTTTCATCAATCAACATTCAAAAAACACTTCTTAAAATCTTAGCAAAAGCGCCCACCTTTTATTTCACGAGTGATGTATGAGAGACTTCTTTTTTACTTTTTAGTACACTTTTTAACTTAATAGAAGTGTGGTTTTTAAAAAAGTGTATATATATATATATATATATATATATATATCCATCCATCCATTATCCAACCCACTATATCCTAACTACAGGGTCACAGGGGTCTGCTGGAGCCAATCCCAGCCAACACAAGGCGCAAGGCAGGAAACAAACCCCAGGCAGGGCGCCAGCCCACTGCAGGGCACACACACACACACACATCAAACACACACACACACCAAGCACACACTAAGGACACTATAGGATCACCAATACACCTAACCTGCATGTCTTTGGACTGTGGGAGGAAACCCACACAGACACGGGGAGAACATGGAAACTCCACACAGGGAGGACCCAAAAAGTGAGCCCAGGTCTTCTAACTGTGAGGCAGCAGCGCTACCCACTGTGCCACCATGCCGCCTTATATATATATACTAGCAAAATACCCACACTTTGCAGCGGCAAAGTACTGCCTTAAAATTTTTATTAAGAAGAAAATTAAACCTTTTTAAACTGAGGGAAAATATGCCAATAATTATTTGTTAAGGATCTCTTTGTATACCATGTTGTCAGTTCGGCCCTCCGGTTGTAACATGACCAAGCTGTGCGCTGAGCTTACTCTTGAGCATGTAACGTACAGTTGGCCATGTGAACAGTAATCTTGTCTCAAATCTCACAGCTTGGATTGCTGCTGTCATAATCGGTTTGAGTTTCATGGTTTGTTTCAATTACGACAGTATTTGCAGGATTTGTTGTGTTGAAGTGACATTTGGCATCTGTCAAGCGTTGTAAGCACACAACCGGTTTCATCGATAACTTCACATCCAGCTTTTGAGAGTTTAAACACTCATAAACATCAAAGTGTCCACTACTGAAATCGTCACCTGTGAATCTAAGATGTTTAAGAGGCATTGGCGGTTGTCCAAAGGTGTAAAATATTTGGCCATTTCTGTACACTTGAAAGCGACAACCGAACAATTCAGTGGCAGCCATCAACTCACATGCAGAACCATAGGTGAAGGGCTTAAGCATTTCACTCTTCTAGTGCTCCTGTGTAGTATAATTATCTCCTGTACCGTCATCAGTCCACACCTTGAACCTGTCCCAGTCATTCAATACATAAGACACAATGTTCCTCCGGATATCAAGAGTGAGCCTGATATGGCCGTACAATATGTAACACAGAGAATGGAAAAGGCAGGTGCCATCTCCGGGCATGGAAACCACTCAGTAAGTGACAGTTCTTTGATCGATGGTGATCACCTCGATAGACATGTTAATGGGGGTACGGTTGGAATGATAAAGGAAATGGGTACCTGAGCAATGTAAAGTAAGTCTAAAATACCTACACAATAACTATAATCGTAATAAACGAACAATAAAACAGCGGAGAAGCCGTGGATTAAATAAAAAGGCTGTAGTTATCAGCAGGGAGACGTGAATCCCGTGGCGAAGCAAGGAAAGGAATGAGGAGACTGGAGGTACAGACGGCCTTATATAGGCAGGCAGCCAACAACGTGGGAGGCAAAGACGACAACAGGACTAACATAGACCATTGGAAAGTTCAATATGGTGGCTGACAGTGGCGTCATACCACCAAAATAAGTACGTACATTGGTTTCAGTTAGCGCAGGGAAGCCGCCTACCAAATTTCAAGAAGATGGGGCCATGAATAAGAAAGTTCAACATGGCGGACGTTGTCGACCGTTATGACCGTTACGTGTAGAATTTCGAAATGAAACCTGCCCAACTTTTGTAAGTAAGCTGTAAGGAATGAGCCTGCCAAATTTCAGCCTTCTACCTACACGGGAAGTTGGAGAATTAGTGACGAGTCAGTGAGGGCTTTGCCTTTTATTAGTATAGATAGATATAATTTTTTTTGGTGGGGATCCCAAGAACACACCCAGCCTTGGCCCGACTCGCAGCCCTCACACACAGAGACACTGAATGACAGCAAATCAAATACATAACTATGGGATGTATAACAACCAATAAACAGGTAACCCTCCCCATCCCTTACGGCGATGATAAATCCTAACACACTACAATAGACACCTAACAATAGATACTCACAAGCAAGTCCTTAACACGGTTCCAATGCTGCAGTAACGGAGTAAAACATGACGATCCCGGGAACAGCTGTAATAAACAGTCCTGATGAGATTTGGGGAGCGCGCCCTCCGATGAAGCACGGTGACCAATACAATATGCAGCCAGGCACCAGACAGTCCATACACCCTTACCGGTTCAACGATTCGGGGTATAAACGACATTCCACAGGAGGTTATGGCAGACGAGACAAACTGGAGGAACACAAACACAGACAACTTGCCCCTCTTGCTGTTTTGCCGGCTCCCTTTTAAAGTTCCCACCTACCCTTCTTGTCCCCAGCAGCCCCTGCACTCCTTGCAGATGTCCAATCAGGGCAATACCCTCGGGGCAGGCTGGGAAATGGAGTCCATTAACTGTAGCGCTGCTATAAGGGTCACCCCTAGGATCCCCGCTGTAAACTACGATCACGTAGTGCTGATGGGGGATTTTAATATCCACAGAGACGTGGAAACTGACAACTTCAGAAAATGTCTACTCACCTGCTAAACTCTGAGTGGTGTGACCAGCTGCTTGTGAATGGTCCGCGTCACAGTCACAATCACACACTCACATATAATCTAATGACGGTTTAAGGGGTCCTGGCTGTCACGTGTGCAGAGTAGAAGGAAAGTCTTACTTGTTATGTTTCAGATGGGGTTTCTTCCCCTGGCTGGGGTTCAAATCTTTGTTTTATTTCCTTTTTGAATTTTAGATTTTGTGGCGGACGGCCAGGGTCCATGCTGGGCTGGGACGCCCCTTCGTTATACTTGAGGGGGAGCAGCCCTGGACGGTGCAATACCTCCCACTGGACACTAGATGGCATGGATTGGATTGGAGTGGTGCCTCGGTTTCCCGCAGGGCTCCATGGGAATTGGAGTTGGGTGCAGCCCCGTTGGGTCCCGCAGGCGCCGCCAGGGGGTGCTGCAGCTGGCACTCCTGAGCCTGTATGGGCAGCGTATTCGCCGCACCCGATCAACCACCTGGAGCACTTCTGGGTGGACTATAAAAGGGCCCAGCAGCCACATCTCAACGGCCAGAGGCGGGAGGAGGAGTGGTGGTGCCAGAGAAGGACGTGCTTGTGTGGGACTGTGTTGTGCCTGTGGGGGTCACGGGGAAGATGTGCCCCACAGGTGAAGAGAAATGCCATGCCGTGCCACCGGTGTCAGTCTGTGTCGGGTGTCGGATCAGGCGCCAATACAGCACCTTTGTTACAATTTCTATTATTATTGCTTGTGTTTATTATTTGTATTCTTTGTTTTAGAACAAAAACATTTGTGGGAATTTGGGTTACGCTTTCTGTGTGGTATCCTCGCATCGAAACGTTTCTTGGATATTATGATGTAATTCATTCACGGTGCCGCAACGTGTCTTTGTTTTGCATTCGGGCGGCGCCAATTGGGTTACCGGCTCTCTACTCTCGGGTGCCATAAAACGTTGTTCCTAAAGATTCATTCCGTATCCGTGATTTGGGCACAAACAACTGTCAAACTTTATGCGCATTCCCATCTCAAATTTCTGGTTTTTCCGAATTTCCCCTCGGACTTGCACTTCTAGTTAGTGATGAGGCTTTTCCGTCATTAAGGTTTTGACGCGTTTCGTCTCCTGGTCCTCTCCTTGCACGAGGGCAGAACGTCGTTAAAGGATAACTTTGGCGTTTTTCAAGTCCAAGTTATTTCCTCACCAACGTGGTACGCCGTACATGCACTTGGCACATGAAATTGTGTTTCACAGTCCAGCATTTTCTTACACTGAAGCTAGCGGGACACGGGTAGGCCCAGAAAACGAGCCTTAAAACTTACCAAATACGTCAAATTTTTCGAGCCAAGACAGCCGTCGAGTATTGATCCGCATCTTGCGTTTACATACGCTTTGTAAAATAGCTCGTACATGTGACCAGCTGAGGGCGGCACGGTGGCGCAGTGGGTAGTGCTACTGCCTCACAGTAAGGAGACCCAGATTTGCCTCCCTGGTCCTCTCTGCATGAGTTTCCTCCGGGTGCTCCGGTTTTATTCCACAGTCCAAAGACATGCAGATCAGGTGCATTGGTGATTCTAAATTGTCCTTAGTGTGTGCTTGGTGTGTGCCCTGTGGTGGGCTGGCACCCTGCCTGGGATTTGTTCCTGCCTTACACCCTGTGTTGGCTGGGATTGGCTCCAGCAGACCCCCGTGACCCTGCAGTTAGGATATAGCAGGTTGGATAATGGATGTCACTAGCTGAGCCCAGCGCTCGTCTTCCTCATCAATGACCTTTCACCTTTCCTCTCGAAAGACCAAATCTCAGTAAACTTGTCGCGCCTTGCGGTGGGTTTTATTTTGATTTAGTTTCGTATTTCTGTGAGACCTCACACAAGCAAATAGAAACGTATTCTTACCTCGAGCTAAAATAAAAATGGTATGCGGAACGGGCAGTAAAACGATTCTTTCCCGATCCCTTTGGTTGTCACAAACACACAACACAGAAGGCGTGTCTTCAGTTATCACAACTCAAAGAGGACACTTTGGTGAGTTTTAGGGTTTTCTGTTCTGGTGCTGCCTCATGTCCCACTACCGTCATTGTAAAGAGGGGTGGAGAGGAGGGCAGGGAGCTGGAGGGTGTGCCAGTGACGCTGTTGGGCACTGAGTGGCCAGGACCTGCTAGTGTTGAGGTGGGCTCTGGCCGGTGGGACGTTGGTCATTCTAACCCCCCCCCCCCTTCACTACACGTTGTCATTCCCAGTTTGGGTTTGTGATCAGCTCAGGAGTGCCCCCTGCAGTCCACAGTGTAGTCACACAGATGATTACTACATTAGACACACACGAAGTGTTAATACTTGTGCAGTAACCACTAGGGGGCCACGCTGACCATCAACCAATAAATGTTTATCAAGTCAATGCCCCCCCAATACCCTGCCATCCCATGGCACCTTTGTGATCGGCACTGCCTGGTGCTGTCAGACATTTCAATGTTCTCTTAACATGAAGTTTGGATCATCGGGATCATGAACTGCCAACCCCTTATCCACTAGGGGGCCCCGCTGTCTGTTTCTTATTCATTTTGTGTGTCATTCAATGACTGAGCTGCTCTCCCCACCATGTCGACGCTTGTCATTTGTGCCACCACCTCTCTTCATTGACCCCAGTGGGCCCTTTCTGGACTGACTGAGGTGAAGGGGTCCACATGACCAGTCCTGCCCAGGCCCCGTGTGGCACACCATCCACTCCCCTGCGGTAATTCCGAATGCCGAATCTAACACGAGGCATTACTACAGCACTGTGGCAGCGGCTAAATCAATTGTGCTTATAAACACCTCCATTATCATTAGCCCAAACATGCCATGTGGGTATCGATCGCAACGTCTTGAGTGTCAGCACTCTAAAAATTAGACCTATAAAAGCCACTTAACCAAGCAGACTTTAGTCTTTAATAGCTTTTTAAACTTCAAGGAAAAGTTTCACAATCCGTACTTGAAATGTCGTCTTCATTAGCTGGAGTAATGGAAAAAGGCCGGAATTACTCTGGACGTCACCCGCTGGCTTCTCTCGCTTCATTTACAAACACGAAACCCGATTTAGGGGGCGGGGCAGGGCGCGGCGGTCACAGCCTATCACTGCAACGCTGGGCACAAAGCAGGAACCAGCGCCAGGCAAGGTGCCAGTCCATCATATGGTTCAGTCATATATATCCATACTCACATGAAGCCCAAAAAACAAAATAACATTCAGAAACCCGCTGAAGGTGATTTAGGGTCCATGACGGCAGGAGCCAATGGCAACAGCACTGGGGACAAGGCAGGAAACAGCCCTGGCCAGGTGGGCAGGCCATCATGAGGTCCACTTGTACACCACCCTTCCCATATTCACATTCATAGTGCGCCAACACACAGCAAAAGAGCAGAAAAATTAGAATAGGGCAGAATACAATAAGATAAAATTAAATAAAGTAGAACAATAGGAGAAAAGAAAATACAACATTAGAGCAGAACACAACAGAAGAGACGAGAACAGAGTAGAGCAGAACTGTAACAAATAAGAGACAGAAGGTCACCACTGCACAGATGTGAAAGGCACTATATAACAGATAGCCAGAAATATAGAGAGAGGGACAGACATGAAAGACACCATATAACAGACAGACACATAGATATGAAAGGCACTATATAATAGATAGACAGACAGACAGGAAAGGCACTATATGATAGATAGATAGATAGATAGATAGATAGATAGATAGATAGATAGATAGAGTGAAAGGCACTATATGATAAACAGATAGACTGGAGTGAAAGGCACTACATAATAGATATGAAAGACAATATATAATAGATAGATAGATAGATAGATCGATCTGCGGTGGGTTGGCACCCTGCCCGGGATTGGTTCCTGCCTTGTGCCCTGTGTTGGCTGGGATTGGCTCCAGCAGACCCCCGTGACCCTGTGTTCGGATTCAGCGGGTTGGAAAATGGATGGATGGATAGATAGATTTGAAAGGCGCTATATAATAGATAGATAGAGTGAAAGGCACTATATGATAGATAGACAGATAGATAGAGAGAAAGGTGCTATATCATAGATAGACAGATATGAAAGGCATTATATAATAGATAGAAAGATAGATAGATGTGAAAGGCACTATATAATACAACAACAACATTTATTTATATAGCACATTTTCATACAAAATTTTACATGATGAAGAATAGAACAATAAAAGACACAGTAAGTAAATAAAATAAGACAACATTAATTAACACAGAATAAGAGAAAAAACAAACAAAAAAAAAAACTCCAGATGGCTGGAGAAAAAAATAAAATCTGCAGGGATTCCAGACCATGAGACCGCTCAGTCCCCTCTGGGTATTCTACCTCACATAAATGAAACAGTCCTCTTTGTATTTAGGGTTCTCATGGAAGGACTTGATGATGATGGCCATGTAGACTCCATCAATGTTGGAGCATCATGATGCTTTGAGTAGGTGGTGGTAGATAGATAGATAGATAGAAAGATAGATAGATGTGAAAGGTGCTATATAATAGATAGAGTGAAAGGCGCTATATAATAGATAGATAGAGTGAAAGGCAGTATATGACAGATAGATAGATGTGAAAGGCGCTATATAATAGAAATGTAAGGCACTATATAATAGATAGATAGATGTGAAAGGCGCTATATAATAGATAAGAGTGAAAGGCGCTATATAATAGATAGAGTGAAAGACACTATATGATAGATAGATGTGAAAGGCGCTATATAATAGATAGATAGATAGGGAGAAAGGCAGTATATGACAGATAGATAGATATGAAAGGCGCTATATATTAGACAGACAGGCGTCACTTACCTTTGCAGGTCGCTTCAGTTGCCCACTTGCCCGGCCAATTGACCCCCCCCCATCATGTGACATGTGACTATTCAAACAGAACACCTGTAGTTTGGCTTCACTTGCAAGGCGCCACATTAAGTTTGGGTTTTCTTAAAATTTTACTTTTTATGTCATGTCCTGATTTCTGGTTACCCACACGCAATGCCAGGCACTGATGCCCCACCGGCACAGCTGAGTCTTTGGCATTTTTGCCGTTTCAGTTTTCTAATTCCGTGCCCGCCACTCTCCACTGGTACAGCAGGTTGCCATCCACACACACACACACACTCTCGCTGTTTCTACCCAGTGAGGATTTTGGTCCTTCTCACGTAACGACTCCATTGCACCAAAGCGCGCGGACTGACACATGTAATGGAGGTGCCAGGTTTGGATTAATGAAGACCCCACAAGCTGGACGCACTCCATTTGTTTATTTATTTCAGGCGGGCGTCAAGTGACGGCCGGCTTTGCAAATTCGGCTCCTAATTGATCTCAAAGACTGGAATAATCAGCACGTCCAGCTGCTTGGAAAAGCTTCCATCAGAGAGCATTTTGCAATTACCCAGAGACGACTGGGCTGATAGTGGACAGCGGAGGAAAAACAATTTGTGATGTTGTCACCTTGGACACTCACCTTACTCTGAGGCTTCTCCCAGGAGAACTTCCTGACCATGATGGACAGGATCACGCAGAGCAGAGCCGTGACGAAGAAGATCACAGCGAACGCCAGGGCCCAGGAGAGGCTGCAGAAATAGCAGGAGCTCTCGGTCGACGTGCACACGAGGACGTGGACGGCCGAGAAGAGCAGGCACAGCAGGTATGAAGGCAGCGAGCAGAGCGAGGAGGACAGGGGGAGGTCGAGCTCAGCGTTACTCCTCAAAGCGTCTGCCATGCTGAGCAGCAGGAGGAAGAGGACCTGGAGAGAAGAGAGAAGAACACAGACCACCATCAACACACCACCGTCACACTACATGAGGGGGACAAACAAACCCATGGTGGTGCCAACTTTGAAGAAACTCCACATCGTCTGTAATCTTCACATTTTTGGGATGGACAAGCAGATTACTGGGCTGCTGTCACGAGTTCAAAACAGAAGGAGAATAAGAGACCAGTTCAGGGTGGGCCGTGCTGTGACCACCAAGCTTCGGGGGGTGGGGTCACAGAATCTGTGATGGGACACAAGTCAAAACGGTAGCAAAAATGGAGCCTGAGGAGTCCTGAGGCCAAATAAATAGAAAACAAGCCTGCTGGGCCCTCGGGCCAGGTCTTGAACCCTCTGGACCAGGTGGGGTGGGTCGCCCTCTTGCTCACTGTATCTCGGCACCAGACACTCCACTGACTTCCTCCTGCCAGTCTCCTCCTGGCCTCCAGCTCCATTAGCTATCAAGCGGGTGGGTTTATACCCCATGCTGGGGCCACTGGTGGCTCTGAGGCTAAGGAACTGCTCTGGCATCCCGAAGGTTGCCAGTTCAAATCCCCGTCACTGCCAAAAGAGATGCTACTCTGCTAGGCCCTTAACCTTCAATTGCTCCAGGGGCACTCTGACCCCATGGGGTATGCGAAAAGATGCATTTCATTGCGTGTTGTTCCGTATAAATAAGTATGTGACAAATAAATAAAGAATTATTATTACTTGAGGGTCAGGGTCAGGGTCCATTAATTATTCTTCAGTTGCTTTTGTTAATTCTTCAACATTTATGGTCTAGTATGCATGTATCGTGTATGTATGCTGTTTGCTCCTCGTTTTCTGTAGGTGGAGACCTAGGAGGCGGGGCCACCATCACATCACCATGGAAGGACCGCCCCCAGCCTTTCTATATCATAGGCAGAGGATCAGAGTACCTCAGAGGTTCATTGAGAGCACCAGGAGTATCAATGTCTGTGAGTCGGATGGTTGGATTTCTTGATTACAGATGGATTTTTGTTAACCCTTTTAGTCCTGCCAGTTTTCTGATCTTTTATTTGCTCTTTTACTGCATTTGTTCTTCTTTGGTTTATATAAATACATTCTTCATTTACAAATATTTGTCCTCCCAAGCCAGAGGTTTACAGTAATTCCATCCCTTCAAGGGCATTGTGGGCCTGTGCAGACCAGGAAGCCTGCCTTGTTAGTTTAAGGCCAGGTTGCCTGAGGTGAGGCCCGTTTCCAAGCAGGCCGGTGACTGCTGCAAATCCCAACAACAGGGAGAGTCCAGACGTGGCTTTAAACCACCGGGTGGGATCAATTCCAGGGCTGTAAGGTTTCTCACTTTTGAATGACTTTTCATATTTTTTTTTATGTCATTTCTGTTAATATTTCTATTTTTACTTATTGTTCAGTCTTTATGGTGTTTGCCTTTTCTCAGTGATTTCTGTGGGTGGGGCTTCAGGAGGCGGGGCCTCTCTGACATCACTGTGGAATGAACACCCCCATCCTTTACTTTTTATATTTCAGGCTGAGATGATGAGACCCTCAGAGGTTCATTGAGAGAGTCTGGGGTGTCATTATCCGTGATTACTGTTCTTGGATTTTTTTTCTAGTCGTTGGCCTTCTTGACTATGGATTATGGACCAAACCCTTTTTGCCATTTTTCATTGTTTGTTATTCTTTTGTTTCTATAAATAAATTCTTCATTTATAAAACTTTTTTTTATTTGCCAGAGGTTTACAGTAATTCTTTCCCTTGAAGACTGCCTTTTTAGTTTGGGGCTGGTTTGCCTGCGGTGAGGCCTGGCCTGGTCCAGGTGGTGTTTATGAGGCCTACTTTGAGGGTCCAGAGGTGGCTTTAAACCCCAGGGTGATGTTACATCAGGGTTGTTAGGTTTCAGCTTTAAGTGTATTATCTTCTTATTGATGTTGTGTTACTTTTATGAATATTTCTTGTTATCATGCATTTTTTGTTGAAATTGCAATGTTCATTGATTGTTTAGTCTTAATGTTGGTTGCCTTTGCTCATTGCTTTCTGCGAGTGGAGCACCCAGGAACTGAGGCAACTGCAGAGGGTAAAAACCCCATTTTTATATTTCCGATTGACTAGTTGAGCCCCTCAGAAATCCATTGAAAGAGTCTGGAGTGTCGTCATCTGCAAAGTTTGTTGTTGGATTGTTTTTTCTGGTCATTCATTTTTCTTGATTTTGGATTACAGACTTTTTTATCTTTTCAATCTGTTCTCCTTTAGTTATATATATATATTTAATTATAAATATTTTTCATTTGCCTTTGTGTCTTCAGCCCAGATGTTTATGGTAATTCTTTCCCTTGAATGGCATCTTTGTGTTCTTTGGGCCCGTGCAGGCCCCCTTGAAGCCTTCCATTTTAGGTTTGGGTTGCCTGGGGTGAGGCCTGTTTCCAGGCAGCTCTGGCTCAAGGAGAATTTTGGATTTTTGCACCCCGCCCTCTTTTATTGCTTGAGGGTCCCAAATTATAATAAGGAGGAGGGTCCAGAGGTGGCTTTAAATACCAGGCTGGGCTCAATCCCAGGGTCATAGTCCTGAGGCGACTCTAAACTCCATGCCAGGAATGGAAATGTTTGTAAAAGTTTAACAATGAAAAGAATAAAATAGATGAATAGATTAGGTTTTGTAACAGAAAAAAAAATACAACTAATAAATAAACATTTTCGAAAGACGTACAGAAGCATTCTATAATGCCTGTCAATGACTTACTAATGAAAGTCATTACAAAGTGTTACCAGTACATGAATTGTTATTTAATGACATTCACGCCTCTTTGAGTGTACATGAACTAATCCTCCGCTAATGTCTGTTAACGACTTGCTAATGAAGGTTTTAACATGTTACCCGTGATATGTTTGAAGCAATTTGGTAGGCGACCCTGACTATGCACAGGGCACACCAGGTTTGTGCCCCAGGGTCTCAGGCGCTGTCACAGTTCGTCACTGATGTCACTAATTCATAAGCCCAGACAGGACCCCTGGCTCCAAGTCTGAGTGATTAAGGGGGCTTTAACTATGGTCTGCAAGTCTGAACAACAGTTCATTCACAGAATTACAAATGACCTTTTAATCTGAACAAAATCTTATTGAATGTTTTACTTTGAGCAGTGAAAGCAGCTTTAGATGTGGTGGTGGAGTCGCGTGTGCACAGGGCACGGGCATTTTAACTTACATGACCAACCGACACGCAGCCAAGAAGACCAACAGGACAGCAGGCTACACATGTGGAGTACAAGCCAAGAGAGGGCCCACCCAACTGTACAACGCACTGGTCAGGGTGGTCTTGGCCTACATATATAAAAAATAAAATGAAATAAAATACACAACAGCATCACAAGAAAGTCCAGAGGAGAGAAATCAAGCTGATTCAGGACCATGGAGAGCAATCAGTGAGGAAAGACTGACGGAGCGGACGGACAGCAGAACTTGGTATTTAATATTTGATACACTGTGCTAACCCCCGAGGGGAAAATGTCTTTACACATGACCTTTGGGGGGTCAGAGGGCAGGGTTAACCATTATGCATCATCTATTGTTATACAAAATAGTGTCATGTCAATACTACACGGCAGACAGACCGACAGATATGAAAGGCACTATATTATAGATAGATAGATAGATAGATAGATAGATAGATAGATAGATGTGAAAGACACTATATGATAGATAGATAGATATGAAAGGCACTATATAATAGATAGATAGATAGATAGATAGATAGATAGATAGATAGATAGATAGATAGATAGATAGATAGATAGAAAGGCACTATAAGATAGATAGATAGATAGATAGATAGATAGATAGATAGATAGATAGATAGATAGATAGATGTGAAAGGCACTATATAATAGATAGATAGATAGATGAAAGTGAAAGGCACTATATAATAGATAGATAGATAGATAGATAGACAGATAGAAAGGCACTATAAGATAGATAGATAGATAGAAGTGAAAGGCACTATATAATAGATAGAT
>JANRMT010062835.1:2713422-2740610 GCA_026402145.1 Polypterus bichir lapradei | reverse complement strand
ATAGATAGATAGATAGATAGATAGATAGATAGATAGATAGATAGATAGATAGCCTTAGTCAGTGGGTGGGCCTCTCTGGCAGGGTCTTAAAATTGGTTTGAATCCTACATGGCAGGTAGAAAATTCTTTGTAAGTTGTGGTAATTATACTTTAAAGACCCCTGATATTCTATATGGTGGTCCACAAGGCTCTCTCCTGGGTCCGCTGCTCTTTTTGATTTACATGCTTCCGTTAGGTCTCGTGGCACAACGTGAGTTACCATAGCTATGCTGATGACACACAGCTGTACTTATCAATAGCACCTGATGACCCCGACTCTCTCGATTCACTAACACAATGTCTGACTTGTGTTTCTGAGTGGATGAATAGTAAATTTCTCAAACTAAATAAAGAGAAAACAGAAATTTTAGTGATTGGCAACAATGGATATAATGAGGTTATTAGAGATAAACTTGATGCATTAGGATTAACAGTCAAGATGGAGGTAAAGAATTTAGAGGTAACTGTTGACTCTGACCTGAGTTTTAAATCGCATATTAATCAGATCACTAGGACAGCATTTTTTCACTTAAGAAACATAACAAAAGTTAAACCTCTTATATCATTGAAAGATTCTGAGAAATGAGTTCACGCTTTTGTTTTCAGTTGACTAGATTACTGTAACGCACTCATCTCAGGACCACCCAAAAAATACATCAATCAATTACAACGAGTGCATAATGGAGCTGCTAGAATCCTAACTAGGAAAAGAAAATCCGAGCACATCACCCCAGTCCTGATGTCACTACACTGGTTACCCGTGTCATTCAGAAATGACTTTCGCCAGGCTGATACGGTGGAGCACTTTAAAAAACTTCTGAAAACTCATTACTGTAACATGGCTTTCTCAGAGCTTCACCTTAGTTAAATCCTGATGCTCTGTATATTCAATTAATTATCATTACTATTCATGGTGCCTCCATATACCATACTAACCCTTACTTTCTCTTCTGTTTCTTTTCCCAGTTTTCTGTGGTGGTGACCTGCACCCCCACCACCTCATCAAAGCACTGTGGTGTCCCCTCCATTGATTGATTAAAGGCCAGAAGTCCACGTGACCGTCATCACAAAGTTCTTCAATGAGAACCCTGAATACAATGAGGACTGACTGAGGTCATTTATGTCAGGTAGAATGCCTAGAGGGGGCTGGCCGGGTGGTCTTGTGGCCCCTGCAGATTTTTTTTTTTTTTTCTCCAGCTGTCTGGAGTTTTTTTGTTTTTTCTGCCCTCCCTGGCCATCGGACCTTATTTTTATTCTATGTTAATTAGTGTTCCCTAATTTTAATTATTTATTTTGTCTTTTTTCTCTTTCTTCATCATGTAAAGCACTTTGAGCTCCATTGTTTGCATGAAAATGTGCAACAGAAACAAATGTTGTTGTTGTTATCTGTCTGTCTGAGGCTGAGGGAGAAGGTGGAATTCTGAGGCTCCACAAGGAACAAAAGTCACAAAAACAGCCAGAAGAACAAAACTCAAAATCTCAAGAACCAACGTGGGAGCATCATGGGGTACGTCATGCATGGTCAGCCATCCTCAAACTACCACGTTGATTCTCAAGGTGTGAGACATCCCATGACATCACTGGACCACTCCAGTCTTCTACAGCTCCTTAATTCAATGATCTTTTCTTTGTTGTGTCAGCTCTTCACACATTCACACCACTGGCTCTGTCTCCTGCCACTCACTTGGGGGTCAAAGGCAGCGCCATCTGCACTCACGTCCCACAACTCAATGAACTGATCCAAGCCAGGATCTTTCCTGTGAACTGCTGGCAGCCACACACATTAGAACACTCTGGATGAGAACTGGCTGTTCAGCCCAACAAAGCTTGCCAGTCCTATCCACTACGTTCTTTTAAAAAAACCATCAGGTTAAGTTTTAAAGGGACCTAAACTCCTGCTGCCCACCACACTACTTGGTCACTTATTCCAAGTGTCTGTTGTTCTCTGTGTGAAGAAAAACTTCCTAATGTTTGTGTGAAATTTCCCCTTCACAAGTGTCCAACTGTGTCCCCATGTTCTTGATGAACTCACTTTCAAATCACCGTCTTGATCCGCTGCACTAATTCCACTCATCATTTTAAACACTTAGCTCAGGTCTCCTCTTCATCTCTCTAAAGGCTCAGCTCTTTTCATTTTTTCTCCTAACTCATCCCCTGTAGCCCTGAATCAGCCGAGTTGCTCTTCTCTGGACTTTCTCTAGTGCTGTTATGTCTTTATGGAGACCAAAACTACACCCAGGACTCCAGATGAGGCCTCTCCAGTGTGTTATAAAGCTTCATCAGACCTTCCTGTGACTTGTACTCCACGCATCAAGGCGCTATATAACCTGATATTCTGATAGGCTTCTGCACACTGTCTGGAAGTCGATAGAATTCAGTCCACTACGACTCCTAAGTCTTTCACATAAGGTGGACTCTCGATTTTCAGACCACCACATACTCAGGTCAGTGGATTAGAGCAGAGAAGGCGAGTATCACAAAAGCTGCACTTTAAGGGTGTCATCATCTGTCATTCACTAACTCTCTCAGAAACACCAGCTTGTGACAGCATCTCTCCTTCACTTTCTAACACTCCAGCCTAACTGACGGTGGCTCCTCCCCTTCTGACAATGTCTCTTTTTCTCTCACTCTCCTTCTCTCTTTCTTTTAAGCCCTGCCCCTTCACAGTGTTTCTTTGGCTGTCTCTTAGCTAATGCCCTACAGACAGCATCTCTCTCTCTCTCTCCCTCAGGCTCCACCCTTACAGACAGCATCTCTCTCTCTCTCTTCCTTCAGCTCCGCCCCTTATGACAATTTTTCTCTCTCTCTCTTTCTCAGGCTCCACCCCTACTGACAGCATCTCTCTCTCTCTCTCTTTCTCAGGCTCCACCCCTATAGACAGCATCTCTCTCTCTCCTCCTCCTCCAGCTCCGCCCCTTATGAAAACCTTTTTTTCTCTCTCTCAGGCGCCACGCCTACAGATAGCATCTCTCTCTCTCTCTCTCTCTCTCTCTCTCTCATACCCTAACTCCCCCCCTCCAAGGTCCGCCCCTTCTGACTCTGTGTGTGTGTGTCTCTATCTCTTGCTCTTTCAGGCTCCGCCCCATAGGAGTCTCTTTCATTCTGGCTCCACCCCCTCGGACAGTGTCTCCCTCTGAGGCTCCTCCCCTGATGCGTCTCTCCATCTCTCTCTGGCTGCGCTCCTCTGCCAGGTCTGTGTGCCCCCCAAGATTTCCATGCCCTGAACAGCTGTTTCTGTTTCCTATTTATCTTTCCAACTTTAAATAATAATCAGAAAAATAAATCAAATCATCAAAAAGTAATTTAAAGTGAAATTCAAGATTAAAAACAAATTTATGACAATAACCTTCAAATATTTCCACAGCTGGCAAAACAAATTGCACACCAGTTATCACGCAGGCGGGCCTAATGTGCGCGTGTTTCGTTTGACTTTTCTGTTTGCGCGGCCCCCCTGGCACTCCCTCGACACGCAGCGCAGCTTTCCCTAAATCTCCCAAATGCTGCCTTTGATCCTTCCTTCAACAGCATGTGCAGCCGCGGCTCTAAACTCCTCGTGTCTAATTAATTCTTTCCTTTGTACGCCGTAATGTGAACACGTAACACCGTCGGCCAGCCTTGGAAGTCGTATGGGACGCTGGAGATCACAAAAAAAAAAAAACAGAAAGAAAGCCGACGGGTGTTAAGATTTTCCATTTCTAATCTGTAATTATGGATGGCAAAACAACAGGCACCAAGGATATTTGGATTCTATGAAATTAATTACTTCGGTGTCATTTTTAAAGTCATCAATATAATTAGACAATCAGTTATTTAGCTGTTTTGACACTTCTCTCGGATTTCGGTTGCCGCTCGGCTCATTTCATATGCATAAGAAGTCAAAAAAAAAAAAAAGTACCAAAGTACAATGGAGTGGGGAAAAAAATGAGACAAGATGGCGTCGCTCAATTATGCACACCAGAGCTGGATGGCATCCTGGCACTGCAGCTCCTCGACGCGACTCGCCCCACAGAGGAAGTCAAGACACAAATTACTACGGTGGGCCTCCAGCTCATCCTCACACCGACCCAGCCGCTGCCTCGGAGGCACCCTGGGATAAAACGGGGACAAGGACAGGGACAAATAAATGGGTCAGCCGAGGGCACACACAGTACCACAAAAACATTCGTCTTAGACGTTGTGATGGTTGGCCGTGGTCCTCGCCTGGCCGGGATGGGGGAGTAGATTCCTGCAGGGCTTTGTGGGACTTGGATTTTGGGACAGTCCTGTTGGGGTTCAATGGGGGCTGCCAGGGGGAGCTGCTCGATGAAGGTGCTGACCATCAGTGACATCAGGCGGAGGATGAAGCAGAAACGAGGGAATAAAACTGGGCAGACTGAAGGGAGAAGGTCAGACAGACGTGACAATGGCGACAAGACACGAGGTGCTCATCCTGCATCATCGAGGTCTTCTGCAGAACAAACCAAACGGGCAGAGCCCGTCAAATATCTAAAGGCGTCCAGCAATCAGCAAGGAACTCGCAGAAACCACTGGGACACCCATAGGGGGTCCGGAGACGTCCTATCAGAAGAGGCCTTCATGGAAGAATTGGGACCACAAAGCCATTCCTCTGAAGAATGAAATAAAGCCAAACGGCTAACAAAAACTCAAAGACAGGAGTGCAGGAACCTGGAAGCAGATGTTCTGATCTGAAAAGTTCAGTTTGAAATTTATTAACACCAGCAGAAGGCTGCTTGCCCATTAAAGTGATGGAGAAGAGCACATGGAAAAATACGAGCAGACCACCGTCAAGCATAGTGGACACTCCAAGGGGATTTGGGGCAAACAAGTTTAACAAAACTGCCAGGCAGCTTTTTATCCATCCTGCATTCCCATCAGAGAGGTGTCTGACGGGTCCCAACTTGACAACCCCCCAAACTCATCGGAACAGGGAATCCTGGTGTGGCCGCTACAGAGTCCTGATCTCCATGTCATCATCAAGCCATTCTAGGACTTCAAGACAGTTTGATAAGAATTGACACGAGACATCAACAAGGTTTGGGGCAGCCAGGCGAATAATGTGCCCTGGCATCAAAATGGGTATCAGGTGTTGAGCTGTGTTCGTTTCAAGACCAGTTATGCAAAGATTGCGGCTTTAATGGCTGAAACTAGAAATGACGTCATCAGAACCGGAAGTGGCATGATAGATAAATAGATCGATGGATAGAGTGAAAGGCACTATATAATAGATAGATAGATAGATAGATAGATAGATAGATAGATATGAAAGTCACTATATAATAGATAGATAGATAGATAGATAGATAGATAGATAGATAGATAGATAGATAGATAGATAGATAGATAGATAGATAGATAGATAGGAAAGTATTCACAGCGCATCACTTTCTCCACATTGTTATGTCACAGCCTTATTCCAAAATGGATTAAATTCATTTTTTTCCTCAGAATTCTACACACAACACCCCATAATGACAACATGAAAAAAGTTTACTTGAGGTTTTTGCAAATTTATTAAAAATAAAAAAATTGAGAAAGCACATGTACATAAGTATTCACAGCCTTTGCCATGAACCTCCAAATTGAGCTCAGGTGCATCCTGCTTCCCCTGATCATCCTTGAGATGTTTCTGCAGCTTCATTGGAGTCCACCTGTGGTAAATTCAGTTGATTGGACATGATTTGGAAAGGCACACACCTGTCTATAGAAGGTCCCACAGTTGACAGTTCATGTCAGAGCACAAACCAAGCATGAAGTCAAAGGAGTTGTCTGTAGACCTCCGAGACAGGATTGTCTTGAGGCACAAATCTGGGGAAGGTTACAGAAAAAGTTCTGCTGCTTTGAAGGTCCCAGTGAGCACAGTGGCCTCCATCATCTGTAAGTGGAAGAAGTTCGAAACCACCAGGACTCTTCCTAGAGCTGGCTGGCCATCTAAACTGAGCGATCGGGGGAGAAGGGCCTTAGTCAGGGAGGTGACCAAGAACCCGATGGTCACTCTGTCAGAGCTCCAGAGGTCCTTTGTGGAGAGAGGAGAACCTTCCAGAAAGACAACCATCTCTGCAGCAATCCACCAATCAGGCCTGCATGGTACAGTGGCCAGACAGAAGTCACTTCTTAGTAAAAGGGTACATGGCAGCCCACCTGGAGTTTGCCAAAAGGCACCTGAAGGACTCTCAGACCATGAGAAACAAAATTCTCAGGTGTGATGAGACAAAGATTGAACTCTTTGGTGTGAATGCCAGGCGTCAAGTTTGGAGGATACCTGGCACCGCTCATCACCAGGCCAATACCATCCCTACAGTGAAGCATGGTGGTGGCAGCATCAGGAACTGGGAGACTAGTCAGGATAAAGGGAAAGATGACTGCAGCAATGTACAGAGACGTCCTGGTTGAAAACCTGCTCCAGAGCGCTCTTGACCTCAGACTGGGGCGACGGTTCATCTTTCAGCAGGACAACGACCCTAAACACACAGCCAAGATATCAAAGGAGTGGCTTCAGGACAACTCTGTGAATGTCCTTGAGTGGCCCAGCCAGAGCCCAGACTTGAATCCGATTGAACATCTCTGGAGAGATCTTAAAATGGCTGTGCACCGACGCTTCCCATCCAACCTGATGGAGCTTGAGAGGTGCTGAAAAGAGGAATGGGCGAAACTGGCCAAGGATAGGTGTGCCAAGCTTGTGCTGGCATCATAGTCAAAAAGACTTGAGGCTGTAATTGCTGCCAAAGGAGCATCGACAAAGTATTGAGCAAAGGCTGTGAATACTTATGAACATGGGATTTCTCTGTTTTTTTATTTTTAATAAATTTGCAAAAACCTCAAGTAAACTTTTTTCATGTTGTCATTATGGGGTGTTGTGTGTAGAATTCGGAGGAAAAAAATGAATTTAATCCATTTTGGAATAAGGCTGTAACATAACAAAATGTGGAAAAAGTGATGCGCTGTTAATACTTTCCCAATGCGCTGTATATAGCTTGATGGAAGATGAGGTCTAAATTTGTTGCTGAACTACAAACATCTCTCAGTTTGCCCGACTTTGGTGTTCCTCTCTCCTCATTGATGTGATTCGGTCTTCAGCAGCCATTTCAGGATCTAATGCCACAAAAACAGCCAGAAGAGAAAAACTTAAAATCTCAAGAATCAACGTGGCACCATGAATCATGCCATGTGCTGTACAGTCTGCCATCCTCCGACTGCCACATTGATTTCTGAGCTCTCCCAAAAGCTCCGAGCCAAAGCTGTGACGTCATCGATCCACTCCAGTGTTTCACGGCTCCTTCCATGAGCTTCAATGAGGAGAGATTGAAGGAGACACAGACAAACTGAGCCCAAGAGCTGATTTGACTGAAAGTGTTTCACATGACAAACAGGATGGTGGATCTCGGCTGCTACTTTGAAAAACATTTTTCCACAAGAACACATGGGCACAGTTGGAAGCTCGTTAAGGGCAGATTTCACACAAATGTTAGGAAGTTTTCCTTCACGCCAAGCAGCACATACACATGGGATGCGTGACCAAGTAGCATAATTGACAGCAGGGACTTGAGAGGCCTTCAAATCCCGACTTGATGTTTTTTGTAGAGAATTTTGGTGAATACGACTGGCAAGCTTGTTTTGCTGAATGGCCTCTTCTCACCAACGCTGTTCTAATGTATGCTGTGGTCACTGAGAAGTACTTAATAGAAAGCACTTATACAATCTCCATTTTAATTTGACATCTATTTAAAGGTAAATTCCCAAGGAGCAGCAAGGAGTAAATAAATATGAGAAGCAAAGGCACATTCAAGGACAAGTCGACCTGTCAGCAGCGCGTCACAGCAGAAGACCAAAGATGGATGCTTGACAGCCTTAAACTCGACCCTGACAGGCGCACCCCAGAGAGTGAAACCTCAGGCCCTGCGGTGAACAGAACAAACGAAAAAGTAAGAATCAATTACAGAGAATCTGGGGTCGAGTGAATGTGCCAACTGAGACTTAAGTCACTTACTGAAGGCGACTGGATGGGGGTGTGTGGCAGTGGGCTCTGTGGTGAACTGGCACCCCATCCTGGGTTGGTTCCTGCTTTTAGTGCTCGATGCTTTGTGCTCGGAGCTACGTGAAGCAGAACTGAGAATGGCATGAATAGCATTATCAGAGAAGATACTGGATGGATGCATAGGTAGATAGATATGAAAGGCGCTATATAATAGATGGATAGAGATATGAAAGGCGCTATATAATATTATAGATAGATAGATATGAAAGGCACTATATAATAGATAAATAGATAGATGGATAGATGTGAAAGGCACTATATAATAGATAGATAGATAGAAGGCACTATATAATAGATAGATAGATAGATAGATAGATAGATAGATAGATAGATAGATAGATAAAAGGCACTATATAATAGATAGATAGATATGGAAGACACTATATAATATAGATAGATAGACAGACAGAGAGAGAAAGGCTGATTGATCGATCGATTGATTGATTGACTGACTGACTGATTCTTTGATTGCACTTCAGTTGTCCTAAATTTTGAGCCCGAATCCCACAGTTGAACTTTTCATAACTTCATCCCAGGGTGCATCACACACTCGCCCTACTTTATTGCAGAGTACAGACCGGCTAGCTGATTTAGGGTCACACAGACCCCCCCAAAGTCTCCTACACTGTGAATACGAAGTGAGGAAAGCCACAGATGGAAACATAACATTTTCACCTGAGGATGCCAATCTGGCAGATGCCAATGTTGTTTCAGGAAGGTCATGGGCACTGGACCTGCTGGCATGAGGTCACATGACCCCTAGAGTGTGACGGTGGCCCCATGCCACCCCTAGAAAACAGAAATGACTGGGACCCTTCAGTCAGAACTTGTGCGAAAATCTCATTCATCAACACAAACTCACTTCAATGTTTATAGTGCCTTTCTATACTAAAAACCTTTCCAAGTGACCTTAGACAGACACCATACTTTACAAGAGGAGCACAGACAGGTGGACTCATTTAGGGTCACACAGACCGCCCAGAATCTCCAACACTTTGAATGCAAAACAAATCTGAGTGCCACTGTCGAAGGACATGGCCCACTAGGGGGCAGCAGGCCTCACCACTTGTCACATTGGAGTATTTTGTTCTTGCAAGGGGGCAGTGGGCGTGGCTACACAATGAAACTCCAGTAAGAATACAATTTTTGCTTATTTTGACACTAAGATGTCCCCTGCACATCCAAATGCCACCCAAAGATGACATCCTAGTAAGGCGCCCAGTTAAATTTCAACTGTATGCGGTGTGGGAGGTTTCCTGCTGCATTCTGTGACACATGCTGTTCAGGTGGGCCGGTGTGTTAAGTGTGTGCCCCCTGACAGGCCGACTTTTCCATCTTAGATTAGCATTTCTGCCTGAGGCCGTCCAAGAGCTTTCATACAGAGTAACGGAATCGGGTTAATCTCATAGTGGCAAGCATTAAATGAAAAAGCTGCAGTGTGACTGCTAACAGTGCCAAGTCGGGTGCCAAGGCAGGCAATTTTGCAAAATGTCAAAGAAAAATGTGCTTGTGTAATTTGTTAAGAGGCAGCTGTGAGTATCAAAAGAGGTTTAAGAAGATGAAGAAGCCGTGAAGAAGGAGCCGAGACCCCGCTGCATGGGATATAAACGTTTTTCACATAACAGCATCTGCTCATTTCATTCCCTGGGTTTGTGATCCTCCTGGGAAAGCTGCCCAGTGCGCCATTCAAGATGGAGGACTGGCATAAAGAACTGCCTCTGCAAAAGAACTTCCCTTGCATGGGATGTGCAGGAGAGGCTTTAATAGAAATGGAGCGGTGGCTTGCAGTCAATAGAAGAGCAGACAAGTTCAGGTGGACTTCTGAAAAATGGCTTCTCTCAGTTTCACAGAAAGGCTCAGTGTAATACTGGTGTGTCGTCAGTAATGCTAAGTATCCCATAATGCTTTGCACTGAAAAATGAACAACACAGACCACAAGACGGACCCTCCAGGTCCAATTTTACTACAAATTGGACTGTTGGTTCGCTTCATCCGGTCAGGCTTGCCCTCCCCATGCCCCTTTTTTCTGATCCACTGCCTTGGTGCTGTGAGCCCCGATACAAAAATCCTCACCTCAAAGACGATGACGGTGCCCACCATCATGGAGTAAAGGTCATACTTTCCCAGCTGCTTGCTCAAGGAGGAGCTCATGGACTTCAGAGCATCCAGGTACTGCCGGATGACTTTCTTGCCCATGTTGTTAAGGACCTCCGACGTGTTCCCCTCGAGGTAAAGCTTCACCCAGTTTCCGTGGGACTTTTCGGCAACTCTGAATTGCTCAAAGCCGACATCTGCAGGAATGAGAGGAGGACAAACCAAAGGGTGAGAATGGGACTGGCAGGAGATGCGGCTGAGGAATGAAAATGGAAGACTCTGTAAAAGGGGGTCCAACAGGTACTGTATCTGCAATGCCACTTCCACAGCACAAGATGGGAGTTGGGCTCGAAGATGCCCAGGTGGCACATATACTGGCAACAGACTGCATCTCTGTGGTGTATATGGATACTGACATTTAAATGTGGTGTGGAAAGCAGGGGTCCTCCAGCTGCCCCAAACCTGACACAGACAGGCAGAGACACAAGTTCAGCACAGCACACGTTTATTTCCACTTCCTCACCCCCCTCAACAGCACCAAATATGCAGTCCCTTCTTCCTCCTTTCTTCTCTCTTTGTCGTTCCACCTCCACTCCTCCTTCTCATCCTCCTGGCAAGCTTCGTCCTCTTTCACCTGACCCCGGCTCCCTGAATGGAGTGAGGTGACTCCTTTTAAGCAGACCCTGGGAGTGTTCCAGGTGGCTTGTTAATCAGACACCCCCAGGTGTGGCGAAAGCCCAAAGTAGGGATCTGCAGCTCTCCCTGGGGGCCCCCACAGAACCCAACAGGCCTGTGCCACACTGCCTTGTGGGAGTCCATGGTGGTACAACAGCCCAGGAGAGCTGCCCTCTAGTGTCCCGGGGGAGGTAGTGCCTTACAGTTGCTCTCTCCCCCGGTCATTCCTTCCAGTTGGCATCCCGTGCAGGTAATGGCATTGGCCGACCGTCACAGCGGCTCTCACTCCCCTGAAGGTAGGAAACAGCAGGAGTACAATTCTCACACAAAATTATCAGATTCCCAGGGCCATATTTTCATAAGTGAATTGGACAGCCGTTTATTTGGCTTAGCTTGCAGATTGTCGCGGACTCCACACCATGAAGCATCACTGTTCAAAGATTTGATGGTGGATCAGTTGAAAATCCCAAACATCCGTCCCAGAGGTGGTCTCCTTGCAGTGGGAGCTAATAGAAGAATTCCAGAGACCATCTCTGAACAAGCTGAAGTCTCGCTTTGTTAACCCGCACCTTTTCTGTGAAACCTTGTTACTGCACTCCACCTGTCCACAGTGCAGATCCCGTGCTCGTCACCAAATGAACTGTCGTGGACTCTGAGTTTGAAGATCTGCACTGTGGTGAACTGCTTGCGGTCATTTGGCCCAGAAGTGGTCACCTTGCAGCTTGAACTAATAAAAGAATTCCAGAGACCATCTCTGAACAATGGGAGTGATGTCAGCTGATGTCTCGCTCTGTCAACCTGCACTTTTTCTGCAAAACCTTGTAACTGCACTCCACCTGTTCACAGTGCAAATCCCATCCTCGTCACCAAATGAACCGTCATGAGCTTGCAGTTTGAAGATCTGCGCCGAGGGGAACTGCTGGTGGTCATTTGCAAACCTAAATATTTGGCTCAGAAGTGGTTTCCTTGCGTGAGCTACTAAAGAGAACTCACGCACACAGGCCATCTCTGACAGCTGTGAGTGGAGCGCTTCCTGGTGACGTCAGCTGATGCCCCTCTCTATCTCTCTGTCCACACCTTTTCTGTGAAACATTGTTACTGTGCTCCACAGTTCAAATCCCTGGTACTCTGTACACGTGACAATAAGGACCCATTTAACTGTCATTAGATTATATGTGATTGTGTGATTATGACTGTGACACGGACCATTCATAACCTGGTAAAACCACACAGAGTTTAGCAAGTGAGTAGACATTTTATGACATTGTCAGTTTCCACATCCAAGATGATGACGGTGCCCACCATCATGGAGTAAAGGTCATACATTCTCAGCTGCTTGCTCAAGGAGGAGCTCATGGGCATCAGAGCACCCAGGTACTGCCAGATGACTTTCTTGCCCATGTTGTTAAGAACCTCAGACGTATTCCCCTCGAGGTAAAGCTTCACGCAGTTTCCGTGGGACTTTACGGCAACTCTGAATTGCTCAAAGCTGACATCTGCAGGAACAAGAGGAGGACAAACCACAGAGTGAGAATGGGACTGGCAGGAGACGCGGCTGAGGAATGAAAATGGAAGACTCTAAAAGGTAGCCCAACAGGTACTGTATCTGCAATGCCAATTCCACAGCACAAGATGGGAATTGGGCTCGAAGTTGCCCAGGGGACAGATATACTGGCAACAGACTACTGTCGGTAGGTGGCATTACACCCCTGTGTTGCGTACAGGAGCCTGACATTTAAATTTGTACTCCACAAAGCCAATCCCAACCTCATCGCCAAATGAACCGTCATGAACTCTCAGTTTAAAGATCTGCACTGTGGACAACTGCTGGTGGTCATTTGCAAACCTCAATATTTGGCTCAGAAGTGGTCTCCTTGCAGCGTGAGCTAATAAAGAGAACTAACAAACAGAACAATGGGAGTGGATGCCCCTTCTCTGTGCAACATTATTACTGTACCCCACAGTGCAAATCCCATCCTCATCGCCAAATAAACTGCCATGGGCTCACACCACGAAGAGTTCGAAGATTTGCACTGAGGTGAACTGGTGGTGGTCACTCGCAAATGTACAACATCGGGCTCAGAAGCGATCACCTTGCAGTAGGAGCTAACAGGAAACTCCATTAGTCCACCTGTCAGAGAATGACCGTGAACATTGTGAGTGAAGCACTTCTGGTTACGTCAGCTGCCTTTCTCTTTCAGCCATTTTGAACTTCGAGGAAAGGTCTCTCTGCTGCTCCATCCATGGAGAAGGCCTGGCTATTCATATGTCTCTTTCCACTCAAAAGTTTATGTGGTAGCAAAGACCAAACAGAGTCAGAGACCAACCAGCATACTAAGACAGAAAGCCACCTGGTAATAAACATCTGGGCACAAGACAAACTGCTGCTACCTCGGTTGTATGATTTTGATATTTATTCTACTCTTCTATTATCTAAAATACAGAATTCAAGGTGTAACCTTCTCGCCTGCCTGTCCTGGTACTTGGTGTTGATGCCTGAAGCCAAAGATTTAAAGAGGAGTGTAACATATGAGGACTACAGCAGGGACTCAAGGGCATTTTATTCAGGTCTATGTAATAAAGAGTATAAAGGGTTAGGGTCAACAGGGTGTGGCAGTCCAGTGCCGCTCAGATTCACACCGTTGACAGGACAGTGATTTGCTTATTTGTTTTGGTGGGGATCCCAGGAATGCAGACAGCCTTTGTCTGAATCACACCCCTTACATACAGAGACACTGAATGACAGCAAATCGAATAAATAACTAGGGGATGTATTGAATGACAAGGAAATCTAAACAACCAATAAACAGGTAACCCTCCCTGTCCCCTACGGCGATAACAAATACTAACACACCACAATAAACACCTAACGATAGACACTCACGAGCAAGTCCTTAACACTGTCCCAATGCAGTAGTAACGGAGTAAAACATGACAATCCTGGGAACAGCTGTAATAAACAGTTCTGATGCGGTGAGGGGTGATGAGATTTGGGAAGCGGTCCCGCCGACGAAGCACGATGACAAATCCAACACAAATTACACGACAGGCAGGTACCAGACAGTCCATACATCCTAACCGGTTCAACGATCCAGGGTATGAATGATATTCCATAGAGGTTGTGGCAGATGACACAAGCAGGAGAACAGAAACACAGACCACGGGGGGCTTTTGCTGCTTAGCCGGACCTTTCAAAGTTCCCACTAGATCTTTATATCCCCAGCAGCCCCTGCACCCGTTGTAGACGTCCAATCAGAGCAAAACTCTCAGGGCGGCTAGGAAATGGTGTTCATTAATCTATAGCGCTGCTATAAGGTTGAACCCTAGGATCCCACCACGACAAAAACAGGTGTAAACTATGATCACGTAGAGCCAACGCAGGATTTTAATATCCACAGAGAAGAGGAAACTGACAACTTCCGAAAATGTCGATTCACCTGCTAAACTCCGAGTGGTTTTTACCAGCTTGTTAATGGTCCGCGTCACAGTCATAATCACACACTGGACCTAATGAAGGTTTAAGGGGTGCTTATTGTCAGGTGTACAGTGTATAGGAGAGTCTTACTTGTTATGTTTCAGCCAGGGCTTCTCCCCTGGTTGGGGTTTAAATCTTTATTTCCTTTTTGTTCATTTTAAAATTTTATATTTAAATTATTATCGGTCGTGTTTATTTGTATTCTTCGTTTTTCATTGTGTCTCTATATCAATGCCTTGGTTATGATCCATGTATCTTGTGGATGATTCCTCCTCAAGAAGCAGGACCACCTGTCAATCACTGCCCTCCACCCTGCGTAAATCTGGAGTGTCTCCCATAGTTCCTAGCGGTTCATTTTGCATTAGCTTGGCAGTTTAGCGAATGTTTCTTTGTATAGTTTGGTGCTTGGACAGTATTGCTATTGTTGACCATCCTTTGAACATCCATATTTTGTTTGATTTTGCTTTACAATATTCTATGCCTTTTATAGTCTTTGGATCTTCACAGTATTGGGATAGAGCATTTTTGTTAAAATAGACAATGTTTTATTTTTATAAAGTTGCTGTGTTTGTCCATCTATCTAGAAGGGCTCTGGTCTATCCCCCTCCAGTAGGCATTTTTGGAAGTGCTTTTTGTGACTTTGTGCTTCAGGACTCCCAGTCACAACCATAGACATAGAATTACTAGACGCCGCATGACCAGCAGCATCGTACGTCAACGTCGCCGCCATATTGCGAGTGGCACTGCTGTGGAGTGAAGTAATGGATGAAGATGCCTCACGCATGTGCTGCTTGGGATTGTACAAACCACTGTACGCTCCAAACCAGATCCCAGGGGATTACATTTAATAGGTAAGGCTGAACAACTGTTTTGGTTATATTTGGCCATTAGAAAATCTCATTTTATAATCTTAACTTTAGCTACGCCAGGCTAAGCTAGCAAAGCTATGCATTCATGTGCTCAAGTGAGCGTCCAAACAACGTTTTGGCTAAACGTATTTAGTCACTAACTATGCAGATTGTTGTTAGCTGTTAATATTTCTCAAACTTTGAAGGTTTCCCAAAGAAATACACCTCGGGAAGCAGTGGGAGGTCAGGTAGCCCTTAGACGGGATTTTGAGAAAGCTGTCCTGTGACATGTGCCGTGCTAGTTTGGTAACAGACGCTGTACCGGCGTCATATGATCAAAGCTACCACTCGCTCACATTAAAAAACAAAGGAGGTCTGATGATTCTTTCTGAGGGTCCAGTCAAGGTGGTCAAAGTAGCTGAGTGTGTTATCTGACAGTCGACATGAGGGCGAGCTGTCAGCGTATCTTTGATCAATCAGTTTGTTCGGGCTGAGATTGGTTCAGATAAAGAAGCACATCGAGGAAACGCAGTTTGAAATGGACAACCATCATTTCATGCTCATGTCTTTAGTTGTGTTTGTCTTCCACAAACTAAGGCTGCACCACATTGCCAGACTGAATCCTCTCAAACTACCGAGTGGCAACACACAGAAAAAGCCATGTTAAGACAGTTCTGTTTCAAGGATTTTAGATCCTATCCTGTATATACTTAATTAACCACATTGTGTGTGTGTGCGTGTGTGGGAGAGAGACAGAGAGGAATGAGTGAAATGTTTTCAGAAATTACTAAGCTAATTTGTATACAATAAAATTGTTTCTTTTTGTCATTGAGTGGATTGTTTCACTGTTAAAAGAAAGACCAGACTGCCAGTTGCAGTCTTACTATTTTGACTTTCAGACATCGGTCAAGTTTCCGTCTCAATAATTAATAATAATAATAATACATTTTATTTAATAGGCGCCTTTCTTAGCACTCAAGGTCACCTTACAATAAAGTTAAACAACATTAGTCAAATTAAAACAAGAGAAAGATAAATCCTAAAGTAATAATTAGCAAACAAACAAGGATAACTGGCAGTAACAGTGCAAAATTCACAACTGGTATGCCAGTTTGAAAAGATAAGTTTTGAGGGCAGTTTTAAAATGTGTTATTGAATCGAGCTGACGGATATGAGAGGGAAGAGAATTCCCGAGTTGAGGAGCACCAGGAGAGACGCTCGAGCTCCCATAGCACTGAGTCTGACGTGCGGTACAGAAAGTCGAGCTGCAGATGAGGATCTGAGTGAGCGAGAGGAGTGCCAGTCTGGAGGAGATCAGTGAGGTGTGGAGAGCTTTAAATGTTCAGAGCGGGATTGTGTATCGTATTCAGTAGTGAACAGGGAGCCAGTGAAGTTGAGAGAGAATCGGTGTGATATGTTCAGTGGAGTTAGAACAGCAGGTTATTATCCTGGGAGCAGAATTTTGAAGAAGTTGTAAGTGATGGATACGTTTTTGTGGGATGCCAGATAGAAATAGCATTACAGTAATCTATACGTGAGGAGAGTCGGGCATTAACCGATACTTCAGTACTGTGCTGAGTAAGAACAGGACGAAGTCTAGAAATGTTTCGGACATGGAAGAAGGCAGTCTGGGAAATGTTACTTATTTGGGAATTACTTAATAATTACCATTATTAGTGTATAAATGGATATAAATAATTGCATTTAAACGATTCGCCAAACTCTGTTGTATGTAATTGATACTGTTTTAAACTTTATTGTTTTTTTCATCAGAAAACCCGGTTTCCACGTCTACCTGTATTAGTTTAAATGGCACTTTTGTCACTCGCAATAGGGCGGACGTGCTGACGTATCGTGTCGACTGGGCAACACAGTGAATGCAGCGTCTACCTACCTATATATGTCTATGGTCACAACAGCCTACACATCCTTTGCTATGTACCATGTGTTTTGTGGGCGGTCCCCCAAGAGGTGTAGCCACCTGTCCATCACCGTCAAGAGATTGCCCTTCAAAGGCTGAGAAAAACCCACAGTCCCTTGTGGTTCCCTGAATGCGCTCGTAGGGTGGCGAGTTCTCCTGCCTCTACTGCTCTTTTTGATCGTCATTGGGAATTAGTGGCTTTTTGGGACCTTTTTCTTTGTCTTTGACTTTGCCTCTTTGATTTCCTGTTGGTGCTGTGTTTGGATGGCCTTCTGTGTCTTTGGTGCTCTTCAGACAGTCTCTGTTTTTCAAAGCACTTTTTTTATCTGTAAAGATTCCACATTTGACCCTTTTTATGACTAGCTGAGGTTCGACGGTGTTTCCCCCTCTAGTGGGCATTCTGAGTATATTTTGGGACTCTGCTTGCTATGGAATTCCTAGTTCACAACATTACTGTCATGTGGTAATCAATATTCAGCTCTGGAGTCACGATAGCAAGAACGTACAGGCACTATATAACAGATGGATAAAGACAGCTCTGCATTGGATGGCACACATGGGCTGGCATCACAGCCAGAGCTGAGCGGGGATTTCTTATCAAGCCGGAAGGCCAATGGATTGGATGTTGGATTGGATATCTTCTCCACCAATACTCAAGTGCACTAATGTCTTTTCACCAGAAGGAAAGACCACCTAAACCCCACCCAGGTTCCACTTCCATCTCCAGACCACGCCCTCCTACTGACCTCACGTCCGCCTGTTCCCTGTCTGTCCCTCCTCTTCCTTCCAGCCACTTGCCTTCCCCTTGGACTCGGTCATTTGTGACTACTCTTTAGTCCTCTCGTTTTTGAGGCATTGTTAATAACATACGGGGTGGACCCCCAAACCTTTCCCTTTTACACCATCTAGGAAAAGTTGGGGTATGTACAGGAAGAGGTGTTGGTGAGGCCAGCAGGGTTGCGCTTGCCCTGGGGTCTGAATGTAGGTCCTAATGTTTCAGTGCAGTGACAAAGACACAGTGCTGTAAAAATGGTGGCGTCCTTCAGATGTGATGTGAAACCCGAGGTCCTAACCCTCTGTGGTCATTAAAGGTCCCTGGGCATCCAGGGGTGCATCCTGATGCCCTACCTAAATTGCCCACCATGGCCTGGTCATTGTGGCCCCCTAATCATCCCCTGCCTCTGATTGGCTAACTGACACTATCACCCCTTCACCACCTAATAGCTCGTGTGTGGTGAGTTTTCAGGATGCTGTTGCATCTCCCCGGCGGATGCTGCACATTATAAAGCGCCATATAAATGTAAAGAATTATTATTAACATCCTTCTGTCACCGAGGGGAAAGGAGAGGAGAGGCATTAGGCACTAGCGCCACCCCTTGACTCGAGGTGGAATTAGTATTGCAGTCGACTCCAAAGCACATGTGTGAGACAATATTCAATATTCAATATTCAACATTATCAATTTTCCTGCGACCCCCCCTTGTTTTCTATAGGTACATGGTTGGTAGGTTTTTATTACTGTTCATGTGATTCTTGTTGATGCCATAACCACTGTGACTATTTAACAGTGCGCGTGGCAGAAAGTTTATTGGCTCAAATAAGTGTACTGTATGTTCCCACCAGACCAGGGTTGGCGCTGCCCTCCAACTCTTTGTTCTCTTTCCCTGCAGAGCACCCAATAAACCCTCAGCCTAAAGCCACTTCCGGTTCTCAGAGGACAGACAACATCACTTCCTCTTCTGGTTCTCAAGATCCCATCTCCTTCTGATGTCATTTCCGGTTCCCAGAATACCATTCTCCCATTACATGATATTCTATATGGTGGTTCACAAGGCTCTATCCTGGGTCCGCTGCTCTTTTCAATTTACATGCTTCCGTTAGGTCAGATTATCTAGGGGCATAGCATGAGCTACCACAGCTATGCTGATGACACACAACTGTACTTATCAATAGCGCCTGATGACCCCGACTCTGTTGTTTCACTGACACAATGTCTTACTTGTGTTTCCAAATGGACGAGTAGTAATTTTCTCAAACTAAATAAAGAGAAAACTGAAATTTTAGTGATTGGCAATTATGAATATAATGAGGTTATTAGAAATATACTTGATGCATCTATACTAATAAAAGGCAAAGCCCTCACTGACTGACTGACTCACTCACTCATCACTAATTCTCCAACTTCCCGTGTAGGTGGAAGGCTGAAATTTGGCAGGCTCGTTCCTTAAAGCTTACTTACAAAAGTTAGGCAGGTTTCATTTCAAAATTCTATGCGTAACGGTCATAACTGGAACTTACTTTTGACCATATATACGGTCATAGCCTGCAGCTCGGTCACCGTGTGAGGCGGAGTTGCGTCCCGCATCATCACGCCTCCCATGTAATTGAGTGCATACCCATATAAGGTAAGTATTCGCGGGTAAAGGACTGTGCTTATGCAAACGAAGATGAGATGGTCTAGTGTTTGGCACAAACTCAGCGAAAGTGCGAGAGAAACTTTTAAGTGCCGGGTCTTAGCTAACATTAAATAAAGCCGTGGGCATCGCAAGATCACACAAGAGAGCAGCTCACGTGAACTGACTGTGAACGCAGTACATAGAGAACAAGGAAGAGCTCCAAAGAGCGCTGAACAAAAAACGCATTACACAATTGAGAAGGCAGCAAAGGAATATGAAGCGTGTGACGCATACAAGCATATTCATAAGTGCAGCTACTGCGGAAACAAAGCACGGTGTAAACCATAAGTTTAAATTAAGTTCATAGACACGCTGCCTCTGGCATTTCTCATGCCTACGACGAATACGATATTCGCGATACAAGTTTAATGAGAGGACGCGGGGTATAAACGAGACTTTTCATCACTTTGTAACGGAGTTAAAATTGTTGGTGAAGGACTGTGCTTATGCAAACGAAGATGAGATGGTCAGGGATAGACTAGTGTTTGGCACAAACTCAGCGAAAGTGCGACAGAAACTTTTAAGTGCCGGGTCTGAGCTAACATTAAATAATTGCTGGTGAAAGACTGTGCTTATGCAAACAAATAGAAAGCAAATGTTACGTTATTTTTAAAATGTTTCCTTTTCTTTTTCATAACTTCTTTAACACACTTCTTCTCCGCTGCGAAGCGCGGGTATTTTGCTAGTTATGATTAAATGTCAAGATGGAGGTAAAGAATTTAGGGGTAACTATTGACTCTGACCTGAATTTGAAATCATATATTAATCAGATTACTAGGACAGCATTTTTTCACTTAAGAAATATAACAAAAAAGTTAGACCTCTTATAACATTGCAAGATGCCGAGAAATTAATCCACACTTTTGTTTTCAGTCGACTAGATTACTGTAACTCACTCCTCTCAGGATCACCCAAAAAAGACATAAATTGATTGCAATGAGTGCAGAATGGAGCTGCTAGAATCCTAACTAGGAAAAGAATATCCAAGCACATCACCCCAGTCTGAGCATCACTACACTGGTTACCTGTGTCATTCAGAATTGACTTTAAAATCCCGCTTATGGTTTACAAAGCCTTAAATAATCTGCCCCATCTTATATATCGGAGTGTCTGACACCTTACACTCCAAATCATAACCTAAGATCTTCAAATGAGGGTCTGCTTAGAATTCCACGAGCTAAACTTAAAAGAAGTGGTGAGGCGGGCGGGCAGGCGGCCTTCTGCTGTTATGCACCTCAAATCTGGAATAGCCTGCCAATAGGAATTCGTCAGGCTGATACGGTGGAGCACTTTAAAAAACTGCTGATTAATTATCATTACCATTCATGGTGGCTGCAAAATCTTTACTAACCCCTACTTTCTCTTCTGTTCTTTTTCCAGTTTTCTGTGATGTCGATCTGCGCCACCACCACCACCTGATCAAAGCACCGTGATGTCCCTCCATTGATGGATTAAAGGCCAGAAGTCCACGTGACCGTCACCATCAAGTCCTTCCATGGGAACCCTGAATACAATGAGGACCGATTGAGGTCATTTATGTCAGGTAGAATGTCTAGAGGGGGCTGGGTGGTCTCGTGGCCCCTGCAGATTTTATTTTCTCTCCAGCCGTCTGGAGTTATTTTTTTGTTTTTTCTGTCCTCCCTGGCCATCGGACCTTACTTTTATTCTATGTTAATTAGTGTTCTCTTATGTTAATTCTTACTTTGTCCTTTTATCTCTTTCTTCATCATGTAAAGGCACTTTGAGCTGCATAATTTGTATGAAAATGTGCGACAGAAATAAATGTTGTTGTTACATCACTTCCTGTCTAGCGAATATACAGGCTGAGTAGCACATTTCAAACGTTTACTCTACAAAAACACTACAAGATAAAATCAAGTTCATGGTGACACTAGAAAGGGGAAACCAAACAGATTTTTGTTCACTGTGTTTAAAAAATGAAGTCTTTTATTCATGAGTATGAGCTATGAGTAGCGATACGCTCTTTGAGACAATTTCTGAACGCCCGCATGGCGAGTAATATTCTTGAGGGCTTCCAGGTTTTGAGGTCGGTGTGTGTAGACCTTCAACTTGAGGAAATCACACGGAGCAAGATCAAGGGCAACGTGAAGGCCACCGCAGGCCTTATGAGGCCGTATGAGCTGTCACTCCAGGCGTCCACCACATCCGTGTCTTCCAGTTCTCCAGCATTTCAATGTCATGTTCTAAATTGACGGTGACCGTTGCTCCCCACCTCCACAATAAAGTAAGGGCCAACAATGTCAAATTCTGTAATGGCGCCCCAAATTGTAACACGTGTGCTCACTGGGTCTCTGATGAAGTTCACCAGGGTCGGTTTCTGCCCAATAGTGAAAGTTTTGCTTATTTACACAACCATTGAAATGGAAATGTGCCTTGGGGCTGATGTCACATGACGATGGCATCTCGATGAACGGTTTGCAGAATGTTGGCACACAACTCTCTATGTCTCTCTCAGTGAGTTCCATCATTGTGTATGGATGGAAATGAAGGTCCTCATGACGTGTTGGAAATGCTGAAGGCAGACGTGCTCTGAACGTCTAGCAGGCATTTGTCTTCAGGCATTTGTAGAGTCCGAGGACGGCCTGGAGATTTTCTGTTCAACGTTGTACACCCATCTGTCTAAATGTAGAATTGGTTTACGATTTGGGACGTCGCCATTACGAGGAATGCTGAAGTGCGTTCGGAAGGCATGTTGCGTAGTGATGATGGATTTGTTGTTTTTGAAGAACACATTGACAGGGAAAGCAACAGTGAGCACCGGACCAAGGTATGTGGCCAACTGAAAACGACAAGGTCTATCAAAGGACCCCCAGCCACCCCAACCTAACCCACTCGCACAATGACCTTTAGAAATGCGCTACTTCATTTTGGCTCACCCTGTATATGGCAGACATTTTGTTTCCCTTCAGTTCTGTTTGGAGCTCACATCTGTAAATACCAACCTAAACAACCATTTTTCGAGTATACGGGTGGATCCCCCAAACCTCTCACTTTGTCATTTGTGTTCTTTTTTTTACAGCACTGAGGTGTTTCTGGTGTTCAGGTTAACAAACAAACAAAATATTGTAAACTAAGGATACTTTCGTGTTGTGCTTTCCCACTGCAAACCATTTGGGATAATAAAATCAAAGGAATGTAAGCCATTGAGGGAAAGAACTGTGAAGCAGGCGGGACAGACGGACAGACAGACTGGCGGACTGACTGAGTGACTTTGGATCTTTGCCTTACATCCTGAGAAAAGCAGTAAATGCAAAGAATTATTATTATTATTGTGTTCGGACTTGCAGGTTTACCGTTTGCGGTTTTAAAGCAACTCTTTTTGTTTTGCCCAATTTGTTTCCCGTCCACAGTTGTTCAGGCTGTGATTCATACCGTGTGGTCACAAGTACGGCACACCGGACCCCCCGGTGAATTCTCCAATAACCTGCCTTGATTTATATCCGACATGTTTTACAATTTAGTGCATTCTTGAATGCTGATACTAAAGAAGATCCTGACATTTCGAGTCCTCTTCGACTTCCTACCCGCAGCCCGCTTGCCAAGCCACTCCTTGGCACAGATAAGGACGGCCTGTAGCAAGGAGAGAGCCCACTCACCCTTTTCGTACGCCGAAGTGCCGTCCCGTAACAGTCTGCTCAGCTGGAAGCCATTGAGATGCAGGAAGCGCAGCTGTTCTCTCACTGAGCACTCCTCCACCACCGGGAAAATGAGATGGCCTACGTTGTTTTGGGAGATGGGAAGCCCGAGGCCTACAGCCAGGGTCGATGTCAGGTCCACCTGCTCCACCACATTGTGGAGGTCATAGGCAACTGCAAGAGAAGAGAAAGGAAAACGGCGTTAGCGGCCTGGCAGAAAACGAACCTCTGAAGAGACGCCACATGACAGGTGTCAGCCCGGACCACCCTGACGGCTGGGGCACAAAGTCTTGTTTAAGGTCTCTTTTGTGCAATTTTATGTATGTTAATAGTGTCTATATAATCTATCTATCTATCTATATATATATATATACACAGTACATAATAATAATTATAATATATTAATATTTTATATATATATATATATACACAGTACATAATAATAATTATAATATATTAATATTTTTTATATATATAGTGTGTATATGTAAAATATATATATATATATACACAGTACATAATAATTATATAACATTAATTTTATATATATATAGTTTGTTAATATCGTGTATATATAACATATATATATGCATAGTACATAATAATAATTATATATATATATATATATATAGTGTGTTAATAGTGTGTATATACAGTGCATCCGGAAAGTATTCACAGCACATCACTTTCTCCACATTTTGTTATGTTACAGCCTTATTCCAAAATGGATTCAATTCATTTTTTCCTCAGAATTCTACACACAACACCCCATAATGACAACGTGAAAAAGGATTTCTCGTTTTTTTTTATTTTTAATAAATTTGCAAAAACCTCAAGTAAACTTTTTTTAAACAAACAGGTGTTATTCCATAAAACATAGGGAGCCGTGCTGGGTGTCCCCCCAGAGTTTCTCGCATGAGTCGTTTGAAGGCCGATGTGACAACGAGCAAACCGTGTTCGTCATCGCTTCAATACGGAACTCGTGTCCCTTACTTTCCGATGACGTAACAATTCTGTAATTTATGGGACGGTTGGCAACCCTACCCATAACTTAGCCCACCCTTTACTTAGCTTGTTGGGCCTCTCTTGAAGTGACGTCACCAGCCCCGGACCTGACACCAACTGTCAACAGGGTTGTTTAAGATGTGACCAATGTCACTCAAACCTCCACGTCCAGCGATGTGCACCTGCATGACGTGACGGCAGCCGTTCTTGGAACAGCATGCTTGGTACCTCTGGCCTTCCCTCTACAGCCCCTCTGTGTGATGAGACCAGCCTGACCTGGACCCCCATGTACGTGTAAGGAGTGCACCCCCTGCACATGCACTCCCTGAACAGGGTGACATTTTATTTATTCTCAGTAACATTTAAAGAACAACAAAAAGGTTCCCTAGAAAACAAAGGCGGCAGAGGCAGCAATGAACCCCCTTTGGCTGACACAGCAAAATGGTCGCCTTTCAGTACAAATGCTGACAAACGTGCGGGTGACGACCCTCTTATGCCAACCTGTCTATGGCCGTGGCCCTCTTTTAGTTCTCTTCTCCTTATTCGGACATTTCAAGTGAAGTTTAGGTGATCTGCAGAAGGCCGACTGTCGAGACGCACCGCTTCATGTCTGCCATACACAGGGCGCCAGGGGATGGCGAGCTGGGCGAACGTACAGTAAGCGTAAAGCACTCAAAATCCCTCTCGGCCAATTAAAAGGTGGCATTGCTGACAACTCCTACGTCTGCTCGTCTTTCACAGTGCAAATTAACAGCTGACACATCTGGCAGTTTAATGATCCCGACGCTACGCGCACCTCCGCCGAAACGCACGAAACGAGGAGAAAGGGCATCTCCATAAATAAGACGGCGTGGTGCATTAATAGCTGGCATGCGCTGAATGTTGACAAAGATCCATCAAATGGAAGTCACGTCAGGAGTGTGAAGAGTGGAATAAAACAAGAAAAGAAAAAGAGGAGAAAAGAAGAGGAGAGAAAAGAAAAAGAGGAGAGGAGGTAATTTACCTGAATTGTTTGCCAAAATAAAATTTTCATGGCAAACTTTATCTTCATGCAGCTTCAGAGTGTGATTTTTTCAACTTGTACAATAATTGTTCAATATATTATTAATTTGATTTGTTGTTGAGGGTTCTTTAATGCACATGATATAAAACTACAATCCTTGTCTTGCGGTTTACTCCTCAAATCTCCATCCCCATATCTGAGTACCTGAGAAAGTCGAGGGAGAGTACTGCTGGCTTTATTGAGTACCTGATCTTGCGTCAGTCCACTTTATTACACCTCAGTATCTTCATTTATGGCCTTTAATGTTGTGACTTCTTTATATTTGTGGATTTCTTGACTTAACACCAATGTCTGGTGAGACTTTCATGTGAAGCAGATTTAGTGAAATAACTGCTGACGTGTTCAGTATTTAGCACATCACCCCAGTCTTAGTGTCACTACACTGGTTACCCGTGCCATTTAGAACTGACTTTAAAATTCTGCTGATGGTTTACAAAGCCTTCAATAATCTGCTCCATCTGATATCCCAGAATGCCTCTCACCTTACACCCCAAGTCATAACCTTAGATCTTCAAATGAGGGCCTGCTTAGAATTCCAAGAGCTAAACTTACAAGAAGTGGTGAGGCAGGCAGGCGGGCGGCCTTCTGCTGTGATGCACCTCAAATCTGAGTTTACTGAGAGAAATTTGCCAGGCTGATATGGTGGAGCACTTTATAAAACTGATAAGAACACACATGTTTGTGTAACCCTGATGTTCTGGATATACATTGAATTATCATTTTTTCGTGGCTCCATGATCCGTACTAACTCTTACTTTCTCTGCTGTTCTTTTTCTGGTTTTCTATGGTGGTGATCTGCACCACCGCACTGTCCTTACATCGATGGATCGAAGGCCAGAGGTCCACATGATCAAAATCACCATCTGATTCTTCCACGTGAAGCCAGAAAACCATGAGGACTGACTGAGATCACTGATGTCATGGGGGGCTGGGTGGTCTCGTGGCCTCACTTTAGTAACACCCACTTTGTGGAAATCTGCACGCATCCATTAAGTACCCCTAATTCAAAATTCCAAAATCTGAAACTTTTTGAGCGCTGACCTGACGCTACAAGTGGGAATTTCCACACTCGGCCCTCTTTTATAAAACGCCATTTGGATTTGAGTGTGAAAATGTCATGAATGCCAAAAAGAGATAGATAGATAGATAGATAGATAGATAGATAGATAGATAGATAGATAGATAGATATGAAAGGCACTATATGATAGATAGATAGATAGATAGATAGATAGATAGATAGATAGATAGATGTGAAAGGCGCTATAAGATAGATAGATAGATATGAAAGGCACTATATGATAGATAGATAGATAGATAGATAGATAGATAGATAGATAGATAGATAGATAGATAGATAGTGTGGACGCGGCCCGGACACAGACAGGCGGACATGTTGTTCATCACCACCACACGTTTATTTACACTATTATATACAATATTTACAAGTGCACACAAACCCCAAACACAGTCCTGGCCACACAATGCCTTCTTCTTTGGGCCGCCTCCACACTCTCTCCTGCCTTGTCCTGCTTCCACCCGACTCCAGCCGCGAATGAAGGGAGACGGCCCCTTTTATTTCATCCCGGATGAGCTCCAGGTGTTTCCCAGCATTCCTCCCTGGACACGCCCCAGTGTGGCGGAAGTGCTGGCTGTTCTCCCGGAAGCTCTCTGGGTGTCCCTGCTCCTCTTCCCCCCAGCACTTCCTGGTGTGGCGGAAGTGCTGAGGTCCAGGGTCCCCAAGGTATTGGGGCGCCCCCTGGCGGTGACCATGGGTCCCTACAGGGTTGGGCTTCCATGCCCTCTACCCGTGGCCCCCAAAGCAACCAGGATGGCGGCCCCCACGTGATTCAGGGCAGGCACAGACCCTCTTCCGGTCCCTCAAGGCGTCCCGGCCGGGTCGTTGCCCCTGGCATCCCTGACAAT
>JANRMT010062835.1:2696336-2713322 GCA_026402145.1 Polypterus bichir lapradei | reverse complement strand
GATAGATAGATAGATAGATAGATAGATAGATAGATAGATAGAAAAGGAGCTATACAATAGATAGATAGATAGATAGATAGATAGATAGATAGATAGATAGATAGATAGACAGATGATGTGAAAGGCAGTATATGACAGACAGGAACTCAAGCCCTGCCAGGATTGTTGTGTCACCCCACGTTATTCTGCTCTCAGATTCTTCTTTTTCTATTGTCACGTGTCCTGAGTTCACTTCACATTTGCCCACAAAGGACATGTTACTTTTTAGGCGGTGATCCTGAGGTGTCCCACACGTGGCCTATAGGGGTCACTCTTCTTCATCTGCCTTTTAATGTGAGCCCCACCAGCTCCAGCACACACATTCACACCATCAGCACCCACCACTCAGTAGTTTAAATGGCTAATCCTGTCATGTGAGAAGCATTTGTGATGTGGACTGACGGAAATGCGAGCAAACAAATGCTTTTTAATGTGCTGGTGGCTTCAGAGACATCACCGTCTTAATATGCTTAACATTAACATTACAGTCCATTTGTCATTTGGGGTCACTAAGAGAGTTGGGGCTACTCCCCCCCCCCCCTTTCCCAACTACTAGGACACCACAACTTCTTGTGCTCCTCTTGTTTAAACCTAACAGATGAGCTGTGTCACCTTAGGGGGTCCCTCAGGGTTCTGAAATGAATGAAGAGACCCACAGCACTCAGAGGGGCTTTGCCACAGCTTACCTTTCCTCCTGAAAGCTGGACTCGCAAGGACAACGGGGGTGTTGAGCTCAGGATCCGACGACCCACCATGGCTCCCGGTTTCAGACATCCCATGATCTCCACAAAGGACCAGCAAGCTGGAGAGGGTGCCCTCCATCTCCTGGGGTGAAAGAAGAAGACGAAGAAAGGAGCTGTAAATCCATCAGTTGACTCACAACCTTTAGGTTATTTTAAAAAGAGAAAAAGAAACAGAAGACCCGCTCAGCCCTCCGGCCGTCACGGCGTTGAGGTTTTATGTTTTTTGACCGCACCTTTTGTGTCATTCTGTATGTTTTTCTATTTGCAGCTCATTTTCACGGATACTTTTCTGTACTTTCTTACGCTCAGATTATTAGCCATTCTCTGTGTTTCTGGAATCCTGCAGCTCTGTTTGTTGTTATCAAAGTTGTCTTGTTGTCGGTAGCAACATTATTAATAATAAGAATAATAATACATTTTATTTATATAGCGCCTTTCCCATGCTCAAGCCGCTTCACAGAGTCAGGGCACCATACAGCTGAAGGTCCTGCAGCTTAGTGTGGGGCACAACAAGATGGCCAGAATCAGAGGACCTTAGTGGGCGAACAGGAGCCTAGTGATGGAGGAGGTCACTGACGTAGTGTGGTGTGCGGCCATTGATCGAGTTTGAGATTCGATCCTCTAAGACCCAGGGAGCCAGTGGAGCTGAGGACTCTTTGCCTCTTTGTGGGTCACAATGCAGCCCTGCCTTGTGCCCGTCAGTAACGCGTGACAACCACACGTCACATCACAAGACTGTCATGACGATTAGAAGGTGGTACAGGAAAAAATGAAGGGCCGGGAAATGAGAATACGGTAGACGGAATGAGACAAACGAAAAACAGGCAGAGACAGAAAATGAAAAACAAACAAACATCAAAACCACCAAAGTATCCTCCGTAGCCAGCGTCCGCATGGCGTAACACTGAGGTGCGTTCGGAGACGGCGGCCCTAGCTTCACACCAACAGGGCGGGATGAAGGACCCCAGTAATTGTAGTCCTGCCCGAATCGTTCGTGACAGGAACGTTTTATGGACCCTGTGTGTTCACTTCTTCTCAGTAAAGATTACAGAGCATTTCATCCTGTAAATAAATCACTGCAGGTCCTGTGGGAATCGACAAGTCTGTAAAACCCCTAAATCGGAGTGTTTCGGAATGGGGTCCCCTTTGAAAAGGAGACAAAACCAAAGGGCTGCTACTCCTTGATGTACGCGTGCGGAATTCCACTTGGTGCAGCTGACGGCTGGGCCAGCGCGTGGGGCAGGTGAGGCGATCGTCTCAGGAGGCGCTTCATTAAGGTGGGTGTTGTCATGGAACATTATAAACACTTCGAACTAACAATATATATAAAAAAAGGCAAGTGTGAATGTTAAGAATGACGTATCCTGGAGCGAGTCACAAAAAAAAAGCAGCGATGGCAAAAACGACTTGAAAAATCTGCGTCCGAGTCTAGAGCCTCCGTTCAACTCAGGTATGAGCGTGTACTGAATGTGAAAATCGGAATCGAAACAATGAATACAAATGAATAAATTAGACAGATGTGAGCAAATAAAACAAACAGGAACACAAGATACACGATGACTTGACATTCTGCACCGTGCAGGACGTGTGGCAAATTGCCTAAAGATGCATCTTCAAGACTCTGACATTGCAGAAGAAGCACGGCAATTGGGTTCTTTCTTTCTTTCTTTCTCTCTCTTTCTATGATATAGTGCCTTTCACTCTGTCTGTCTGTCTGTCTGTCTATCATATAGTGCCTTTCCTATCTGTCTATCTATTTCTCTCTTTCTTAGTTCACATGTCTGTAAGAAGATCAACTCCATTTGACAGGAGTGAAAAGAAAATCCCACAATGGCAGAATAAGCACACGTGTGCCCCACTGGGCTCTTCTCTATTTAACCCGCCAGCCTGCCTGGTTGCTTACAGTTGTGGTGTGGACGCCACTCGATTTTTATTAGGCCGCCCCATGAACTGTGACCATATAAATTACATTTGTCCACTTGAACTACTTTGAATAGCCTAATCTAATTACTAAACTCAATAGAATAGACTGTAATATTTATCACTAATCACTTACCCATGATCTCTGTTTATGTGTCTTCATGGGTGTATGCAAATGAGGCAATGTCACCATCCAATCAGTGCCTGGCCTCAGATTTCCAGCTACGGAGACTTTCTTTTTTTTATTTAGTGTGTCAGGAGAGGAGCAAACGTGAAGAGTCAGATCAGCAGGTCACCACTACAGAGGACGGCGTTCGTGGAGTTTTAACACAAGTTGGGCTCTGCTGGCTGCGCCATTTTGTAAAATTGTGTGAATGTCTGCAGTCAGTTTAAGGGGACACTCCGAGTGTCTGCTAAAAGTCTCTCAAGTTCACAACGTGTGTGTTTTGTTATTGAAGGGTCGTTTTGAGACGCGTGCTGGACGAGTTTCGTTTCAGACCGGTTACATTTGTATTGTTTTGACTGTGTACTTTGTGTTTAATGGTGGCGCAGTGGGTAGCGCTGCTGCCTTGCAGTTAGGAGACCCGTCTGGGTTCGCCTCCCGGGTCCTCCCTGTGTGGCGTTTGCATGTTCTCCCCGTGTCTGCGTGGGTTTCCTCACACAGTCCAAAGACGTGCAGGTTACGTGTATTGGCGTTTCTAAATTGTCTCTAGTGTGTGCTTGGTGTGTGGGTGTGTTTGTGTGTGTCCTGCGGTGGGTTGGCACCCTGCCTGGGATTGGTTCCTGCCTTGTGTCCTGTGTTGGCTGGGATTGGCTCCAGCAGACCCCCGTGACCCTGTAGTTAGGATACAGTGGGTTGGAAAATGGATGGATGGAAATATTCAGCCAGATTGTTTCAGCTCTAAGAAGGAATAACGTGGTCGCCTGAACATTTCTTTATTTATCAATTGATTTATATATAAAGCACTTTAAAAACAACATCAAGGCTGACCAATAAAACCCAATGTATAAGACACACAATAACCAAAGGGTAAAAGAAACAGAAACACATAAGAGTTGAAGAAATTCCTAATAAAAAGGTACACAGATAGTCGACATCTCGCACGGGGTCAAAGGCCAGGGGAGTCAAAGTGTGATTTGAAATGACAGCGAGTGATGGAGTCTGCCTAACGTGCAATGGCAAACCTGACAAAGCCCAATCACCTCGGAGTTTGCATCGAGTCTTAGGAACAAGTAAAAGCGTCTGGTCTGCTGACCCGAGGGGGCGACGGTATATAAGGGGCAGCAGTAGTCTCGACAGATAAAATGGGGATCAACCATTAAAGGATTTAAAAACAAATACAAGGATCCTAAAATGGATTCAAAAACGAACTGGAAGCCAGTGAAGGGAAGCCAAAATTGGGGTAACGTGCTCACGCTTACTCATACCAGTTATAAATCAAGCAGCAGCATTTTGCACCAGCTGTAGGCGAGCGATGGCAGCCTGGCTAATTCCAAAAAGATACGTATTGCACTCATCTAGACGAGAGACATTATTAAAGCAGGCATCACCGTTTTAAGGGTGATTTTTGACAGCCGTCACAACTGGAAAAAGCGAGATTTTACCCCTGCGTTCACATGGCTATCGAGTTTTAAAGTATCACCTAAATTTGCGATCATTGATTTCTCATATTGAGCCACAGTGGAAAGGTCGAAGCAGGGGGTCCCACTGGTGCCATTGGGTCTAAACAGCATGACTTCTGTCTTGTTCTCATTAAAATTTAGAAAATGTTATGCCATCCAACTCCTGATGTCAATAAGGCAATCCAGGAGGTACTGGAGATGGACCAGGGCACTTCAGAGGGGAATCAACCTAAGATGAAAGGAAATAGCGTGTTTCCAGAAAATAGCGCCGAGTGGCAGCAGGTACAAAGAGAACAGGAGAGGGCCCAGGATGGAGCCCCGTGGTACCCCCAGGGGAGGGCAACACATGTCATCGATGCTGACACAAAAACTTCTACCTGAGGGATGAGACCCTAAACCACTGATGCCCACCCACTGCTCCAGCCTGGAGATTAGGGTCTCATGGTCTATCATGTCTATTAAGTGGTACACAGTCACCAGAGAATATCACTAAAAACAGAGAGGACTCTGGGAGTGCTGGGGTGACGTCCAGGATTGTGTGTTCGTCCAGCAAGGACTTCAGGTTGGGTGTGGATGACTTTTTCCAAGAGTTTAGACAAAGAAGGTAGCCTGGAAAAAAGTTTGACACCACAGAGTGGTCCAGACCCATTTTTTTTCTAGTTGCACAAAAATTAAAATTTTTAGGTACCACACTAGAGGTTGAACTATAATTAATAATAGAGAAGAATAGAAGGTCCCACGGTAGAAAAGATTACTTTAAGAACTCGAGGAGGGACAACTTCAAGGGGGGAGCCAGGTGGCTGCTTTGAAAAGGGGATTCGCCTCAGCAAATTTATTTCGTGGACCCTTCTATTGCAAGTGAGACAAAGGCGTGCGCAGACAACAAAATCCAAAAGAGTACTAACCAGGTGAAGGGTCTACACGGCCACAGAAGCGGGCTGTTCGCAGAGAAGCCCACCTCAGTTACCTCAGAGTTAACACGGCACTCGAGAGGTCAGGTTTACGTCAATGATCGGATCATTGAAGGGCACGGATTGTGTGGTCAAAATGGCTCCTTAGGGGCCGCCTTCATGCGAAGACTGCAGGTCCACGTGTTTTGCTGCATTAATAAACTTTTATTATTATAATCGTCAGTGCGATATTTTAGTGCAATAACGGGTGATGAATACATACATACATACATACATACATACATACATATATATATATATATATATATTTACATTGTAATAGAACTAGGGGCATCATCAAGCCCCAAACCCCAACACCAACACAGTCCCGGGTTCAAATAATGGAAAGTTTATTACAAAATCCCTCCAAAGCAGCACAAACGCAGGTTTTCTTTTCTCTACAATTCAATTCTCCTTACAATTCCTCTCCTCTCTCCATCGCACTGCCCTCCTCCAGTCAAGTGTTGCCTTCCTCCCTCCTTCCCAGCTCCAGCCCTCCTGGATAAGGGAGCGCAGGGTCCCTTTCATTGAGTACCCAGGAGTAACTCTGGTGCCAGGGCCATCGCCCCATGGAAGCAATTCCAGGTCATATGGGAGTCCCATGAATTGGGGAGCGCGACTTCCCTGTAGTGCCCCCTTGTGGCACCCACGGACCCCAGCACGGCTGTGCTGCCGGACTACAACTCCCAGCATTCCCTACTTGTTCCCCTCTAATACCTGGGGGAATTAAATACCCCTCTGCTTCCCAGGGAAAGCATCAGGCACACATCCAGTTGGAACGCCTCTCGGGGGGCCTCCCATCTGGATAATGGACTTTCTCGACTTCCTTCCAAGACGCCTGTAACACATAATTGTTACTTCTGTAGAAGTATTCGATATATCAGCCGACATGGGGAGGTACGACCCGGCACATCCACAGCCGAGAAGTTCCACTTCAAGCAACTCATCAAGCGGTGTCAATTTCACAAAAGCGAGATGCAGATTCCCAAATGCTTCTGTGGCGGCCCGACTTCCAAAATAAATAAATAAATAAATAAATTCAAAAGAGATGAAACAGGGGCGTATAATTGTCTGCCTGCCGACAGGAGCGGACAGCCGCGTTAAGACGGTCAACTTCTACCGGCCGTCCGCTCACGGGAATAATTTAACAGCTCATTGTTATTCATTGTCTTTGTATGTAAACTAAATTACCTCCGCAAACGTGGAAAGGAAAATGAAAAGAAAAAAGAAATCGGAGAAGTCAGCAAGCCGCCCAGATGAGGCCCACTGCTTTGGTGAGGGGGTGTATATGAACAAGATGCCATTTGGATTAGGGGTACAGCGGGTCACACACGTGCATTTTGGAGGCAGCTCGGTGGTGGGGAGTCTATAAGATTACATCGCCAGGACAGGAGCTGAGGGAGCGCACTAACACTTCTTTTTCTTCCTTCTTCTTTTTTAGATCCTCTGATGAGAAAAGCCAGACCTAATTTTCCTTTTCCTCTTCCTCACCACGCCCATGATGACCTCATTATCCCGCCTCTTCCTTTTTTGGGGGCTATTTAACTGCCCACATATCCTTTTGTTGTCAGTCTTTCTTTTGTTGGAGACTCAGTCTAGAGGGACTACTCTGCAGAACTGTACAATAAATAATACATGGAGTGGACCCCCAAAACCTTTTCTGCCTTTGTCTCTCTTTGACAAACGCTACATTTGACACACAGGATTCAGCTGAGCACCTTTACTGTTGTAACAAAGAGACATCAAAGGTTTGGGGCCGCCACCCGTATAATATACCCTGGCTATTAAGGGGTATTAATTTTGAGCTGTGTTCAGGTTGAAGCCCAAAACAGAACTGACTTGAGTGAGAAAATATGCCAGCTTTAAAGGCCGTGACAGGAAGTGACGTCATCAATGGTGTTGGTTACAGGAAGTGACATCATCAATGCCAACTAAATCCCTTCTCCCAAAAAACTCTCTTCTATAAAAACAAGGACACAGAAGTGAAGAGGAGTGCAAGGAGAGACAAGATGACCTTTGCAGAAAGCCTGGCAAAGGAAGCAGAGAAGGCCGCAGCCTTGGGGAACCTGGGGACCGTATATAGGATCACCAAACGTCTCTGTGGAAATCACACAAGCCAAAGTACCCACATTAGGGATACGAACGGCAACATTTGCTCATCAGAGCGAGAGCAAGCAGCCAGATGGGTCCAGCATTTCCAGGAAGTGCTCAATCACCCTGAGCCAGAACAACCTGCCAACTTCACAACAACAGACTACATCCTGGATATTAACATCAATCTCCCTGACCTTTCTGAGGTTAAAACTGCTATTCTATCCCTAAAGAGTGGCAAGGCATGTGGCCTGGATGTAATCCATGCGGAAATGCTGAAGGCCAACATTTCAACATCAACTAAAGTCCTTACCGATCTCTTCCAAAACATCTGGAACAGCGATACCATCCCTGAAGACTGGTCTAAGGGCCTCATCGTCAAAATCCCAAAGAAAGGCGACACCAAAAACTGTGACAACTGGAGAGGAATCAGCCTTCTGTCCATCCCAAGCAAAGTGTTCTGCAGTGTCCTCCTTAACAGAATGGAGCCGGCCATTGCCTCCAAGCTTAGACAAGAACAAGCAGGCTTTCGGAAAAGAAGAGGATTTATAGACCAGATCTTTGGACTGCGAAACATCCTAGAGCAGTGCTTAGAATGGAACACACCCCTGTACATCAACTTTGTTGATTTCAAGAAAGCATTTGATAGTGTCCATCGTAACACTCTTTAGAAGATACTCCAGTACTACGGAATCCCAAATAAGATAATTACAATCATAAAAATCTTCTATGAAAAATTTGAGTGTAGTGTCCTTATGGGCAACACTCTCACTGAATGGTTCCCTGTACAGTCCGGAGTGATACAAGGGTGCATCATCTCTCCCATCCTCTTCCTACTTGCAATAGACTGGACCACAACCAACACAATAGCAGATAAACCCAGAGGCATCCAATGGACTCTGTCCTCTCAACTGGAAGACCTTGACTTTGCAGACGATCTTGCTCTCCTTTCAACAAACCACTCCAACATGCAATCGAAAACTGACAGGCTTCACAAATACGCCAGACAGGCCGGACTGAACATCAACACCTCCAAAACCCAAGTGATGTGCATAAACTCCATCCTCACAGCACCCATCCAGGTGAACGGAGCACCACTCGAGTTTCTGGAGGACTTCACCTACCTTGGCAGCCTTATCAGCAAGGACAGCGCTGTCCATAAAGACATTAGAGCAAGGCTGGGAAAGGCTTAGGGTGCCTTTTCCCAACTCCGTTCCATCTGGAGGTCTAAACAATACAGCCTAAAAACAAAGATGCTCCTGTACAAGAGCAACGTAACGTCTGTCCTCCTGTATGGTTCAGAGTGTTGGCGTGTGGTCAGTACAGACATGAGGAGACTTGAGGTCTTCCACAACAGATGTCTCAGACAAATCTGCCAGATCTTTTGGCCCAACAAAATATCAAACCAACAATTATACAAGAAAATAAGCAGTAATGCATCACCAAGGACATTACATTAAGACACTTAAGATGGCTTGGACATGTGTTAAGGATGGAGCAAAACCGCATCCCAAGAGTTGCCATAAGATGGACACCACCTGGAAAAAGAAAAACTGGAAGACCCAAAAACACCTGGCGTAGAACGGTGGTACAAGAGCTTCTAAAGATGAACCTGTCATGGGGAGAAGCACAACATGCTGCAAAGGACCGCATGCGATGGAGGGAGCTCATTGAAGCCTTATGTCCCACAAGGGACGAAGAAGATTGATTGATTGACAGTACCGGAAGTGACGTCATCAATGGTGTTGGTACAGGAAGTGACATCATCAATGCCAATTAAATCCCTTCTCCCCACCCCACCCCTCTAAAAAAGTGCTGGAAATGACATCATCTGTGACATCATCAGTGGTGTTGGTACAGGAAGTGACATCATCAATGCCAATTAAATCCCTTCTCCCCACCCCACCCCTCCTAAAAAAGTACTGGAAATGACATCATCAGTGGTGTTGGTACAGGAAGTGACATCATCAATGCTGCTGCCTCATTATCATTGCACCAAATTAACATTATTCTGGACCAAAATTTTTAATTACCTTTCAGACAGCCTTGGGGTCACAATCCCTCCTAACCCATTAACAGCTGTGTTTGGTGTTCTTCCAGAGGGGTTTAAAGTGGAGAAGGACAAACAAACTGTGATTGCCTTCACTACACTTCTGGCACGCAGACTTATTCTGCTAAACTGGAAGAACCCAAACTCTCCTCTTTTAAGTCAGTGGGAAACCGATGTGTTATATTATTTGAAATTGGAAAAAATCAAATACTCAGTTAGAGGATCTGTACAGACTTTTTTCAAAACATGGCAGGATCTAATCAGTAATATTTTAAAATAAGCTCATAAAGCACAGAGGAAGCAATTATTTCTGTATTTCTCTGTCTTATGCATCCATCTGTGGTGCTATGGGTCCACAGCTCGTTGAGCAAAGGCCATTTCTTTTAAATAAATAATCACCGTACTCGAGGCGGCTTCGTGAGTGGTTGTAGCGGTTGTGGCAAGCCGCGGGACGGTCCGTGGTGTGGGCGTTTCTCACCGAGTGCACAGGTGAGGAACTGCCCACATCCGTGATTGCTCCCGTGGCTAATTTTGCTATGGCCCCTCGCATTATTTAAAAGAAGCGCGAGTCAGTTAAGGGGGAATCAGAGAAAAAAAAAAAACAGAAAAGAAAGTAAAAGAGGACGGAGGTTATAAGGAGCGAGGAAGCAGGCGGTGCAGGTGATAGACACGCGGTGCGTGCGTGTGGTGAGCGTGCGAACGAGCGCTCGTGGGCAGCTGCGAGGAAGCTGGGTGTTAGGCCTACACCCAGGCATTTGAGTTGACGTTGCTCCTGCTGAGCGACCAGGTAGCGGGAGTGACCAGAGGAAAGCGACGAGCCGCAGGAAGTCGGGAGGCTTGGTGGTGGAGTCCCCAACGTGGGCGACCTGGCCGTTGGTGGACATCAAGTCTCGGGGACTGGGATGAGTGCCAGACCGGAGCCAGGGATCGGGAGGTCTCCAGTCTCGTGTGTGTGTGTGTGTGTGTGTGTGTAGAAGAGGGCAGCTGCAGAGAGCGTCTTGCCTGCTGCTAAGCCCAAATGGGATAAGCAGGTGAGACGCTAACAGAAAAGAAGCACCCGACTTGTTGTTGTGGATTTTTAATGATTGCTCCTGAAAGAAATGTTTTAACCTCTGAATTTTAACGGATTGGTTTTTTTCTATTTGTTGTTATTAACCTCCACGTTCCTTTTAATGGATTTATTTATTTATTGAAGAACTTTGGCACTGCACTTTATTTTGAACACCTGTTTTTTAATAAAAGGACTGTTGCACTTTATACCATCCCCTTGCTCAGTTGTTGTTGCCTTCACTGTTTAGCTCATCGGTGACATTGTTGACGGTGTTGGGTTCAAGGGCTTTCAAAAATCAGATGGGAGCGTGGAGCCAGAACCTGCATCGTCACACCATCTCATCAAATTTATTAATTTAGGTATGTTTACAAGCCTTAAATTTCACGCTGTTTGCCTTGCTCTCTCTCTCAGGGGTGGAGATCGATTTGTTCTTAACTCAATTTTACTTTTTGTAAAAAATTGATTTGTATGGATTGCAATAAAATTAATAAAACTTCAAAAAAAAAAAATCAATGCCTCCACCCCCCCAGGTACTGGAAGTGACGTCATCAGTGACGTCGGGGCCTAGTGGGATTTCCTGTGGATGGTCTGCAGACGACAGAGAGAGAGAGAGAGAGAGTTAGTGCAGCTCGCCACCCCCTGGTCTGGCGTGGTACTACTCTTATTCAGGCCCTCTCGCTGCCTCCCACTCGCACATGTGTGACGCTGTCTATTTATGATATTTATCAGGCTATCAATAATAAAATGCCTTTCACATCTGTCAATCAATCAACGTTACATAGTGCCTTTTAATACAATCCCCTTTACTTAAGCATAGCGGCCTTCGATGAGTGCAGGCACGGAGCCCTGTAACAGGTTCACAGGTGAAACACAAATTCCATAAGGAGAGCACGAGGCAGGGGCCGAAACAATAAACAGATCAGCACCACCGGCGAACAAAAGTGACCCCGATAAATGGAGTCTCCAAATATCCACCCGTTAGCACAAACTGGAAAACTCGGGGTAGCAGCTTGAGCGGGGAAGAGAAACTTCACTGTCAGTTAGAAGAGAGGGGGGGTCCTGGGGACCTCGGGTCGAGTGGACGACCGCCCGCCTGCCCCCTGCTGGTCACTCCGATATGATGACAGAAGCGACTTCACCTCTCTCTGCCGTGGGCCTTTCGTTTCTATCTACCCATACTTGCTATATAGCGCCTTGCATCTACCTTTCTGTCATACTGTGTCCCTCACCTTTCATTTCTACCTGTCAGTTATGTGCCTGTCGTACCTTTGTTATATAGCGCCTCTCATATCTAGCACTTTCTATCTGTCGCTCTCTTCTATAGTCTCACTTATCGAGTGCCAATCAAAGTGATCCGTCTGTCTGTGTTTTCACGCCATGTGTCTCAGCGTGGTCAGACATACAAGTGGCAATGCCACCAAACCGTGCACACGTGACATCGTCAAAACTAAAGGTCACTTTAGAGCAGCAATCTGTGAACAGGCTGAAGCTGAAGAACTGAAATGTGCTGGGAGGGCAGTGTGTGTGTGTGTGTGTATGTGTACCTGTCATATGGTGCCTTTGATGACATTAGCCTATCATACGGTGTCTTTCCGGTCTGTCTGACCACCTTATATAGTGCCTCTCTCATCTACAGCATCTATCCTTTACATAATGCCTTTTTCTCTTTATCTGCTGTAAGGAATGGCCAGCAGCTCAGCCCAGCTCTATTGTAGGCACAGAGCTGGACAGTTTGGCATCCGTGGCAGAGCAACGGGCGCTGAGCAGACTCCTGTCAATCATGGAGAATCCACTGCATCCACTGAACAGAATCATCTCCAGACAGAGGAGCAGCTTCAGAGACAGAGACAGAGACAATAACATTATACAAAGTTATTGTCTGTTTTTACATGCATTGTTATCACTCTTTAATTTAATATTGTTATTATCAGTATGCTGCTGCTGGAGTACGGGAATTTCCCCTTGGGATTAATAAAGTATCTATCTATCTGTCTATCATATAGTGCCTTTCCAATCTATCTATCTATCTATCTATCTATCTAGGAATGGCCAGCAGCTCAGCTCAGCCCAGCTGGGACGCCCCCCGAGGATGAAAGGATGGGGGAAGGCAGCTACATTTGGACACTGCCTCCCCCAAAGCGCTAGATGGCAGCTTCCCTACAGCATAATGGTGTCCCAAACTCCTACTGGACATTATGGATGTTGGAATTTGGAATCGCAGCCCTGCTGGGTCCCGTGGGCGTCGCCAGGGGACGCTATGAGAAGGCCTTTGGGACTCTTATTTCCTAAGTAGCCCTGAAGTGCTATCAAGTGACGAGGACGGGTGTCCAGAAGGACGTCTGGGCTAACGAGAAACTCAAGTTCTCCACCTGACGTGGAAGTGCTGGCAAGTCACATGGAAGGGAGGACAGAAGCACTTCCGGGTTGGACCGTATAAAGTATAAAGGACTGCTGTGAACCCAGTAAAGGAGCAAGGGTCGGGTAGAGGGGGACGAAGCTGGGAGCCGGCTGGGAGGTGTGGAGGAGAAGAACAGAGAGAGAGAGAATTACATTTGTTTGGATTATTGTGCTTGTGAATCCTTGCTTGTTTACTGCGGCTGTGGTGTTGGAGGAAGAAAAGAAGGAGAGATCTTCTTGGTGTCCCGAGTGTCTGTTGGGTTTAAAGGGAAAACCGTTCCACCTAGCGTCCACACTGCTTATCTTATATAGTGCCTCTCTTAGATAGCACCTCCAGTCCCTCTCTGATCGAGCGTCTATTGTGTCACTCTACCTACACACCTTTTATAGTGCCTTTCACAGCCATCTTTTCATCATCAAGCTTATATGACGTCTTTCACCCTTCTCTTTGATACGGCACCTTCCACCTCTTAATTATATAGCGCCTTTCACATCCTCAGCATCTACCTCTCATACAGTGCCTTTGATCCATCTGTCCTCCTTATATAGTGCCTTTCACATTCACCTTCACCAAAGCACCACCTACTGGTGTCTACCCATCTTGTGTAGTGCCATTTAATTCCAAATTTTATATTGTGCCTTTTATCCACCTATTTATGCACCCATCTTATATGGTGCCTTCACACTTGTCTGTCATTTTAATAGCACCTTCTACATGTCAATTATATAGTGCCTTTCATATTTCCTTATACACTGTCACACACGTGGGTACAGGAGGCAGCTAGAGGGCTTAAATTAGAGAAATACCACGTCACACCAGGGGGTGGCGAGCGGTACTAACTCTCTCTCTCCGTCCTCTGCAGACCATCGACGGGAAATCCCACTACGTGCTGGCGCCATTCATGACGTCACTTCCGCCCCAACGAAGATGTCACTTCCAGTCCCTACAACATCACTTCTGGTTCCAACCCAGATGATGTCACTTCCTGTCACGGCCTTTAAAGTCCCCATTTTACCAAAGTCAGATGAGTTCTGTTGTTCTGAGCACAACTCTTGGAAAAAATACCCATTTTGCAGCCTGGGATATTAGATGGGTGGCTGCCCCAAACCTTTGAGGTTTCCTGTGCCTTATTGTGACAACACATTTCCTGTCTGTCCATCTTATATAGTTCCTTTCACATCTTACCATGTCTAATGTTTACACAGCACCTCCAGCATATCAGTTATATAGCGCCTTTCCCATTTATCCGGCTGTCCATGTTAAATAGGGCCTTTCCCATCTACCGGTCTCTCTTATACTGTATATAGTGCCTTTCACCCAACTACCTCTCTCATATAGCGCCTTTCACACCAGCAGTATCTGTCCTTTGTCTTCATGTTCAGTTATATAGCGCCTTTCATTCTCCCATCTTATATAGCACCTTTCACCACTCCAGTATCTCTCTCTAACAGAGTGCCTTTAATCAAGCTCTCCAGCCATCTCATATAGCGCCTTCCAGCACGACCAAAAATTTCCTTGTTTCCCACCCCCCGCCCCCCCAGTTTCTGCTCCGGAGGCTTTCCAGGTGGAGTTTTTCCTCACGGATTTTTCAAGAAGGTTTCATGAACCCCCAGCTAAGCCGATTTGTGTTTTTTCTGTTTAATGCGCTCATCTTTTTCACGGCCCCGGAAGGTGACACACACAGGTGAGGACGTCACGACCCCTCTGCACACAGGACAGGACAACGGGTCACCTTAAACCCAACCTGCTCGTCTCTGAGGCCATGGGAGTGAAAGACCCCCCCCACAAATCCACGGGGGGAGTGTTGTGTCCACTCTTCCCAGTGATCAGTGCTGACGCTCCACTTGATCCACCAGGCTCGGAGGTTAGTGCCGAATTACTGCCCAGTGGTCAATGCTGGGTTCTCTACTGACCCTTACTGTAGGGTCTGACAAGGGGGTCTGTATCGGCTTCAACATTTCTTCTCACTGGTCACTGCTTGGTCCACCACTGGGCTCATCATTCCCCGTGGTCAGCCAACTAGTTCAAGGAATCGGTGGCCAGCCAAGACCTTCTTGAGGTCAGTGCAGGATCCAACAAGGGGTCAGTAATAAATCTACACGTCCTGTCGGTCAGTGCTTGGTCCACCATTCCCTGGATCAACATCTCCCAGTGGGCTCACCAGGCTCAGTGGACAGTCATCACCAAGTCCAGTCACTGATATACTGGCAAGCCTGGGGTCCACTCAACTTAGGGGTGGGTTACTGCTGGACCCACTGCCACCAGTGGGCAATGAAGGGTCTTCTGCCTCCAGGACTCTCATGTTGGATGCAGTGCTCTGTCCAGTATTCCTGGTGGTCAGTGTGTCTGCTCCACCACTCCCAGTGGACAGTGCTGGGCCCACCAGGCTCGATGTTTGGTGCTGAGTTAACAGCTTCAAGGTAATCGATGACCAGCCAATGCCGGGACCCCCAGTCCCAAGGTGGTCAGTACTGGGTGCAGACCACATACTGGTGAGCACAATGTCCACTAACTCAAAGCTCCACTGACAGACGCACCACCTCAAGGACTCCGCTGGTGGTCCGCTGCTACGTGAATGTTTAATAAGTGAATTCCTGACATCGGACTCATCGATGGAGGCGGCCCCTGTAACTGACGCCATGCCAAAGTCCCTGAACGCCCCTCAATGTCACACCACGTGGACTTCTTCTAACTTGTCATAACACGGAGACCAAAAGGGCACGCAGACCACCAGCGGAGACCCCGCTGTATGTTAAGCACAACCTCCCCCTCACTTACACCCCAGCTCACAACTGAGCGAAGATGAAGGCTAAGGGTCCTGTCACTTTTGCCCTTGTCTTCTTCTTCATTTGTGTTATTATTGGAAACATTCTGTGGGATCCAAACTTTAAAGCCAAGTCAGATTTGTACTCAATACGGAAAAAATGGTGGTGGGTGACGATGACGTTGGTCAGTTTCAAGTTATTTCAGACTGGGGGTTCTTTATTTTTTCTTAGTGAGGGGAACCCCTAACACTTTCATCCACGTCTTTAACTTTGGATGCTACTTATATTTAAATTTTGAAATGTCTACATATATTTAAAAAAAAACAAAAAACCATGGGGTGCACTTACTTTTTCACACATCAGAAAGTCACCTCCCAAAACAGCTGCTAACCCGTGACAAAAAAATAATAATGAGAAAGAAACTCCCAAGCTGAGGAAGGCCTCCTGCTCACCACTGGTGGGCTGGACCTTCACATCACGTGAACGCGGACCTCCCGCTGATTACCACCAAAAAAAAAAAAACGGGCAGCTGGAAATCCACAAGGAATGAAGTCGGGAAAAATCTGCACTAAAAGCTTTGAAACCCAATGGCTGTCATTGAGCGTCCTGCTGAACAGAAGAAACACAAAGACAGGCAATCAATGCTAATGGCGGCGTCGGGAATCCGAGTCCAGCCAGCTGGGGGGATCGCAGCCAGAAGTGCTGACTTGGGGCTTATGGGCCAGGAATACAAAAATAAAAACAGGGCAACGGGAGACAAACGTCCTGTGAAATAAAAGACAGAGAAAAACAGCCTTCTGGTTAACCCCTTCACCGCCGTTAGTGTTCATGGACGTGCCGGTGACGGTGGGACTGCTTTGGGCTGCGGGGACCTGCGGACCTCACGGGTTTGGTCCTCCTCTGTTAGTCCCGATGAGTCAAACGCTTACAGCCGCCTTTAATATTTGAGCAAGAGAATCCGCGAGCACCGCCGCCTTCAACAGGACAGCAAATTAAAGAGGACGTCTGAACAACCACAGACTGACCAGCTGACCGACAGGACTCCAGTCATGAAGAACTGCACTGGCGGGACACAAACTACTGAGACCCCCACTTCCTGCGCATGTTAATGTAATGAACGTGTAATTACAATTGGATAGATAGATAGATAGATAGATAGATAGATAGATAGATAGATAGATAGATAGATAGATAGATAGATAGATAGTGTGAAAGACACTATATGATTGATAGATAGATAGATAGATAGATAGATAGATAGATAGATAGATAGATAGATAGATAGATAGTGTGAAAGACACTATATGATTGATAGATAGATAGATAGATAGATAGATAGATAGATAGATAGATAGA
>JANRMT010062835.1:2671091-2695936 GCA_026402145.1 Polypterus bichir lapradei | reverse complement strand
GAAAGGCACTATATAATAGATAGATAGATAGATAGATATGAAAGGCACTATATAATAGATAGATAGATATGAAAGGCACTATATAATAGATAGATAGATAGGAAAGGTGCTATATAATAGACAGATAGAGAGTGAAAGGCGCTATATAACAGATAGATAGATAGGGTGTGTGAGTTTAAGGGGGGGCACACAGCGCCTTACTTCTTCAAAGTGGCATGCCAGGCAGGTGCCAATGAAGAGTGATGCTGTGCCAAGTGTGGTGCCCCATCTTCATTGCTGGCTCTCCTCACAGTCCAAACTACTACCAGATTTGTAAGAAACGGACATCAGTGCCGGTGGTCCACCAACAGTCACAGTTTCCGGCCCACACGCCCCCCACGGCAGATGTGCAGACTCTACGGCAAATTACTTGGCCATTATAATTTGGTTTTGCACCCGACATGCCGCGTGGGTTGTGCACCCCTCTAAATGAAGTCCAGTCAATGGTGGTCTCCGTTCAAGTTCTGGACTCGTCTCAAGGAGCATCAGAGCAAACACGGCGGACCTAAGCAGACAGCAGAGGGTCCGATGACTTCTAGGAATGAGCGATTTCAGTTTAGAGTCCAAATACACATGTAGTCCTGTCTGAAGACATGTTGTCACTTTATCATTATGGGTTACGGAGTGCAGACTTATGGGTAGAAATGGCCAATGTTAAATCTACGAAGGGTGAAGGGAGTGAGGGGTCTTTTCTGAATCCCTTGTATATTCGACATTAGGTTTGCTTGCGTCTTCTGTTGGTATTGCATTGCAGTTGTGAGAAGCCGTGCAAAAGGGATTTCATCGTATTGTGGACAATTGAGAAAAGCCAAAGTGAATTAAAAAAGAAGCCACGCTGATGAGTCTGAATGCCAACCCTGCGTGGTTCAGGTGTGAACGAATGAACGGCCAGAGAAATCCAGCAAAGCGGTCGATTAAATTATAGAAAGAAAATCTGTCGATAAAGAGAGCAACCAAGTGGCATGACAAGCGATGGACATGAAGCAGAGCAGAGCAAGGGACAAAGTGACAGAGCAGGGTCAGCTGAAAGGCTTCATTTGTGAAATGTGGCAGTCGGCCACTCGGTCTCATCCATGTGGTGCCATTCGAGTCCCGTGTGGCCGCCACCCTTTCAGGCCAAATATACCTCTGCGCACCTTCGATCTGTGGTATGGAGAACGGTAACTGGAGAAGTGAAAGCCCCTGCCAAACAAGACCCCCACACTTCACCGGTACTCACATTAGCTCATCGACTGCTGAAAGATTAGACGCCATCATCATTAAAAATTAAACCTCCGAGTCCTTCAGAGTTGTGTAGTAATCCGAGAGGCGTCTAAATCAGGACGACACCTGCTGCCGCCACTTCTGCTAGTCTTTCTGACCTTTGCTTGGCTCCGTCCAGCTTCAGGTGGCCCTTCTTCAGAGCTCGGACCCTCAGCCCCCACATTCTACTCTGGTCCCAGTATGTCTCAACTGATGTGGCTTCAGTAAAAGACGCAAATCGGTGCTCTTGGGGGGTGTGAGGATGACAAGGCCTTTGAGGGGGAGGCTGCCAAGTCACATTAAGATCAGGAACAACTGACAGTCACACAGACGGAAAGGTCACGACTGGCGTTTTAATAAAACTCTTCATTTGCATATAAGTGTGTAGTGTAACTCATAAGACGCAAACACGATGTCTACATGAAGATCTCGAGGTGCCCGAGTGGTCTCCATGATCTATCTATCTAAATAGATAAAGTGCCTTTCTCTATCTATTATATAGCGCCTTTCATATCTATGTGTGTATCTGTGATAAAGTGCCTTTCTCTATTATATAGCGCCTTTCATTTCTATCTATTATATAGCTCCATTCCTATCTACCTATCTATCTGTGATATAATGCCTTTATCTATTATATAGTGCCTATCATATCTATCTGTGATATAGTGTCTTTCTCTATTATATAGTGCCTTTCCTATCTATCTATCTAAAGAAGATAAGCACTGAGCAAGGGTTTCGGCTCGCCATCTCCTGTGTGTTTAGGGGACACGTGGCATAAACTAAGAGAAAGAAGCGATCCTCGATAGACAGCAAAGGCACTAATATAATAAAAAAAAAGGACGGGCAGACAGACACCAGCCGGTCTAGAGAATAAGTGGATGTGTATGTAGACATGCCTGGCAGCTGGCACATTCAACCAGCACTACAAACTAATGAATGGCATCTCAAATAGAAAAAAAGGAAATAAAAACGGCCGATCTAGGAAGTACTACATTGACATTTACTGCTTTGGCCAACTCCTTCATCCAAGGCGACTTACAACATTTATGATACAGCTGGTGACATTTCTTTTAGCTTTCCAATTGGAGCACCGGCAGGTCATGTGACTTGCCCAGTGGTGTCAGTAGTGGGATTTGAAATTACAACCTCAGGGTCTGAAGTCCAAAGCCTTAACCACTGTGCCACCCTACCTACTACACACTAATCTAATTCAAGAACAGAACCAAAGAAAAGGAAATCCATTAAAGAAGCTGCTTGGCATCCAGCAAGGTTCCGGGGGTACAGCAAAGCACTCTTGTGCAATCAGTAACAACGGGACTGAGGCAGAGCCTTCAAAGAGCGCACTTACTGTAACACAAGTTCTTATGGGATCATAAATGTGCCCTCATTCCACTTCTGTTTAAATTTAAAATACTGCTCAAACCTATTTTAACAAAAAGTATTATCAACCTTTCTTCTTCTTTTGGCTGCTCCAGTTAGGAGTTGCCACAGCGATCATCTTCTTCCATATGTTCTTGTCCTTGTCATCTTGCTCTGTCTTACCCATCACCTGCATGTCCTCTCTCAGCATCTTCTCTTAGTCCTTCCTCATTTTCTCTTCCCTGTCAGCTCTCTCCTTAGCACCCTTATCCCAGTATACCCAGCATCTCTCCAAACCAACGCCATCTCGCCTCTCTCACTTTGTCTCCCACCCAAGCTGACCCTCTAATGTCCTTATTTCTAATCCTGTCCATCCTAGTCACACCCAATGCAGATCTTGGCATCTTTAACTCTGCCACCTCCAGCTCTGTCTCCTGTGCCACCGTCTCCAGCCCATATAACGTAGCTGGTCTCACTACCGTCCTGTAGACCTTTCCTGTCACTCTTGCTGATACCCGTCTGTCACAAGTCACTCCTGACAGTCTTCTCCACCAGCTCCACCCTGCCTGCACTCTTCTTCACTACTCTTCCTCACTCCCCATTACTTCCAAGTATTTAAACTCACCCACTTCCCTCATCCTCACCACCCCTCTGACCTTCCTCTCATTCACTCATTCTGTTGTGGTGTTCCTACTGACCTTCATTCCTCTCCTCTCCAGAGCAGACCTTCACCTCTCCAGGGTCTCCTTCGTCTATCTATTAAAACCTGTAACTAAAACTCAATAAGCAGTCAAAACAGAACGCTACCTTCTTGAAACCCTGAATCGCAATCCACTCTTCTAAAGTTTCCATTTAATATCCCGAATCTTGGACGATTATCTTTGGTGCATCGCAGGGTGACAAACCACCACGCTGCTGACGTCACTCCACTAATATCAAATCCGACCATCGTAAAAACGTAACCACAGCATAAAAACAGAGACAAACGTGAAGATTCAAAATGGAGTCATGAAATTAAACAGAAAATTAAACATAAAAATATAACATTCTACGAACGAAAACAATTCAATGAAAGTGAAACTTGACGCTCCACAGGTAATCGTCCAAGATTGCGGATGCTACAGTGAAACTCTCACTGTTTTCTGAAGAGTGGGCTGTGACTCATCGCTCAAGAACTCAATGTTAGGTTAGGGCAGGGGTGTCCAGTTCCAGTCCTGGTGGGCCGCAGTGGCTGCAGGTTTTCATTCTAACCATCTTCTTAATTAGCGAGCCATTTTTACTGCTGATTAACTTGTTTTGCCTTCGTTTTAATTGACGTGACTCAGACCCCCTTAGTTCTTTCTTTTTCCTTAATGAGCAGACAAACAAGAATGAGACACAAAACGAGCTGCCACATGAGCGGCTAACCTGAAAATAAAGAAAGGTGAAGCTCTCGGTTATGTTGGTCTGCTCACGTCACCAAAACATCTTGACGGTGGTCTCAGAAAAAAATAGAAAATCAACAGTCGGCTGTGGTGGAACGAGAGCAGCAACAAGTCCTGATATTCAATTAACAGCAAGAACTGGCTTCTCATTTAGAAACTGGCTGGAGTTTGAAGCCCCAATGTAGCTGGTCATCCGTTGGCTCGTTTCAAGTCTCATTTCTGTTTGCCTGTCATTTAATGAAGACACAAATCAATTTAGAGGAGCGAATCCTTAATTACAGGGCCACTAAAATGTAGGGAAAAGAAGTTAACTAGCAGTGAAAACTGGTCACTGATTAGGAAATGGGTTAGAATGAAAACCTGCAGCCACTGCGGCCCACCAGGACCGGAGTTGGACACCCCTGGGTTAGGGTAACTGAGCTCGGCCTCATTTTTCTGCTCCACCTTCTTTTCTATAATCCCATCGTGACAGTTAAAAATACCAATGACTCCATGTCAGCAACTGGCATGGTCTTACAAAAAAAAAAAAAAAAAACAAACAAGTATAGTTAGAGGCCTGAAAATCGAGCAGGAATTGCTTTTCTAAGACAGCACACAGCGCCCAATGTTGTGCCCGTTCTTTTCTACTTTGATTGATGGATTGGGCTTTGTTCGCTTTTTATGGATTTATGGTTCTTGATTTACTGCTCTCCCACTCAGAACAACCCCACGATAAATCACCAGGACCAGATCAGATTTACCCTCAAGGTCTTAAGGAGGCTAGAGAGTACAGACAGAAACCCTTGGCACACATTATTAGGAAGTCGCTGGGTACTGAGGAGATTCTGAAGGATTGCAAAATGGCAAATATCATTCCATTATATAAGAAGGGTGACAGGGCAGAGCCAAGCAACTAGAGCAGTGCTTCCCAAACTCGATCCTGCGGACCCCCTGTGGCTGCAGGTTTTTGTTCCCACCAGCTTCTGTTTTAAATTGAACTCCTGAGCTAATTAAGTGATGTGTTTTCTCCCAAGTTCTGTGTTTTGGGAACAATAAAGAAATTAGAAAACTAAGTTTGGAAAAAAAAAAATATATATTAAAATGTACCAAGCAGATATATGGAAATAATGTATTTTTTTCTTTTTAACAATACTTTTATCTTGATTTTCATTCTACTTTTCTAGGTGTTCTAATTGTTTAATTAATCCATTATTTACTAATTAGTGGGTCTGACACTAAAGTAGTTGCAGCCTTTCATGATTCAGCATTGTTTGCCTGGGTGACTGCTCTACTCGTTTTTAATTGTCATTATTAAGACACAATGAAGGGGAAAACTGCACAGAGAGAGGGCAAAATATAATGAAATCAACAAAAGAGAATTAAGAATTTAAATCAAGAGCAAAAGAAGAAATATTTCTAAATGTTTTATAAATGTAAAAATCAGACTGCTGTGCTTTTCTGAATGTAGAATAAGAGAACAAAAATACCAGCTAATTAAATGAGATCCATGGTATCAGGTGTTGTCACTGATTAGGAATCTGGTTGGAACAAAAACCTGCAGCCACAGTGGGCCCCCAGGACCGAGTTTGGGAAACACTGAACTAGAGGCCAGTAATCTTAATGGGCATCACAGGAAAATTAATGTAAGGAATTATTAAGGAGAAGATTGAGCAACACCTGGCAAGGACAGGAGTTATTAGGAACAGTCAGCGTGGCATCAGAAGAGGGAGGTCGTGTTTTACTAACAGGCTGGAATTCAATGAGGACGCAACAAAAGGATACGACCAGAGTGGAGCAGATGAGATTATTGACCTGGACTGGCAGAAAGCATTTGATGAGGTGCCACATGGGTGCAGGGTGGGCATCAAACTACAAGAAGTGGCAGTGCTGGGACCGCTGCTATTTTTTAATATATATATATATATAAAAATGATTTAGATAGGAATATAAGGAACAAGCTGGTGAAGTTTGCAGATGGTACCAAGATAGGTAGATTGGCAGATAATATGGAATCCGTTATATCATTACAGAAGGACTTGAATAGCAGACAGACTTGGGCAAATTTGTGGCAGATGAAGTTTAATGTCAGTAAATGTAAAGAAATACAGATAGGAAGTAAAGATGAGGTTTAAATACACAATGGGTGGTCGGAAAATCGAGAGTCCACCTTATGAGAAGAATTTAGGAGTCATAGTGGAGTCTAAGCGACCGACTTCCAGACAGTGTTCAGAAGCCATTAAGAAGGATTACAGAATGTCAGATTATATAAGTGATCTCTCCTCGATCGCGGGGGTTGCGTTCCAGAACCCCCTGCGAAAGGTGAAAATCCATGAAGTAAAAACCATATGTTTAAGTGGTTATTTTTATATATTTTAAGCCCTTATAAACTCTCCCACACTCTTATAAACATTTATTGCACAGTTATACAGCATAAACCCTTCATATTCGCTTAGATATTAGGTAAGAGTCGTTGATATTCTGTATGCAAACACACTGTTTATATACAGTAAAACCTAAATATTATTTTAAAGATATCGAGCGTCTCCGATATCACATATGTTACAGCCATTACGATAGACAGGCCACCAGCAATAAATACGTACAATGCAAGAAAAACTGTATACAGTTACACTAAATGTATGTACATGTACTAAGTACGTAGAAAATTAGTTATGGGTACTCACCAACAATGACACGATGACTCGTCCTAAAACGATGAGTTTAATTTTAACAGAGGAGAGCATCACAGCTCTTCTAAAGGAGCCTCTTCAGGTTTCTTCTTCCACTGACGGCGTACTCGGCGGTTTTTTTGCAGGTAAGGAACATCGTGATGTGCAGTTGCTGGCCTGCTTTTTCATTTGTGTAAGGAGGTTTTTATACACTCCCGTGGCGTCATCAAGAGCATTTCTAAATTGCAAAGAACAAATCATTTGCGGCTCCCATTCTTCAATCAACGTCTGGAGATCTTTTGCCATTCGTTGAATGGCCGCAAGACGCTCAAGAGTTAGGCCGGCATCTTCTCTTGTGCTGGGTCCTCTTGTTCCTTATCTTCCTCGCTCGCTGACTTGGTCATCTCGGCCAAATCTTCATCGCTCAGCATTCTCGATGTGGGCATCGAGCAGCTCAATGATGAAAGTTAACTCTTTGCACAGTGAAACACATTGATGTTCAATTAGCGAGACGAGACTTCCTGGTTAACGCAAAGTGGAATTGAATTCTGTGCTCCGTCGCTGAGCCAATCAGCACCCAGGAACTTAACCACATGCTCTGATTGGGTAGCTTCTCAGCCATCTGCCAATAGCATTTCTTTTATGAAATCGACTGGGCAAACCAACTGAGGAAGCATTTACCAGAAGTAAAAAGACCCATTGTCTGCAGAAACCCGCAAACCAGCGAAACATCCGCGATATATACAGTATTTAGATATGCTTACATATAAAATCCACGATATAGTGAAGCCGCGAAAGTTGAAGTGTGTTATAGAGAGGGATTACTGTATGGTGCCTTGACGTGTGGAGTACAAGTCACAGGAGGGTCTGCTCAAGGTTTATAACACACTGGTGAGGCCTCATCTGGAGTCCTGTGTGCAGTTTTGGTCTCCATAAAGACATAGCAGCACTAGAGAAGGTCCAGAGAAGAACAACCAGGCTGATTACGGGTGGCTACAGGGGATGAGTTATAACGAAAGATTAAAAGAGCTGAGGCTTTAGAGAGATGAAGAGGAGACCTGACTGAAGTGTTTAAAATGATGAAGGGAATCAGTCCAGTGGATCGAGACGGTGACTTTAAAATGAGTTCATCAACAACACGGGGACACAGTGGGAAACTTAAGGGTAAATTTCACACACAAGTTAGGAAGTTTTTCTTTACACAAAGAACGATAGACACTTGGAATAAGCAAGCAAGTTGTGTGGTGGACAGTAAGACTTTAGTGACTTTCAAAACTCAACTTGATGTTTTTTTGGAAGAAATAAGTCGACAGGACTGGCGAGCTTTGTAGGGCTGAATGGCCTGTTCTCGTCTCGAGTGTTCTAATGTTCTAATAATTGTGGCCTCTCACACTTCCTTATTACCGCTTCCCAATTAGCCTTCACGGATAACAGCGGCCGCCTCACAAACGGTGCAAGTCGGCGTACCGCACCGCAAACAATGGCTGCCTCTCAGGCGTCGGCCGTCCTCGCTATTCAAACAAAAGTCTGCTCTCGGCAGAAGTCGGACTCGTCTGTCACATCGCAGGTCCAGCGGTCAGCCGAATTGAAAAGCTCCCATCGAAGACGCATTCTATTCATTTGCACGCGTACTCGGGAATTAATGCCTGGATGAGAAAAAATATATAAAAAAATATAATAATAAGTAAAACGACTCCATGTCTGACTGCCAGAAGCAAATCCAGTTGCAATACACGGATTTTAATTATTTATTTCACACATTCAGCAAATCAAACAAGAAAATGTGCTGATTTCCTAAATAAATAATAACTCATGCATTAGTAATGAGGAACATTTTCAAAATGAACATCTAACTGCATTAAAAGATACAGAAGCTGGCCTGCTGACAGTCACTTCGCAATAACAGGATTTCATACATAAAGGTAAGCAAAAAATAAATAAATAAAATAAAATCTTTGCTGCTTAGCCTACGAGTCGGCATAAAAATGTAGAGGAGAAGTGCTGAGTGAACAGCAGGGCAGCACAACTCGGCCACGAGCCTTTGGCGGACATCGCTGAACGGGTTCGTTCATTTTGTTGTTGAGGCCATTTGCTGCTGTTCTGAAGTTACTGACGGTGACCCCTTAACACTGCATGGCTGTGCTCATGACCATGATGATGATGATGATGGTTGTTGTGTCCCATCCCATCCACGCAAAAATGATCATGAGTGAAATTTAAATCTCGTACCTTCAAGCTGATGGAACAGGTGACTATGGGGACCAATGCTGGACAGCAGCAAACGACATGAACAACAACACCATTTATCTATATAGCACATTTTCAACAAAAAATGTAGCTCAAAGTGCTTTACATGATGAAGAATAGAAACAGCCTTCAAAAAATATCTCCCGTTACTCGTGTGGCATAACCGACATGTCAAGCCATCCAGTCGACACGTGTCTTTATTAAGAAAAGAACTTCTGGAAAATGGTCTCCAAAAATGAAAATGGAACACGCTGAGACACGGACGACCATTCGAGTCGTAGATGTTTTTTTTTTGGTTCTTTTATTTCACCTTTCATACAATTTCTTACAGTTGTGCTTGAAAGTTTGTGAACCTTTTAGAATGTTCTATATTTCTGCATAAATATGACCTAAAACATCATCAGATTTTCACTCAAGTCCTAAAAGTAGATGAAGAGAAACCAGTTAAACAAATGAGACAAAAATATTAGACTTGGTCATTTATTTATTAAGGAAAATGATCGAATATTACATATTTGTGAGTGGCAAAAGTATGTGAACCTCACGGATGATCAGTTAGTTTGAAGGTGAAATTTGAGTCAATGGGATGCCAATCAGGTGTGAGTGGGCACCCTGTGTTATTTAAAGAACAGGGATCTATCAAAGTCTGCTCTTCACAACACATGTTTGTGGAAGTGTGTCATGGCGCGAACAAAGGAGATTTCTGAGGACCTCACAAAAAGAGTTGTTGATGCTCATCAGGCTGGAAAAGGTTACAAAACCATCTCTAAAGAGTTTGGACTCCACCAATCCACAGTCAGACAGATTGTGTACAAATGGAGGAAAATCAAGACCATTGTCACCCTCCCCAGGAGTGGTCGACCAACAAAGATCACTCCAAGAGCAAGGCACACGTGTAATAGTCGGCGAGGTTACAAATGACCCCAGGGTAACTTCTAAGCAACTGAAGGCCTCTCTCACATTGGCTAATGTTCATGGTCATGAGTCCACCATCAGGAGAACACTGAACAACAATGGTGTGCATGGCAGGGTTGCAAGGAGAAACCCACTGCTCTCCAAAACAAACATTGCTGCTCGTCTGCAGTTTGCTAAAGATCACGTGGACAAACCAAAAGGCTATTGAAGAATGTTTTGTGGACGGAAGAGACCAAAATAGAACTTTTTGGTTTAAATGAAAAGCGTTAAGTCTGGAGAAAGGAAAACACTGCATTCCAGCATAAGAACCTTAACCCATCTGTGAAACATGGTGGTGGTAGTATCATGGTTTGGGCCTGTTTTGCTGCATCTGGGCCAGGACGGCTTCCTTCATCGATGGAACGATGAATTCTAAATTATATCAGAGAATTCTAAAGGAAAATGTCTGGACATCAGTCCATGAACTGAATCTCAAGAGAAGGTGGGTCATGCAGCAAGACAACGACCCTAAGCACACAAGTCGTTCTACCAAAGAATGGTTCAAGAAGAATAAAGTGAATGTTCTGGAATGGCCAAGTCAAAGTCCTGACCTTAATCCAATCGAAATGTTGTGGAAGAACCTGAAGTGAGCAGTTCATGTGAACGAAACCCACCAACATCCCAGAGTTGAAGCTGTTCTGTACGGAGGAATGGGCTCAAATTCCTCCAAGCCGGTGTGAAGGAATGAGCAAAAGTTACCAGAAACGTTTAGTTGCAGTTATTGGGGGTCACACCAGATACTGAAAGCAAAGGTTCACATACTTTTGCCACTCACAAATATATAATATTCGATCATTTCCTTAATAAATAAATGACCAAGTCTAATATTTTTGTCTCATTTATTTAACTGGTTTCTCTTTATCTACTTTTAGGACTTGAGTGAAAATCTGATGATGTTTTAGGTCATATTTATGCAGAAATATAGAAAATTCTAACGGGTTCACAAACTTTCAGGCACAACTGTACTATTAGGTATACAAGAGCAATAGAAAAGCAACAGACCCAACAGTCATGACACATATGCTGCTCATTCTGTGTAATCTCTATATGCATATAATATCCAATGTCTCTCTGTCCACTTTTCACGACAGAACTACTTAACGGATTTAGATCGGGTTGTTTCAATAATTTGCTTGAACAGTCCAGTTGATTTTGACACTTCTCTCATCACGCGAAGTATCATAGTTCACTTGCTGTACCGCTTTATTTGTGCGAATCCGAGAGAGACACAGCGGGCTGAGAGGAAGGGGGCGGGACCTCAGGAGTAGGGAGCTGGGCGGGGCCCTCCTCACTCACACGCCAGCCTCCGTTCGAGTCGCTCGACCTGTCGCCACGTGTTGGAGCGCACCTCGCCTCCACAGCTAGTGACACCTGTGTGTTTATTGGTTTTTAAAGTTTGTCCTGTTTTACTTCTACACGAGAGGAGCCGCGGGGGGACGGCTACTCAATAATAACAATCACATCTTCACAATAATAGCAGTGTGGAGTTCAATTAGTGAGGTCATTCACTTGGTGCCAATGACGGCCCTCATTTAAGGAAGGAAGGAAATGTTGCACATGCTGGCCAGAGTGCATTTCTCTCTGAAAATCGGAGTAAAATGGGTCATTCCTGACATTGTTCATTGTACTTTGATTAAAAAATTGATTGGAGAGGGGGAAACATATAAAGCAATGCAGAAAATGTCAGGCCGTTCAGCTAAAATGTTCACAAAACGCTTTAAAATGAAAGACCTGAAAACCTGAAAGACGTGGAAGAAGACGGAAAAACTGCCATTTGAATGGATTGAAGAACAGCCAAATTGCAAAGGCTCAGTCAATGATCAGCTCCAGGAAGATCCAAGGTGGTCTAAAGTTACCTTGTGAGTACCTGTGCTACAATTAGAAGATGTCTGTGTGAAGCCCCCGCAAAGTCCCACTGCTGGAAAAAAAAAAAAATAGGCAGACGTGTGTTGAAGAAGTTAACAAACTGAGCGGCCCAAAGAGAAATGGCGCAACATTTGGTGGAGTGATGAAAGCGAGACTGTTCTTTTTGGGCTCTAGGGGCCGCCTAAACACTGAAGACACATGTGAAGCATCATGATATGGGGGTGTTTCTCATACTATGGGGTCAGGCCCGTTTATCGCATACCAGGGATCATAGATCAGTTTGAATACCTTGAAGAGGTCACGTTGCCTTATGCCGAAAAGGAAATGCCCTTGAAATGGGGGGCTTCAAAATTACAAAGACCCCAAACACACCAGTAAACGGGCAACAGACCAATGAGATTGACGTCATGGAGTGGCCAGCCCAGTCCCCGGACATCACAAATGCTGTTTTCTGAGTTGTGGAATGGAGTCCAGTCATCCTGGGGCCACAAGTTGGCCGACTCCATGCGATGCTCAGAGACGGCGGAGATACGACAAAATATGAGTGCAGCGATTCAAAGAAAAGCAAAATCTTGAAACGTTTATTCAGTTTACACAGCGAATGTTTGAGTTTGTAAAGAAGAATGCAGACACAGCGATTTGTTCAGTTGAGTAACACACGTTTGATAAGGTTGTCTTCATGTTTGGATGTGGAGCAGAGCGGGCCATGTTCCCAATGCATTGGTGTGTATGGAAATAAAAGCCATGATAAGGATTTGGAGCTTGACTCACTTTTTTTTTTGAACACACTGCTATTATTCTGAACACAAGTGCATATAAAAGATGAACAGACAGACAGACAGACAGATGATGCAGCAGGCCGATTTCAAAGGCAGCATATAATTCTGACAGATACACAGAAATGATAATCAGCAGGTAACCCTGGCCAAGCGGCAGCCGCCGTCCATCATGCGCCAGCTCCCTCCTTACCTTCACTACCATCTTAAATGCTGCCTACGCATTCATATTTGAAAAGACGCTGCGGCTACAATATCATATTAGGCTGAGAATTTGAAACCAGCACAGCCTTGGGCTCCAGGCAGCAGTCAATACGATTAAATTGGAACAGGGACTCACCGCAACAATATAATGTGTCTATTGATTGAAGCAGAAACCCCAAGATGTGCCGCATTCCCATCTGCATCAGCACATTGTGTAGGTGTAATGTTTCAGGAAACGTCAATAAAAGAAGAAGTTAAAAAAACAGACTTTGAACTAGACAGTGCTGTCAAGCCGGCAACTCAGCTCAGCTCGGCTCAGAAAGTGACGGGACAAATCAGGGGGACTCGTTCGTTTCTAAGCTACGCTCTCCGCCACTACGGGCGACCCTTCCCATGTCACCCCGTATATCTGTGAGAGTCTTTCACACACGGCACTCTGCCCACAGATCACCGGTGCAATGCCTTCAACAGAGCATCATGGGAGTCGAGGCAAGCATGCAAACGGTGTTCACCTCATTCTAGGCGCCTTGATTAATCAGCAATTTCAGGACCACCAGAAGAGAAGAGAACACTTTTGAGCCCCTAAAAATAGGGGGACCATGTAGAAAAACTGCTGTCTTAATGGTTTGTGTTAAACCCCTTGAACTAAAGCTGAAAGTCTACACTTCAGTCACGTAACGATTCCTTCATTTCAAATCCACTGTGGTGACGAACAGAGCCCAAATGATGACAATTGTGTCACCGTCCAGATACTTAAGGGACCTGACTGTATGTGCAGGAAATGACAGCTTTATGACAAAAGATTAAAAAGCACCAACAATCAGAGGGACTTGAGTCAAAGGACACCAGGGGTTCACTTCCTAATGGGATACGAGGGGTCACAAGATACTATTGCTAAATTGAAGCCATCCTCCTCTCCATATGACGCTATCCATCCTAGATTTTTAATACAAATCATTGATTCGATCGGACCGGGCCTAGCGTCCTTTTTTAATAAGTGCCTCTTAACAGGCGTGGTTCCTTCTAATTTGAAAGTGGCTACTGTTACTCCCCTCCTCAAGAAGCCTTCACTCGATTTGTCAGTTTTAAAAAACTATCGCCCTATCTCGGTCCTACCATTTCTTTCTAAGGTTTTGGAAAAGATTGTGTTTTTCCAACTTCAATCTTTTCTTGCTTTAAACAATTTGTTTGAGCATTTTCAGTCTGGTTTCAAGGCGGCCCACAGTACCGAATCAGCCCTCTTGAGAGTGTTAAATGACATCTTTTTAGCCACTGATACGGGGGATTCTGTGGTCCTTGTTCTATTAGATTTATCAGCTGCTTTCGACACTATTAATCATTCGATATTACTAAATAGACTAGAGTCCTGGGTGGGTCTTTCTGGCACAGTTTTAAAATGGTTTCAGTCATTTTTATCTGACAGGAAATACGTGGTTAGGCTAGGAGACTTCTCCTCCTCGACGTCCTCTCTCTCCTGTGGTCTTCCTCAAGGCTCTGTGTTGTCTCCCACTTTATTTTCTCTGTATATGCTACCTCTAGGCTCTATTTTTAGAAAACATGGGGTATCATTTCACCTTTATGCTGATGACACACAAATTTATTTACCTTTTAAGAAAAATGATCCCCTGGCTATGAATGCCTTGTTATCTTGTTTAGATGAAGTTAAATCTTGGCTATCCCAAAACTTCTTATCTTTAAATGAAGAGAAGACTGAGGTGATAGTCTTCGGCCCTTCTGAACATATGAAGGCCCCGGAATTTGACCTGGGACCTTTATCAGCTTTCAGGTCTTCACAGGTTCGGAATCTGGGTGTCCTGTTAGATGACTCATTAAAACTTGACAAACAAGTCTCTGCCGTGATCGGATCTAGCTTTTATCAGCTTCGCACTCTTGCAAAAATTAAACCTTATCTCACTGACAAGACCCTGGAGATGGCCATACATGCTTTTATTACATCTCGCCTCGACTATTGCAACTCTCTTTATTATGGCATCTCCAAATCCCAAATTGCCCGTCTTCAATTGGTCCAGAACGCAGCTGCTAAATTTCTTTTAAAAAAGAAAAAAATGGATCATGTGACTCCGCTTCTGAAGTCCCTTCATTGGTTGCCTGTTCAATTTAGAATACATTTTAAAATATTATTATTTGTTTTTAAAACATTACACCAACAAGCACCCATCTATTTATCTGAATTGATTCACCAATATATCCCCCTGAGAAGTTTGAGATCCTGTGATCAGAACCTTCTTTTAATTCCACACTCCAGACTCAAGCGTAGAGGTGACCGTGCTTTCTCGGTAATTGGGCCTCGTCTTTGGAATGATCTGCCTATTGAAATCCGAATGGCTCCTAGTCTGACTATTTTTAAATCTATTTTAAAAACACATCTGTTTTCTCTGGCTTACTAGGCTTTATTTTGCCTACCTAGATGTGTGTATGTGTAGATATATGTATATGTATAGTTATATTTATACAAATTATTTTTATGTGTTTCTGTTGTGCTTCTTTTGGCTAAATCATATATTTCTATTTTATGTTGATGTTTTTAAAATGTACAGCACTTTGGTCAGTCGTGTGGCTGTTGTAAATGTGCTATATAAATAAACTAAACCTAAACCTAAACCTAAAACTTCAAAAAAAGTCAGAAGCAAAGTGTCATCCTGTAACGGTTGTCATGGATACGTGTGGGGGGGGGGGGTCACTGGCAGTTTGCACCTTTCCCAATTCCTGTTAATGATGGAACGACCAATCAATGGTTCATGGAGAAAGGGGCAAACAGATTGTAAGGGGAGGAGCCAACCATACTGTAAGGGGAGGGGCCAACCGTATGCAAATCTGTGGCGGGAAAAAGGTGAAAGAGGAGAAGAGAGAGCCAGATGCCACAAAAACGACTCAACTCACCGGGATAAGTCAGCTGAACTCGGGGTTCAATTCTGTAGTGATCAGCGTCCTTTTCAGTGGAGTGAGGTGAAGTCAATCAGGTGAGGACCCGACGGGCCAGCATAAGGGACTGGGTGGGATTACTTTACCCAGAAGAGGCGGCACGGCTTGGCACATCCTTCACCATCACAGTGGCTAACGGTGAATATTTAAAGGACTCGGGTTTCGTGAATTTGTTTTTGCGTATGGGTGGGTGTATGTTGTTGACTGTTTTTTGTTTCGTGATTGGTGTAAGAGGGGGGCTGGAAGCGCTTCAGCGTGGTGTTATGTGCACAGGGGGGTTTGTTTGTTGTGTCCAATTCCTTATTATACTGGACAATAACAACTCTCTTGTAACTCCATTTTGCTTCTGCTGGTGTACTTCTGCACTTGTGGTGGTCTAGTAGGGAAGTAGTGTTGGTCACTCGCGCCCCTGGATCATTTCTTCATTTTTTTTCCTAGAACGGTGGTGCGTGTTATAATTGTGTCAGCTCGGGCAGCGGTACAATCTTATGTCGTGGTAGCTGATCACATTTTTGATATAGGGTTCTTCACCGGTGGTCCTAGCCCCTCCAAGAGCCAATCCCAGAAGCTTTAAAATTGATAATTATGTGAGGTATTAATTAACCTTTTCAGCTCTGGATTTTCTGGTTTTATGTGAAAAAATATTTAGTGAGATATTCTACCTTTGGGGTGTCTAGGAGGCTCTAAAATTAAAAAATAAAAAAAATGATCACTATTATAATACAACCAGTAATGGCGGACTGCACGATAACGCAGTGAATACACTTGACTTGAGCATTAATCCTCTTTCTTTCTTTGTACGTTTATCATTCGTTTGCTCAGAGGTTGTTTCACTTGCTAAGCAGCTCTTCTTTCCTCCACCATAGCGGTCCGCTTCTTCTCTTCTTTCGTTGGCCATCTTTTAACGTTAAAACTGATTAAGTCAGTGTTTGTGTTGCAATTTCTTAGTACGTTATCTTTAAATTTTTAACTTAAGCTGGCACTTAATTCTTCAATCTGCCTCAAGAATGATTTAGGATATGAAGAGGTAGGGGAAGTGATGGCAAAGGTGGTAGGGATGAGAACGGCGCCTGTACACATGGGCTGGTCGCTGCCAAGAGTTGATCCTACAATAAAATAAAATAAAAATAAAAAGAGGAATAACCTTGGAGGTCAATCATCACCTCGAAAGCAGATAGTAGACGTCACGTAGTGTATGTGTACATGTGTCAGCCCCCAATCTCGGAGTTCTCTTTGACTCGAGCAGGTCATTTAAAGCACACATCTCAAACTTGTCCAAATCAGGTTTCTTCCATCTTAAAAATGCTGGGAAATTAAGGCGCTTTCTAAATAAACAGGATTCTGAGAAATTAATTCCTGTATTTGTTTCTATTAGGATTGTCTACTGCAATCCAGTGTTCGCTGGAAGTTCAAACTGTTCTTTATTCAGCCTCCAGTTAATCCAAAATGCTGCTGCAAGAATTATTACAAGAACAAGAAAATACGAACACATAACTCCAGTTCTTAAATCCTTACACTGGTGCCCAGTTAAGTTTAGGGCAGATTTCAAAATCCTCCTTTTAACATATAAAGCCTTAAATGGCCGAGGTCCGGCTTACTTGTCTGAACTTATCATGAGTTACAAACCTGAGCGCACATTAAGATTTCAAGATGCCGGTCTGCTTAGGATTTCAAGGATTAATAAAATAACAGTGGGAGGTCGAGCTTTTAGTTACAGGACCCCCCGTCACCCCCAAACAGTGAAGTGGTCTGCCTGCTACTATAAGAGATGCCCCTTTGGTCTCAGCTTTCAAATCTCACCACTTCAGTTTAGCAAACCCTGACTAGAGCTGCTGATCAACTGTACAGACTGCATCTCTGTTGTCAGTCATTAGCACTAAAACATAAGTAACGTGATAGTTAGAATGTGTTACTAATCCTCACCTATTCTGTTTCTCTTCTCAGTACTCAAATGTGGCACTTGGTGCCACGGCCCACCTGCCAATTTGTTTTGCCTGCCTAAGGTAAAGTCATCCCTGATGGAGGATCGCAGGAATCATGGGAAAGAGGGGTCCTTTCATCGGATTAGCGCTATTTCAGCTGTGGAGTGGCCAAATGGGGAAGGCAGCTTGATGGCCGTGATCTCCAGGACTCTGAACAAATCCAAATCATATTATGGGATATCATCTACTGTTGAATTCTGCTCCATACTTGTGCATTTTTTATTTTTATACTGTACTGAGGATTTGTTCTGTTCTGTGTGTTGTGTTGTACTGACACTCTTTTTTTGACACCCACTGCATGCCCAACCTACCTAGAAAGGGGGTCTCTCTTTGCCTTTCCTGAGGTTTCTTCCATTTTTTCCCTACAAGGATTTTTTGGGAGTTGTTCCTTGTTTTCTTAGACAGTCAAGGCTGGGGGCTGTCAAAGGGCAGGGCCTGTTAAAGCCCATTGCGGCACTTCTTGTGTGATTTTGGGCTCTACAAAAATAAATTGTATTGTATTGTATTGTATATGTGTACCAAATTTCAGGTCAATAGTTCAAACGGTTTGCGAGTTAAAGGTGATTTAAAATCCTGGACAGATAAATGGACAGCCACAGTAGCGTATTAAATATAAAGATTAGCTGCCAAATACTTCAGTCTTCTTGAGAAAATAGTATTGAAAGTGGAGCTGCTTACTATGTGCTGCGCACAGTCCGGAAGCGTCCATTTTCATTTCCGTGTTTCGCGGACTATATGCCAGTCTGCGCTAATTGTAGCAAATGTAAAAATGGCTGCATATATACTGTCAGAGATGGCTGGGGTGGCGACCCGGCCGGGACACCCAGGAGGACCGGAGGAGGGCTTGCACCTACCCCAGACCATGTGGGGGCGACCACCCTGGTACCTTGGGGGCCACAGGTACAGAGCTTTGAAGCTCCACCCTGTAGGAGCCCGTGGTCACCGCCAGGGGGCGCCCCTATGCCTTTGGAGTCCTGGACCTCAGCACTTCCGCCACACCCGGAAGTGCTGGGGGGGAAGAAGACTGGGGACACCCGGAGTGCTTCCGGGTACGCAGCTGACACTTCTGCCACATGGGGGCGTGTCGGTGGGAGGTCACCGGAACACACCTGGAGCACATCCGGGTGCTTATAAAAGTGGCCCCCTCCCTTCATGTAATGGCTGGAATCGGGTGGAAGAAGGATGAAGTCTTGAAGGAGAGGAGTGGAGGCGGCCAGGAGAGAAAAGCACTGTGTGAAAGGCCTGGACTTAAAGGGGTGATTGGTGCTGCGGCACTGGGTTGATGCACTTTATTCGTGTAAATATTTGTGAATAAATGTGTGTGTGGTGAAACCGTCATGTCTACCTGTCTGTGTCCGGGCTGTACCCCACAATGCATATACATGGACTAGCAATAGGATGTCAGGGTTAGAAGAGTTAAGACTACGTCAAGGTCAGGGATTCCGAGTATGACGTGATTTTTGCTCCTTTACTCGCCTTCCTTCATAGGGTGAATATTTAGACATTGAAGCAGGCATTTTAATATTTCAAACACCTGATTTATCGATTCTGGTTTATGACGTCCTTCTAACTCATGAAGTAAATCCTGACGTTTCTTTCAGACACCTCAATTAGGACAGCTGACGCTACTTCAGATGTTTTGGTTTCTTTTTGCTTCTGACACTTTATGTTGAATTATTTTGAATCCTTGTAAGAAACACGTGAATATTGAAGAAGCCTCCTTGTATTTTCTTTGGGCCAGAGCTTTACAGTTTGCTTCTCCTCCTTTTGTAGCTGAATGCCTTTCCTGTGGAGGCCATAGGCCTGCTACTTGAGTTTGGGGCTAGGCTGCCTTTGGGGTGACAGGGCTTGCTTTTTGGGGTCAGACCTGTGCTGTCATTTATTTTTTTGTTTATTTAATCTTTAAGTTGTGATTGAAATAGAAGTTGCTTATTTTGTTATTAATTCTACAAGATTTAAACTGTAATGCGTTACACTGCTATGGTGGGCTGCATCAGGAGTGGGCAGGAGGAGGAGTATAGGAACCTAATCAAGGACTTTGTTAAATGGTGCGACTCAAACCACCTACACCTGAACACCAGCAAAACCAAGGAGCTGGTGGAGGATTTTAGGAGGCCCAGGCCCCTCATGGACCCCGTGATCATCAGAGGTGACTGTGCAGAGGGTGCAGACCTATAAATACCTGGGAGTGCAGCTGGATGATAAACTGGACTGGACTGCCAATACTGATAACTCTGTGCAAGAGAGGACAGAGCCGACTATACTTCATTAGAAGGCTGGCGTCCTTCAACATCTGTAATAAGATTCTGCAGATGCTCTGTCAGACGGTTGTGGCGAGCGCCCTCTTCTACGCGGTGGTGTGCTGGGGAGGCAGCATAAAGAAGAGGGACAAACTGGTGAGGAAGGCAGGCTCTATCGTAGGCACTGAGCTGGGCAGTTTGACATCCGTGGCAGAGCGACGGGCGCTGAGCAGGCTCCTGTCAATCATGGAGAATCCACTGCATCCACTGAACAGGATCATCTCCAGACAGAGGAGCAGCTTCAGCGACAGACTGAGGAGACCCCACACATTTAATATTGTTTATTATCAGTATACTGCTGCTGGAGTATGAGAATTTCCACCTTAGGATTAATAAAGTATCTATTTATCTATCTAGAAACGTGGTCTGATGACAGTAATACGTGTCTTTGTATCGCATTACACCGAAGTGTGCCCATTAAAACGTAAAAGTGGAGGTCAAATTGTAAATGTAAATTAACAATATTTCCATATTTTTCGGGCCTTTTGTACAACACCTATGTATTAAGAGTCACTTTTTGTAAAAACGATTGCACACTGCCCAGTCACCCACACTGGGGCACATTTAAAAGTCGTCAATGACCGTAACCTGCACATCTTAGATGACACACAAACAGGTGGTTAGGTGGGGGGCATGGACAATGACCAAGTGGTGGGATCCAAACCCTGGACGTTGGATCTGCAGACTCCCACCACGGCACTCTTACTCCCCTGTAAATGACTTTTTTACCAGCTTGGAGTAACCATTTTGTCAGTCTTTGTATTATAAAATGGCTCGGGACGCAGAAACAGACTGCAGCAGATCACAAATGAGGGCCGACAAGACTCGTCACAGCTTTGTCTGTTTGTCTCCTCCCCGGTAAACGGCGTTAATTAAAAAATGCCACAACTTAAAGGATTCACTTACACACCATTGTCTGAAAGGAAAGCACAAACAGTACGAGTGTCACCAGAAAGCAGGGCCTCAAGACCTCAATACAATACAATACAATACAATTTCTTTTTGTGTAGCCCACAATCACACAAGAAGTTTCGCAATGGGCTTTAACAGGCCTTGCCTCTTGACAGCCCCCCAGCCTCGACTCTCTAAGAAGACAAGAAAAAACTCCCAAAAGAAACCCTTGTAGGGAAAAAAAATGGAAGAAACCTCAGAAAAGGCAGTTCAAAGAGAGACCCCTTTTCAGGTAGGCTGGGCGTGCGGTGGGTGTCAAAAACAAGGGGGGTCAATACAATACAATACAATACACAGGACAGAACACAAGTAATCCTCAATACAATTTAAAAATAAAAATATTACAAGTATGGAGCAGAACTGAACAGTAGATGATATCCCATAATATGATTTGGATTTGTTTAGAGTCCTGGAGACCTCGGCCATCAAGCTGCCTCCCCAATTTGGCCATTCAACAGCTGAAATAACGCTAATCCGACAAAAGGACCCCTCTTTCCCATGATTTCTGCGATCCTCCATCAGGGATGACTTTACTTTAGGCAGGCAGGACAACTTGGCAGGTGGGCAGTGGCACCAAGTGCCACATTTGAGTACCAAGAAGAGAAACAGAATAGGTGAGGGTTAGTAACAAATTCTAACTATCATGCTACTTATGTTTTAGTGCTAATGACTAACAACAGAGTCACAGTCTGTACAGTTAATCAGCAGCTCTAGTCAGGGTGTGCTAAACTGAAGTTGTGAGTCTTCAGCCGGGATTTAAAAGCTGAGACTGAAGGGGCATCTCTTATAGTAGCAGGAAGACCACTCCACAGTTTACGGGACCTGTAACTAAAAGCTCGACCTCCCACTATTATTTTATTAATCCTTGGAATCCTAAGCAGACCGCCATCTTGAGATCTTAATGTGCGCTCAGGTTTGAAAGTCATGATAATTTCAGACAAGTAAGCCGGACCTCGGCCATTTAAGGCTTTATATGTTAAAAGGAGGATTTTGAAATCTGCCCTAAACTTAACCGGGCGCCAGTGTAAGGATTTAAGAACTGGAGTTATGTGTTCGTACTTTCTAGTTCTTGTAATAATTCTTGCAGCAGCATTTTGGATTAACTGGAGGCTGAATAAAGAACAGTTTGAACATCCAGTGAACACCACATTGCAGTAGTCAATCCTACTAGAAATAATGGCAGGAATTAATTTCTCAGATTCCTGTTTATTTGGAAAACACCTTAATTTCCCAACATTTTTAAGATGGAAGAAACCTGATTTGACCCAGTGGTGGGCTGGCACCCTGCCCGGGGTTTGTTTGTTTCCTGCCTTGTGCCCTGTGTTGGCTGGGATTGGCTCCAGCAGACCCCCGTGACCCTGTAGTTAGGATATAGCGGGTTGGATAATGGATGGGTGGGTGGATGGAACCCTGATTTGGACAACTTTGTAATGTGCACTATAATTGACCTGCTCGAGTCACAGAGAACTCCGAGATTGAGGGCTGATCCAGTAAAATTAATGGGGATTCCAACTGAGTTAAATGATGACAGAATATTATTGTGATCAGCGTCATTCCCTCCAATAATTCACATCTCTGTTTAAAGACAAGTCGTTCTCATTCATCCAAGCCTTTAATTCACTAACACAACTAATTAAAGACAAAATCAGAGAAACCTCAAAGCTCCCCAAACTCCCTTTTCTGGGTCAGAATGCGGTTACGGCAGAACATCACAAGACGTTTCTAAATTGAGCCGTGTGACATTGAGGTGACACTGCAGGAGGAAAAATAAGAAGGCCTCTTAATAAATGGGCCTCACCCAAGGGAAATGTCAACCTTTCTGCTCAGCTGACACTTTCTAAAGTTGGCAGCATCCTTCAATTAGAAATGTGAAAAAAAGTTTATAAAACCAAACTGGGAACAACCGACAAATGTGAATTCTGGGAATGGCAGGGACATCTTCTTTGGAGCTGTTCACAAAGAGGCCACACTGACTGGCACTCCATATCTATACAAATGGACGCATGACGGCACTTTGAAACGGCCGTGACGACAATCGTGGGAACATCAGAGGCTCGTTTAGTCCGCCTGCTCGGTTTGGTAGAAGCTAAACTGCCCCGATATTTCATCCAGTCGTGTTTTGAAAAGAGTCATCAGGGCTCAGCTGTACGAATTATTAATGTGCTGCAAAACAATTTAGGAAAAATGGGGCCGACTGCGCTTCACTTGCACTCACTCTCCAGTAGGGGTCCTCAGTTACAGGTGTGTGAGAATTAATATAAAAAAAACAAAAAGAAACTGAACAAGAATACCTGAAAATAAGAAATAAACTTCAAAAATGGAATCCTTGTTATCACAAAACCACATCAAAAAAAAACTGTCAGCCCCGACGACTTTGACGCCGTACTTTATTACCGACTTCCTACACAGCAAAATGGGCTCAGAAAACCCAACTAATGATTTCAGTATTTAATTACCGGCGCCCTGAATACCTCAAGTGTGTTAAATATTAGAATAATAAATCCTGGCAATAAATGAGAACAACTCTTTACAAATGTAACAAACAACACTGTAACTGCCATGCTAGTTAATATGATCAGCCAAATCTGCTTTTTAGAATGAAAGAACAAAACCCACATCTTCAAATATCGTTTTAGCACAGGCGGTGGGAAGACTCTGCTCATCATTAGTGACAACTATGCATTCAGGTGGAGCCAAAAAGAAGCACCGCATTTCAAACGTTTATTCTACACAAACATTACAAGATAAAATCAACTTCATTACGACACAAGAAAGGGGATACACAATAAATGTGGTTCACTGTGTTTTAAAAATGACGTCTTCAAGGTGATGGCCATCATTAGCAATATACTCTTCGAGATGATTTCTGAACGCTCATGTGACTCGTTCGGCGATTTCGTGGCGAGTAGTGACCTTGAGGGCTTCAGGGTTTTAAAGGTCGGTGTGTTTGTAGACATTCAACTTGAGAGGAAATCTCACACAGCCAGATCAGGCGAACGTGAAGGCCACCCGACATCGCAGCACTGGCAGATCAGCTTCCCCAGGAAACCTTGCATGGATCTCCACACAGGTCATATGAGCTGTCACTGCAGGCCTCCACCACATCCTCGTTTTCCAGGTCTCCAGCATTTCAATGTGACGTTCTGTAGTGACGGTGACCGTTGCTCCCCCCTCCTCAAAACAGTAAGAGCCTATGATGCCAAATTCTGGCAAAACTAACACGTGTGCTCACCGTGCGGGGGTCTCTGATGAAGTTCAACAGGGTTGATTTAGCCCAATAGCAAAAGTTTTGCTTATTTACGCTGCCATTCAAATGAAAATGTGCCTCGTCGCTGATGTCACATGATGATGGCATCTCGGTGAACGGTTTGCAGAACATTGGCGCACAACTACGGCTCTATCAGTGAGTCCCTGCACTGCCATCAATAAAAGAAGGTCCTCATGCAAATCAAAGACGTGTTGGAAATGCCAAAGACAGAACTGCGCTGAGCGTCTAGCAGACTGCACAATGGATGCCCTCACAGCTTGGATGTGTTCAGGCGTTCGTAGAGTCCAAGGATAGCCTGCAGATTTTCTGTTCAATGTTGTACGCCCATCTGTCTAAATTTAGAAATGTTTTTCCAATTTGGGATGTCGCCGTTAGGAGGAATGCTGAAGTGTGTTCGGTAGGCATATTGCGTAGCCATGATGGATTTGTCTCTTGGACAGCGAAATCACAGTGCGCACCTGACCAAGGCATGTGGCCGACTGAAAACTAGAAGGCATCGCCTATCAAAGGACCTCCAGCCACCCCAACCCACTAAGGTGCCTCTACCTCACGCAATGACCTTGAGAAATGGGGAACGTCATTTTAGCTCACCCTGTAGATAGATAGATAGATAGATAGATAGATAGATAGATAGATAGATAG
>JANRMT010062835.1:2653008-2671081 GCA_026402145.1 Polypterus bichir lapradei | reverse complement strand
TAGATAGATAGATAGATAGATAGATAGATAGATAGATAGATAGATAGATAGATAGATAGATAGATATGAAAGGCACTATATAATAGATAGATAGATAGAGATGAAAGGCACGATCGATAGATAGATAGATAGATAGATAGATAGATAGATAGATAGATAGATAGATAGATAGATAGATAGATAGATAGATAGATACGAACTGTTCCCCCTTCTCTGTCCTCGGGTAGTTTCTGTACGTCATTCTCTTCCTGCTCTGTCTTTCCCAGTTACTCAATATTGGTGGTTTTGCTCTGAGCTCAGCTAAAATAGAAATATGGCAAATGCTATTATTTAACTGTTTGCTTGACATATCTAATTCACATTAAAGTTTAATGCTTATAGAAGCTCTTAATTAGTTTTATGTCTACTTATGCTAATACATGACTTTTTTTTCATAGTATGCCCCCTAGTGGTCTCACAATATATATTCTGCTGTGTTAAACTCTTGGTTAGCTAGTAAAAGTATTCTTTCATCAGAATTTCATCATAATAGATTAGAAGTGTGGAGTTATAACCGATCCTCAAATTATTTCTATAGAGTCACTCTGCGCATTACACATCATATTGATGGCTGGTCAGTCTTGGTATTCGCACTCACCTTGGATAACAAAGAGGTGTAAATCTTCTTCAAGATGTCATCCATTTCTGTCAGCTTCGGTCCAATCAGAGTGCTATGAGGGCCGCTCAGGTGACCGATGTGGTCTAAGCCAAGGTAATGAAGAATTAACACGTCCCAGTCGTCTCTTTTCAGAGTAGAGTCCAGATGCCTTGTTATATTATTATCCACCTTTAAGAAAAAACAGAAAAAGAGAAAGTTAAAAACCGACATTTCTACACATCAGTAGTTCTTATGTTCCCCCCGTAAATAAATTTGACCTATTGCGTATGGTCGTTACATGTAATCGCCACAAAACTGCGACTGATCAACAACAGCAACATTTATTTCTATTGTACATTTTCATACAAATGGTGCAGCTCAAAGTGCTTTACAAGATGGAGAAGGAAAGGTTTATATGAAACAAAAATAAGATTATGCAATACTAAGTAACAAAGAATACAGTAAAAAAATCCAAATGAGATGGAGAAAATAAAAAACAAAATCTGCAGGGGTTGTGAGGCCACAAGACCACACAGCCCCCTCACATAAATGATCTCAGTCAGTCCTCATAGATTACAGGCTTCACGTGAAAGAATTAGACGATGATGATGGACCTCTGGCCTTCAATCCATCAATGGAGGGACTGCATGGTGCCCTGATGAGGTGGTGGGGGCGCAGAATGAGACCACAGAAAAAACAGAAAAAGAACAGTAGAGAATAGTAGGGGTTAGAAGGAATTGCGGAGATATGAAAAAAACGATAATTCAACGCACATACAGAATATCAGGGTTACACTAAAATGAAGCTATGAGAGAGCCATCTTACAATAACGGGTGTTTAGCAGTTTTTTTAAAGTGCTCCACCGTATCATCCTGGCGACTTCCTATTGGTAAACTCGTATTCTAGATTTTAAGTGCCTAACAGCAGAAGGCCGTCTGCCTCACCAATTCTTGTAAGTTTAGCTCTTGGAATTCTAAGCAGACCCTCATTTGAAGATCTAAGGTTACGATTTGGAGTGTAAGGTGACAGGCATTCTGGGATATCGGATGGAACAGATTAGTGATTAGTTTAGCTTTGTAAACCATCAGCAGGATTTTAAACTCAATTCAAAATGACACGGTTAACCAATGTAATGACGCTAGGATTGGCGTGATGTGCTCATCCCGTTTAACCTTAGGTAATGGACTCCCGGGTTGCTGTCCAGGGTGGCAGGGGGTCCTCATGGAGAGTCACCACCAATCAACGTCCTTTGCCCTTGGAGAACAGCCACAGATAAACATCCCATAGTGGTCGGGTTCCCCCTGAAGAATCTCGGCCAGTCATCATCCCGGTGTCCCCCTTGGAGAATCACCGCCCACCATTGTCCTTTATGTCATAGTCCCTTGGAGTTTCACTGCTGATTGTCATCCTGTAGGGTGAGGGGACAGGACTTGTTTCAGCCATGGAAGCGGTGACCCAGTGGTACCATTTCTCATTTGGTATAACTGTAATTCTCGACCCAATTATCGTGACATCACGTGACCCGTCGTTTAAGAAACTCTGCTCTACATCCCAAAACCGTCTGAAAATACTGAGGACCACCAGCCCTAAGTACTTTAGCCTCTGCAAACTCTTAATTTGGGCCTAGTGTATGTATGTGTGTGTGTGTGTTCATTCACCCTGCAACAGACTGGCGCCTTGTCCAGGGTTTGTTCCTGCCTTTCACCCTATGCTTGCTGGGATAGGTTCCAGTGTCCCCCATGTCCATGGTCTGGGTTAAACGAGTTACAGAATGACCTGAGCTGGCACTTGGCCGAGCTCTGCAATGTGACGTTGAGGACACGGACTTCTGTTCAGATGTAACATTTCTTGTACTTTACAAATGATTTGTATGCAGTCATGTGAAAAAGTAAGGACACCCCGTGGAAACGGTTGACTTTTCCCTCACATCTGAACAGACAGACAGAAGACCCTCAGGTAAGCAGGGCCTACAGATAAAGGGGGTCTACTTGAATAAAGACCCAGGGACAGAGGATGCGGTGCACTCCGTCACATCATCTAAAGCTCTGGTAAGCAGTGTTGGTCAGGGAGGGCCGTGGTGACTGCAGGTGTTTGTTCCGCCCCAGTTGCTACATTTGAAACCAATCCTTACTAATAACAGATCTGATTTCATTTCACGGCTGGTTAGCGTTTTAACCCCACATGTCAGGTCATTCTAAGATTTGTTTTTTTTCCCTTTCCAAGGATATCATCCAAATGATTTACGGCCTTAAACGGATGAGTAATTTCTATGGAGTTTCCCTTCAGATATCGCATTAAATCAGATGTCTTTGGGGATCCGTGTGGCAGACATGACCAAGCCAGTGCAGTCTGAGGGGCCCGAGCAGGGTGGGCATGCTGGGTAAGCCAGCACTGAGCAGAACCTCAAGGTGAGTCACTCCCAGGAGATGCCCAGGAGGTGGAAGGTGTTTTATCTGCCTGGCGTATGTTGTCCAGACAGGAGTGTGCTGATCACACAAGAGCTCCAGATAGCCATCTTTAGTCTTGATTGTCAGTTTGGTGTCTTCTCTCAAGAGGTGGGCAGGAGTTGCTGCGGTCTTCCCGATATGTTTGATGATGATGGATGAGCAGATGAATGACCTCCAGTTCATAGGTGTCGATGGTGATGACTGGCAGTGCCTCGATATCCTGCCCCATCATGCTGGACTTTTTCAGACTGATAGTCCACCTGAAGTTCTTGCAGGCCTGGGCAAAGCGATCCATCAGGCTCTGGTTGTCCCACTGTGAGTGGATTCAGACGCATCCTCAAAGACATCCTCTACTGCCAGCTGGCATCAGGCAAGGAAACAGCAGGTCACCCAAAGTTGTGCTACAGTGGGACATGATGGCCCTGGGTGTCAGCACTGAGTCCTGGGGAGACCATTCAGGTGATCGCTCAAAGTGGAGTAGCATCTTGAAGCAGCACCTCAAGTCTGAAGGAGGAACAATCCAGAAAACAGAGGTGGAAAAATGAGCCCACATTAAAAAAAAACTGAGTAACTGTAACTGAGACGAGGCCAGCCAGCCAGCCAGCAATGGAGGAGAGGAAAGCAAAAAGTGCCAATTAGTGCAGATTGCAGGGGGGTCCAGGGGACCTCGGCCACATGGCTGTCCACACAATCCTGGATATTCCATGGACACTTGCTGGGCAGTCTAATGAAAAGATCAAATCCGTTCATCTTTGGTCACCCTGGCGTCACCTGTGTAACATCGGTTTCCTCAGTCAACAAAAACAACAGCAAGCAACAGAAAGTAGAGCCCACCTTTCTAAAGCCGCCTGCGACTGATGGAGGCCTCACCTTAGTTCCCGAGGACGATACACAGGTATGAAGGGTGACACGGTAGTGGGGGACCTGCTGGCTCCTGTTATTTGCATCTTAAGGCTAATAAGGAGCCATTGAAACAGGGGGTGCGGCTTTTTTAAGACTAAAATAAGAAATGAAGTGTGAGAAACGTGAACAAGTGAGACCACCAAAATGAAGCTTTAAAATGCTGTTTGAGCTGCAAGGGCTTTGTCAGCTAAAATTGACTTCTTATCAAGAGACTGGGTTGGAACAAAAATCTGCGGCCCACCAGGACTGACGTTGCTCACCCCTGATCTAAATGAGGGGGGGGGGGGAGGTAAGTCTGTCCCCTCCATTGATCATCACTTGAAATCCATCAATCAGAATCAGGAGTTCCAATGATTAGAACCGCCATAGGGAGCAGGACTGCAGGTGGGCCTGACTCTCCTATTGAATGTGCAGATACCGAGGGTCTGGTGTCCTCCTTGCTATTGCTCAATACTCAAACGTGGCACTTTTGGGTGCCACTGCCCACCTGCCTGCCAGCTCTGATGGAGGATCGCAGGGATTGTTGAGTAGACGGCTCCTTTCATCGGATTGGCCGACTCAGCTATGGAATTGCCAATGGGGGAGGCGGCTTGATGGCCGAGGTCTCCAGGACTCTCAACAAAATCCAAATCCTATTATGGGATATCATCTACTGTTGAATTCTGCTCTGTACTTGTCACATTTTTATTTTTCTATTATATGGTATTGAGGATGACTTGTGTTCTGTTCTGTGTATTGTATTGTACTGACCCCCCTTTATTTGACACCCACTACACACCCAACCTACCTGGTAAGGGGTCTGCCTCTCTTTGAATTGCCTTTGCCAAGGTGTCTTCCATTTTTTTCCCTACAAGGGTTTTTTTCTTTGTCTTCTTAGAGAGTGAAGGCTGGGGGGCCGTCAAGAGGCAGGGCCTGTTAAAGCCCATTGTTCCACTCCTTGGGTGATTTTGGGCTACACAAAAATAAATTGTGTTGTACTTAGTAGGTGGAGGCAGCTTGATGGCCGAGGTCTCCAGGACTCTGAACAAAATCCAAATCCTATTATGGGATATCATCTACTGTTGAATTCTGCTCTGTACTTGTCATATTACCATTGGACTATTATATTGTATTGAGGATAACTTGTGTTCTGTGTATTGTATTGACCCCCCCGCCCCTTTTTGACACCCACTGCACGCTCAACCTACCCGGTAAGGGGTCTCTCCCCGAATTGCCTTTCCCAAGATTTCTTCCATTTTTTTTTCCCCTACAAGGGTTTTTTCTTGTCTTCTTAGCTCAGGGGTCCTTAACCTGAGGTCCATGGACAACCTAGGGGGGTCCGTCAGGGTCAGATAAAAACTAACATTTAAATTCACTACACAGCCCCGTACGGTTGATTGTTCTCGCATGATTTTTTCTCTCACCGTTATTCTTCTCGCGTATCATTTTTCTCGTAAGTATTGATCTTACCTAAGCCTAATGTGTGAGTTACGTACTCGTGAGAAAAATCACGTGAGAAAGTTAATGCGAGAACAACAGCAGTCACCATACAGCCCAGTGCGTGGGGCCGCGCGCTAGCGAGTCCCAATCAATGGTTTCCCATTGAAAGAAATGAAGGACAACGCCCCACCCTGCCATGGCTTACGGCGCCGACCCCTAGGCATCTCCTGACCTGCCCTTGGCCCACGTTTACCATTTAGTCGTGCGTCATCATTCTCTGGACGACCGCCATCTTGTGCCACTCCATAAGAGCAAGGGCTACTCCTCGCCTGTCACAGCTCGATTATCTTCTCACATACTGGTGAGGATTAATTGCTCCACAATTCCTTTCAAGTGTTGTGTGTTCATGAGGGTGCAGTACGGAGAGATGTGTGTGCATAAGTGTTGTGTGTGTCTCCGCTTGTCTGTCTGTCTATGAAGGTTTGTTCTTCGGCCGCTCTGTCCGTCTGGTGGGCAATGACCAAGGCCTACCCTCATCTGGTAAAGTGAGCTAGGAGTGCTACAATCCCCTTTGCTACTACAGACCTCTGTGAATCAGGGTTTTCAGTACTTGTTTCTATTGTAGTGTGCGGCCAGGACGTCTCCAAACTGGAAGGACCGGGGGAGCTAGCATGCCCAGAGTGTTACCTCCCCCGGTATGCTAGGTGGCAGCGGTGCCTCGGACTCCCGCAGAGCACCATGCGACTTGAAGTTGGGATCTGGGAGCGCTACCAGGGGGTGCTGCAGCAGGATCTACTGAGCCCTTAGGGGAAGTTCTTACGCAACACCAGGAAGTAGGTCATCAAACACCTTGAGCACTTCTGGGTGCCTTATAAAAGGAGCCAGAGTCGGGAAGAGGGAGACAAAGCTTGCTGGGAGGAGTGGAGGAGAAGAGAGGGAAGAGAAAAGGAAAAAAAGGAATCATCACAAGCGAAGAACGCCAAACAAAATTCCAGGAACTTACACGTCCTTAATTACGAGAACCTAACAGAGCCAAGATGAGGCAGACACAACTTCACCAAATAAGAGGGCCTTCAAAACCTTCTTCAGCACATTGGTGGAGTCCAAGTTTCGAATGGAGGTGGGCAGCTTGTTCCACCAGCCATGAAAAAGAGCCTGGACTGACATTTGACACCACGCAGAGGTGGCATCACCAGACATGAGCAGACCTCCCAAGTGGGGCAGACCCTCTAACTACTCTCTAGGCCAGGGGTCCCCAACTCCGGTCCTGGCTGCAGGTTTTCATTTTAACCCTTTTCTTAATTAGTGACCTGTTTTTTGCTGCCAATGAATGTCTTTTGAATTCATTTTATTTGACTTGCTCTTGAAGACTCAGACCCCTTCATTGTTTCTTTTTCCTTAATTAGCAGCCAAACAATAACGAGATACAAAATGAGCCAAAACAGGACCATCATACAGGGTGAGCCAAAATGAAGTACCCCATCTCTCAAGATCATTGTGCGAGTGGGTTGGGTTGGGGTGGCTGGGGGTCCTTTGATTGGTGATCCCTTGTAGTTTTTTAGTCAGCCACACGTCTTGGTCCGGTGCGCACCGTTGCTTTCGCTGTCAAAACGTTCATCAAAAAACGACAAATCCATCATCACTACGTAACACGCCTTCCGAACGCACTTCAGCATTCCTCCTGACGGTGACGTCCCAAATCAGATAACATTTTTAAATTTAGACAGACAGGCGTACAACACTGAACAGGAAATCTGCAGGCCATCCCGGGACTCTACGAACGCCTGAACACATCCAAGCTGTGAGGGCATCCATTGTGCAGTCTGCTAGACGCTCAGCACACTTCTGCCGTCAGCATTTCCAACACGTCTTTGATTTTTCATGAGGACCTTCATTTCCATCCATATACACAATGATGACAGTGCAGGAACTCACTGAGAGGGACTGGCAGAGCCGTAGAGAGTTGTGTGCCAAGATTCTGCAAACCGTCCATCGAGATGCCATTGTCATGTGGCATCAGTGATGAGGCACATTTCCATTTGAATAGTTGTGTAAATAAGCAAAACTTTCACTATTGGGCTGAAACCGACCCTGGTGAACTTCAGAGACCCCCGCACAGTGAGCACACGGTTTACAGTTTGGGGCGTCGTGGCAGAACTTGGCATCGTAGGCCCTTACTTTATTGAGGAGGGGGGAGCAATGGTCACCGTCACTACAGAACGTCACATTGAAATGTTAGAGAAATGGAAGACATGGATGTGGTGGACGCCTGGAGCAGCAGCTCATACGGCCTGCGCGGATATCCATGCAAGTTTTGTGTGCGGCGATGTCGGGGGGCCTTCATGTTTGCCTGATCTCGCTCCGTGCGATTTCTTCTCAAGTCGAAGGTCTACACACACCGACCTCCAAACCTTGAACCCCTCAAGGATGCTACTCACCACAAAATCGCCGCTATTTCCCTTGAAATGGCTAATCGAGTCACGAGAGTGTTCAGAAATCGTCTCGAAGAGTGTATCGCTAATGATGGCCACCACCTTGAAGACCTCATTTTTAAAACACAGTGAACCAAATCTGTTTGGCGCACCCTTTCTTGTGTTGAAATGAAATTGATTTTATCTTGTAGCGTTTTTGTAGAATAAACGTTTGAAATGCGGTACTTCTTGTTCGCTCACCCTGTACAATATCTGAGAATGAAGAAAGATGAGGGTCTCAGGAATGTTGATCTGCTCAGGTCCAAAAAACACTTGACCAGAGCTCTTAGAAAAGAGAAAAATCAACAATTTCAGAAACAACAAGCCATAGAATTAAAGAACGAGTTTAATTAACAACAAGAATCGGCAGCTGATTGAGCAAGCGGTTGGAGTGAAATTGGTTGGAGTTTGAAGTCCTGACTTAGGTGGTCTTCTGTTGGCTCACTCACTTCACATTTCATTTCTGTTTGAGTGCCATCGAAGGAAAGAAATGAAAAAATTCAGAGGAACAAATCCTAAAAAACAATTAAAATGAATTCAAAAGAAGTTCATTAGCAGCAAAAACGGGTCACCGATTAAGAAAAGGGTTAGAATGAAAGCCTGCAGCCACTGCTCTAGGCAAGCCATCACTTAACTTAATAGTGCAGTGACCTGAAGAAAGGAGTGACATGTGCCCACCGCGGCTGTTTGGACACCAGACGTGCCACAACATTTTGAATCATCTGCAGTAGCGTTGGTGACACACACCAGTACTCTCGCCAGCAGAGAGCTGCAGTAGTCCAGATGTGACGAGACCAGAGCCTGGGCCAGGACTCGTGCTGCATACTCAATCTGCAGGCACAGTTGGCATGAATTTGCAGTTCTTTTGAAAATTCTTGGCATCCACAGCCTTCTTTCCGAGGACTTTTGAGAGCTCCTTTGATATCTTGGCATGAAGACATCACCCATGTCAACAGCAAAGACAGCATCAGACCCTCAATATTCACGACTTCCAGGCCCACCTGCAGACTCCCTAAGGAGCTTCTGCTCATTGGCACCTCACCTGATTCTTATCTGATGGACTCGAAGTGGTCAACTTACTCTATCCACGTGACAAATCTCCACTTTGTCTATGAGAGTGAATGCTGCATGTCAATTCCTTAGGTCATTTGTTCAAGTCTGTCACCTGCTGATTGAATGTTCTAATGTGTTAAATGAGTCAACAGTTCCCATGGGGTGTACTTACTTTTGCACACGACTCTGTTTTCCTTTATACTAAAGCATGTCTTGGCATTTGTGCTTTCGTGTAAAACACACTTATCCCCCAATGGGTTAACGTCGTGTAGATGATGTGGTGTCCGCTCGCTGCTCGGCTAGCGCTATGAAGTTAGTAAGATTAGGTTTGATGTTCTACAAAATACCAGCAAACAGTGACACCCAGTTTGGGCAACACGTCTTTAATTGGTTCTTTCTGATGGGTGTCCAATACCTAGTCAGGCCTAGGGGTCTATGGACTTGAGTCTATCCCTTCGTATCTGAATGGCTGTTGTGATGGATGGCAGGCATTGACTGGCACCCCAAACTGGCTGCCATACTGAATGGCCAATCACAAAGGCAGGCAAGAGGTTGGCATCCAGTGTGATGGAAGGACAGGGGGAGAGAACCTGTCAGGGCTACAGGCTCCCTGATATGCTAGATGGCAGCATCTCTGGGTCAGGATTCCCACACAGACACCTGCAGAAGATGCTGGGACTTGTAGTCCCTTCTAGGTTCTGTGGGAGTCACCAGGGGGAGCTGCCGAGATTAATGATTCCCTACGTTGTAGGGCTTCTGAGTCAAGACCAGGAGTCGTGCTGCATACTCAATCTGTAGGCACAGTTGGCACGAATTTGAAGTGCTTTTGAAATCTCTTGGCAGACTCCTAGGCACTCACAGTCTTCTTTCGGAGGACTTTAGAGAGCTCTTTTGACCTTGGCATGATGACATCATTCACATCAATGGCTGACCTGGAAGTGCTTCCAACAGGATATCCCCCAGCACTGAAAGTACTCCCAGATCCAAGATAAAATGAGCCACTCAGACCTCATCTAAGAGCATTGGAGTCGGGTGGAAGAAAGACAAATCTCACTTGAAGGAGGAAAAGAGAAGGAGAAGAATTGTATTGTGATGGTGCTTATTAAAGACTAGCCGTCCCCCGCACAGCACAGTAGTGAAACAGCACAAACTTTAAAAATCAATAATCAAACGGGTATCACTAGCTAAGTGGAGGCAAGATCTACTCCAAAATGTGGCGACAGGTAGACTAATTCCAACGGAGGCTGGCGCGTGAGTGAAGAGGGCCCTGCCCAGCTCCCCACTCCTGACGTCACGCTTCTCCCTCTTCTCAGATTCGCGTGAATGAATTGGTGCCGCAACCGAACTCCGATTCTTAGCACGATGAGAGAAATCGCAAAATGAACCGGAATGTTCAAGCAAGTTCTAGAAAAATACCCAATCTGAAACCGTTAAGTAGTTTTCTCGTTCGCTAGCTAAGCGGAGGCAAGGTACGCTCCGAGGCTGGCACGTGAGTGAGGAGGGCCCCGCCACCCACTCCCCTCAGCCCGCTGCGTCTCTCTCGGATTCGTGCAAATAAATCAGAACTGCAAGAGAACTCTGATACTTAGCATGATGAGAGAAATTGCAAAATGAACCGAAATGTTCAAGCAAGTTCTAGAAAAATACCCAATCTAAATCCGTTAAGTAGTTCTCTCGTGAAACGCAGACAGATGTTGGATTTTATATATATCTCTCTAGAGAGAGAGAGAGAGAGAGAGAGAGAGAGAAGCCTTTTTGGAAGGTATTTGTAAAAGTAAATCTCTTTATTATGCCAAGACTTGTGTCTGAAGTTTGGAGTGCTGCAATGCCCCCTACTGGTCGCACTATTAGTTTTTACTAAATTTACATTTTCCTGATTAAAGGATGGGCGGCACGGTGGCGCAGTGGATAGCGCTGCTGCCTCGCAGTTAGGAGACCTGGGTTTGCTACCTGAGTTTGCATGTTCTCCCCGTGTCAGCGTGGGTTTCCTCCCACAGTCCAAAGACATGCAGGTTAGGTGGATTGCCGATCCTAATTTGTCCCTAGTGTGTGCTTGGTGTGTGTGTGTGTGTGTTTGTATGTGTGTGCCCTGCAGTGGGCTGGCGCCCTGCCCTGGGTTTGTTTCCTGCCTTGCACCCTGTGTTAGCTGGGATTGGCTCCAGCAGACCCCCGTGAGCCTGTAGTTAGGTTATAGCAGGTTGGATAATGGATGGATGGATGGATGATTAAGGACAGGAGGAGCCAGAATATAAGAAGTCCAGCCTGCAGGGGGCGCCAGAACCTCCTGGGACTCCACCACATATTTGACAGATTACTGCACAATGTTGCTTTTATTCTCATTTTTAACATCGGTGGTAATTAAATCAATCATCTGCATTAATAAGACCGCCAGCTCTGCACTCCATCTTTTTCTTATTTCTTCCAGCCTGCTATTGATCCGCTCTCGGGGAACATCATTTTTCTCTAAAATGATTTCTTTTGATGCAATTACATGACATTTGCAAAATCTATGAAGGCACTTAGCAGACTAATGACTTGATTCAAGCCGGCCATGACTAAGCAGGTTTGGCCCAAACGAATTAAGAGGAAGGTTCTCGCCTGGTCCTTTTCAAATCTGCGGCACCCCACCTTCATAGATTTGGGACGTCAGGCTTGTCTTTTGAAAGAGAAAAAAAAAAAAAAAAACAGCATCCCTGCTGCTGTTTGGACTCAAGTGGAGTTTTCTGGCCTGTGCCGATGTGTCCAAGTGGAGTGGACCTTCTGGCCGATTAGCTCTTAGGGCTGAAGGAGATGGCTGTTTTTTGGTCTCGGTGTAGTGAGCTCCCAGTGACACACAAGACACACTCATAGCCAGAGGCCTGAATCATCAGCTGACTTCTCCATTCTCTCAGCTGGCTCAGATGGTTGCTTTCAGCCCTCCAGGTGGGGTGCTGACATACGTTTTTGAAGCCGTCGGTTACATCTGCATGGTGGCCGGACCGGAGCTTGAATCCCAGAGGCCAGTGTGAGCGACTCACTGAAGTTACTCCACCCATGTGGGTCACAAATCAGGGTCAACACTGTCACATCTATGGTGTCCAGTGCAAAATGTGAGTAGAAGCACGTCACCCAAAAACTTACGTCCTTATTACCTGAAAAATCTCCAACTATAAAAGCACATGTAACGGAGAGTACGATCCAGCAAGTGGGCTAATCTATTTTTTAAAGCCTAACAATATCTAATAATTAAAATGTTAAACCCACCAAAGAAACTGAATAAGCGAAGTTCTTAACCAGAGCATAATCATAATTACATATGTCGGGTACGAGGGACTGACAAAGCCCAAAAAAAAGTTAGAGGTCCCAGCCTGGCCGCACTGTTTAATTATGGGACAACAAAGCTAACAGGCGCTCAAAGGCGCGAGCAAGGAAAACCAACATAAGAACTTTAGTCTCTGCTGGTGCTACGCTAAGGGTCTGTCCATGGAGCTTTACCCTGCTGCAGACTCGGGTCAAGACTGAGATGAATCCTTCCAGGAACGGCCTTAAGGGGCAGGGGGCATCTCAGAGTGTTGAGGACAAGTTCAGTGGCCCTGAGGAGGGAAGAGACAAGAAAAGGAGCGGCAGCGCCCCCTCTTGTCCCAGAGTTGAATCGCATACCTGGTCTGAGCTGACAGGGTGACGCGCATGAGTGACGATATCAATAGATTAAAGTGACCTCTGCGAAAGGACGGGGAGAATTTATGAACATCTGGAAAGGGAACACGTTTTTAAAAGCATGAGCACCCCTGGACCCTTCAAGGAAGATAGCCTGGGGGAATACAGGCGGCCCACATAATAGAACAAGCAGGTAAGTTCGGGCCAGGAGATAAAATGGAGACAGAGTCGTGTCTGAGACTGGACTATTGTGGTATAGCGGGGTCCACAGCTCATGTCAATAAATAATCACCGCACTCGTGGCTTAGCGTGGGACATGGTGATGTGTGGCTGAAGTGGTTTCTGAGGTGATCTGAGCTGCGGGCAAGTCTTACTGAAGTGCCCATATGAAAAGTCACCCGAATCCGTAATTGTTCCTGGGAGCCGCTGATTGCCACAGGTGAATCACATCCCCGTTATAAAGAGTAGTGCGAGGCGGCTGGGGAGAAGGAAAAGGAAGGAAAAAGAAAGACGGAGATTGCAGGGGAGCAGGAAGCAGCAAGGAGCAGAGAGAGCTGGTGTAAGCGAACGAGCGAAGGCTCGCAGGCAGGCAGCTGGACAGCTGAGCCCTAGCAGGGGTGTTTGGCCAACACTTAGGGCAGTTGGAAGTGGTCGCTCCCGCTGAGCATTTTATGAAGGAACGAGAGTGACAGAAGGCAGAAGGACGGCTGGCCGCGTAAGGCCAAGAAGGCAGCGGGAGTCGGGAGGCTTGGGCGATGAACTCCCTGACGTGAGCGTCCTGATCGCCAGGGAAGCCAAATCTCGATCGAGGTGAGCTGAACCGGAGCCAGAGATCGGAAGGCCACCAGATCAGTTATGTGAAGAGAAGGTCAGCTGCAGGTATGGCGACTCTCCTGTTGCAAAGCCCGATGGGAGAAGCAGGGGAGCCGCCAGGTAAAAAGACACCGGGCTTTGTTTTTGAAAGAGACTGTTTCCAGCATTCTTTTTACCTCGTTGTTTTATTTCTATTGGATTTTAAACTCCACTTCACTTCTGTTTTTATGGATTATTTATTTAATCAAGACTTTTTGAAACACTGCACTATTTATTTGAACACTGTTTCTTTTTGTTGTTGGTTTTAAATAAAAGCACTTGGCACATTTTGCACCATCCCCTTGCTTCATTGTTGTGCCTCACTGCCAAGCTCGGTGACGGGTTCAAGGGCTCCCAGACGTAAGACTGGAGCATGGAGTAAAACCCGCATCGTCACAACTACACACCCACTGGGGCGTCCAAGGACCATCAGGACCAGATAGTCTGATGCTCTACCCCTCCATCTAAGGGCCATGACAGACCACACTAAGACAGAGAGCCACCTGGTAGTTCTCCCCAAATCACAGTTTTCCGGTAATAAAAAAAGAAAACGCACTCCACCTTTATTACAAAATTACAATCAACACAAAGAAGGTGAAAACAAATCAGAAACAGAAAAAGAAAAAAATCCTACAAAAACCTGGCTGCATTAGTGTTGCGGACCCCCGAACTAAGACTCGGTTGAATTCCCTTTTGATTTGATTATAGCACTCAGTCTTTTTGAGGAAGAGTCCATCTGGACTTGCCGATTTTTACCAGCTCCTCCAGATCTGTCAAATTCCGAGGGCATCTCGTGGGCACAGTTCTCTTCAGGTCACCTGACAGGTCTGGGTGGGCTCTGGCTGGGCCATTTCAGATCATTGAGCCTCCTTCGATGAAGCCATTGCTTTGTTGATTTGGATGTGTTCTTTGAGTCGTTGCCACGTTGAAAGGCGAAGTTCCTCTTCGTCTTGATCTTCCCAGAAGATGCTGGAAGGTTTTGAGCCAGCAGATACTCGGAGCTCTTCACGATTCCACCCACCTCGACTAAAGCCCCAGCTACAGCTGAAGAACAGCAGCCCCAAAGCCTGACGCCCACCATGCTTCACTGGGGGTCTCATGGTGTTCTTTTGATGATGTGCTGCTGTGTCACTTTTGTGCCAAACATACCTTTTGGAATTATGGCCAAATAGTTGAACCTTGGTGTCATCAGACCAGAACACATTTTTCCACGTAGTTGTGGGTGACTTGGTGTACGTTGTTTGTAAAGATTGGCAGGGCTTAGATGTTTTTCTTTGTGAGAAAGGCTTTCATCTCGCTACTGTACCCCACAACCTAGACGTGACTGATGTTAAATGTTGGGGACACCCAGCACTTACCAGGAAGTCCTGAAGCTCCTTTAATGTTGCTGTAGGCCCCTTGGTGCCCCCCTGACCAGTTTTCTCCTTGTCTTCTCGTCACTCTTGGAGGGCCGTCCAGATCGAGGTAGAGTCTCTGGTGAGTCAGAATGTCTCCGCTTGTTGATGACTGTCTTCACTGTGCTTTGTGGACACTGATGAGGACACTTGAGGATGACTTGTAATCTGTTCTGTGTAGTGTGCTGTGCTGACCCCCTTTTTATTTTAGACGCCCACTGTACGCCCAATCCACCTACAAAGGGCTCTGCCTTTCCCGAGGTTTCTTCCAATTTTTACCTAAAAGGATTTTTTTGGGAGTTTTTTCTTGTCTTCTCAGAGAGTGGTGAGCAAGTCCTTGCTATGGTGGTCCTCAGTAGGATCCGTCATCACTTGCTCATCTTCCAGCCACCGGAGAAGTCTGGTTTAACGCCTAAGAAGTCTACCATCGACGGCATCCTGGTACTGAGGGTTCTCATGGAGCAAAAACGCGAATATCGGCAGAGATTCTTTGCAGCCTTTGTCGATTTTCATAAGGTGTTCGACTCAGTTGATCGAGCTCCTCTGTGTGGGGTCCCCTCAAGGTTGCTGGATTTCCTGGCCAGCCTGTATACTGGTACTGGGAGTGCCGTGCAGAGTGGAGGCAGACCTCTGAGTTTTCCCAGTTGATTCTGGGGTTCGTCAGGAGTCTGTTCGGCTCCTACTCTGTTCAGTGCTTGCATGGTCTGGGTGTTGGGCAGGGGCGTGGGATCCAGTCGCTGGGGGGCATCTGTTGGCGAAGAAAGATTCACGGATCTTGACTTTGCTGACGATGCTGTGATCTTCGCGGAGTCAGTGGAGGCTCTGATTGGGGGTCTTCAGAGACTGAGTGTCTGGGCTTGCGAGGATCCTGATACAAACCAAAGAGCCAGGCCTTTAATGACCTCTTGGGCACGGCCATCAGCAGCATGTCTATCTGCGGAGAGAGTGTCGACCTTATTGAGAGGTTTACTTACCTCGGCAGTGACATTCATGTAACTCTGGTGACTCTTCCTATGAAGTCAGCAGACGGATTGGGAGAGCATTGGGGGGTCATGAGGTCATAAAGGGGTGTGGGGCACTCCAGATATCCCTAAAGAAGAACGAAGGTCCAAGTCTTTAGAGTCCTGGTGGTCCCTGTTTGTGAGACATGGACGATATCAGTGACCTGAGATGAAGACTGGACTCCTTCACTAATCTGTCTGTTCAGAGAATCCTTGGGCACTGCTGGTTTGACTTTGTGTTGCTCATGGAGTCCCGAATGGGGCACATGACCTGCATTGTGAGGGGGTGTCAGTTACGGTACTAAGGCCATGTTGCACAATTCCCAGAGGGTGATCCGGCTCACAGGACCCTCATTGTTGGAGACCCGAGAGGTTGGACCAGGTCAAGGAGTTGCCCACATAACACCTGGCTGCGGCAGATAGAAGGTCATAGATGGACAGCTTTTGCTGTCAAAGTGTTCTTCAAAAACGAAGAATCCATCGTCACTACACAACGCGCCTTCCGAAAGCACTTCAGCATTCCGCCCGACGGTGACGTCCCAAATTAGATAATTCTAAATTTAGACAGACGGGTGTACAACATTGAACAGAAAATCTCCAGGCCGTCCTCGGACTCTACGAATGCCTGAACCCATCCAAGCTGTGAGGGCATCCATTGTGCAGTCTGCTAGACGTTCAGCGCACTTCTGTCTTCGGCATTTCCAACACGTCTTTGATTTACATGAGGACCTTCATTTCCATCCATACACAATGATGGCAGTGCAGGAACTCACTGAGAGAGACTGGGAGAGCCGTAGAGAGTCGTATGCCAACATTCTGCAAACCGTTCATCGAGATGCCATCGTCATGTGACATCAGCCACGAGGCACATTTCCATTTGAATGGTTACATAAATAAGCAAAACTTTCGCTATTGGGCTGAAACCAACCCTAGTGAACTACAGAGACCCCCGCACGGTGAGCACACGGGTTACAGTTTGGGGCACCATTGCAGAATTTGACATCGTAGGCCCTTACTTTATTGAGGAGGGAGGAGCAACGAGCAATGTGCAGAACGTCACATTGAAATGCTGGAGAACTGGAAGAAATGGATTTGGTGGATGCCTGGAGTGACAGCTCATACGGCCTGCGCGTAGATCCATGCAAGTTTTGTGGGGAAGCTGAAAACTGCTGCAAAACCGTTCATCGAGATGCCATCGTCATGTGACATCAGCGACGAGGCACATTTTCATTTGAATGGCAGCGTAAATAAGCAAAACTTTGGCTATTGGCTGAAATCAACCCTGGTGAACTTCATCAGAGACCCCCGCATGGTGAGCAAACGTGTTAGTTTTGCCAGAATTTGGCATCATAGGCTCTTACTGTTTTGAGGAGGGGGGAGCAACGGTCACCGTCACACTGAAATGCTGGAGACCTGGAAGACGAGGATGTGGTGGAGGCCTGGAGTGACAGCTCATACGGCCTGCGTGGAGATCCATGCAAGTTTTGTGGGGAAGCTGATCTGCCTGTGCGGCGATGTCGGGTGGCCTTCACGTTTGCCTGATCTCGCTTCATGAGATTTCTTCAAGTCGAAGGTCTACACTCACTGACCTTAAAGCCCTTAAGGACGCTACTCGTCACGCTATTGCCGCTATTCCCCTTGAAATGGCTGAACGAGTCATGAAAGCGTTCAAAAATCGTCTCGAACAGCGTATCGCTAATGATGGACACCACCTTGAAGATGTCATTTTTCAAACACAGTGAACCAAATCGATTTTGTATCCCCTTTCTAGTGTCATCATAAACTTGATTTTATCTTGTAGCGTTTTTGTAGAATAAACGTTTGAAATGCGCTACTTCTTTTTGGCTCACCCTGTAGATTCGGTAATTGGGAAGAGATATAATGGGAGGATGGTATTCTGGGAACCGGAAATGAGAGCCGACTATACTTTCTTAGAAGGTTGGCATCCTTCAACATCTGCAATAAGATGCTGCAAATGTTCTACCAGACGGTTGTGGCGAGTGCCCTCTTCTACGCGGTGGTGAGCTGGGGAGGCAGCATAAAGATGAAGGACACCTCACGCCTGGACAAACTTGTTAAGAAGGCAGGCTCTATTGTAGGAGTAAAGTTGGACAGTTTAACATCTGTGGCAGAGCGACAGGCATTAAGCAAACTCCTGTCAATCATGAAGAATCCACTGCATCCACTGAACAGGATCATCTCCAGGCAGAGGAGTAGCTTCAGTGACAGACTGAGGAGATCGTTCCTCCCCCACACTATG
>JANRMT010062835.1:2639433-2652608 GCA_026402145.1 Polypterus bichir lapradei | reverse complement strand
ATAGGCTCTTACTGTTTTGAGGAGGGGGGAGCAACGGTCACCGTCACACTGAAATGCTGGAGACCTGGAAGACGAGGATGTGGTGGAGGCCTGGAGTGACAGCTCATATGACCTGCGCGGAGATCCATGCAAGTTTTATGGGGAAGCTGGTCTGCCTGTGCGGCGATGTCGGGTGGCCTTCGCGTTCGCCTGATCTCGCTTCATGAGATTTCTTCAAGTCGAAGGTCTACACTCACTGACCTTAAAGCCCTTAAGGACGCTACTCGTCACGCTATTGCCGCTATTCCCCTTGAAATGGCTGAACGAGTCATGAAAGCGTTCAGAAATCGTCTCGAACAGCGTATCGCTAATGATGGACACCACCTTGAAGATGTAATTTTTCAAACACAGTGAACCAAATCGATTTTGTATTCCCTTTCTAGTGTCATCATAAACTTGATTTTATCTTGTAGCGTTTTTGTGGAATAAACGTTTGAAATGTGCTACTTCTTTTTGGCTCACCCTGTAGATTTGGTAATTGGGAAGTGATATAATGGGAGAATGGTATTCTGGGAACCGGAAATGAGAGCCGACTATACTTTCTTAGAAGGTTGGCATCCTTCAACATCTGCAATAAGATGCTTCAAATGTTCTACCAGACGGTTGTGGCGAGTGCCCTCTTCTACGCGGTGGTGTGCTGGGGAGGCAGCATAAAGATGAAAGACGCCTCACGCCTGGACAAACTGGTGAGGAAGGCAGGCTCTATTGTAGGAGTAAAGTTGGACAGTTTAACATCTGTGGCAGAGCGACGGGCATTAAGTAAACTCCTGTCAATCATGAAGAATCCACTGCATCCACTGTTCAGTGTCTTCTGCAGACAGAGGAGCAGGTTCAGTGACAGACTTTTGTCACGGTGCTGCTCCACTGACAGACTGAGGAGATCGTTCCTCCCCCACACTATGCAACTCTTCAATTCCACCCGGTGGGGTAAACGCTAACATTACTCAAAGTTATTGTCTGCTTTTACATGCATTGTTATCACTCTTTAATTTAATATTGTTATTATCAGTATGCTGCTGCTGGATTATGTGAATTTCCCCTTGGGATTAATAAAGTATCTATCTATCTGATGTCAGAAGGAGGTGGGGTCATGAGGACTGGAAGAGGAAGTGATGTTGGCTGTCCTTGGAGGACCAGAAGTGGCTTTAGGTTGTGAGTTTGTCGGGTGGTCTGCAGGGAAAGAGGAGAAAGAGTTGGAGGGCAGTGCCAACCCCTGGTCTGGTGGGAACATACACTTATTTGAGCCCATAAACTGTCTCCCAAGGCACTCTTAAATAGTCACAGCGATTAGGGTGTCACTGAGAATCACATGACCAGCAATAAAAATTCAGCTAATTCCATCTCGAGTCCAGGGGTGCCACCAGCGCCTAATGCCTCTCCTCTCCTTTCTCCTTTGCGACCTAAGGATAATAATAATCATTTTTTAAATTTATATGTCACTTTTCTCATTTATATGGGCTGAAACTGACCCTGGTGAACTTCATCAGAGGCCCCCGCACAGTGAGCACACGGGTTACAATTTGGTGCGCCGTTACAGAATTTGGCATTGTAGGCCCTTGGGGTGGGGTGGGGGGCAACGGTCACCGTCACTACAGAACGTCACAATGAAATGCTGGAGAACTGGAAGAAATGGATGTGGTGGACGCCTGGAGTGACAGCTCATATGACCTGAGCGGAGTTCCATGCAAGTTTTCTGGGAGAGAAGCTGATCTCCAAGCGGCGATGACGGGTGGCCTTCACGTTCACCTGATCTCGCTCCGTCGAAGGTCTACACACACCGAACTCAAAACCTTGAAGCCTTCAAGGACGCTACACGTCACAAACTGGCCAAACGAGTCATGCGAGCGTTCACAAATCGACTGAAGAGCGTATCGCTAATGATGGCCACCACCTTGAAGACGCCATTATTAAAACAAAAAATCTAATTGGTATCCCCCTTTCTTATGTCGTAATGAAATTGATTTTATCGTGTAGAATAAATGTTTGAAATGTGGTGCTTAACCCTTTATTAAGAAAACTGAAGTTCATACCCCCCCAGGCTCCGGTGTGCATCTCCCCCTCAGAAGACTTTGGGACGGCCATTCCGGCCTCCTTCTCCCACCCTACAGCACGTCAGGTTAGGCCTGATTACTTGGATTGCGCAAAAGAAGAGCTGATCTCCTGTGACACTGTGCCCGCTCCGCCGCTTAGGGCACACGCTGGCAGCTCTTTAGCTCCGACACTGAGCCGCTCCTCATTTCAGTGTAATAATTTATGAGAACCACTAAGTCAATGACACGGACAAGAAAATGCACATCTCGCAAGAGTGCTCTTCTCTGACAAATGACTCGATCGACTTAGAAATGACAAAAAAGATACAATTTCACCGGAGACGTGAGCGCCTGCTGGCACAGATGGCGTGTGTTAGCGCCGACAGAAGATTTTCACTGCGGCAGCGAGTTCGAGGATTTCTTCGGAGAAGCAAATGAGCAAAAATAGCCGCGTAGTTGAAAGAGAGAGAGAAAAAATGTTGTTTTGATGTTTTTTTTTTTCCTCCTGCTGCTTAACTGTGCAGAAGAACGGAGTGAATTTACATTTATGTAATTAGGAAAAAGAAGCACACAAAACAAAAATACGACGGATTAACAAAGAGGGCCTGCCGTGGGAATTGAGACAGCAATCCTGCGCTTGTTCTTCTGTAGCCTAAGGTGGCTTCTCTTTTTACATGTTGTAAGGGACTAAACAAAAAGAGAGAGAGGATAATGGTGGGCTTTGCTACCGGGTACCCCGTTTATTGAAAGGAAAATCAGACAAGTCCAAAAATGTCATGGATGTCACGTATTCTTTGGTAGCCTCACCTCCTGCACTTCAAATCAGGCCACCCAGCCGGAGGCTAAGCCTGTTCAGGCCCACCCAAGTACTCAGATGGGGTAAAAGCTGGGGTTGTTGGCGGTGAAGCCAGCAGGGGGCGCCTACCCTGTGGTCTGAATGTGGATCCCAATGTCCCCAGTGCAGTAAAAATGGCGCCATCCCTCATATGAGACATAGAACTGAGGTCCAGACTCTCTGTGATCATTAAAGGCCACTGGGCATCCTTCGTAAAGAGGAGGGGAGTATCCCGTTGCATTTTTTGCATTCTCCTTTACCTCCCAACCAGCTGTCTGCTCACCTGAACACGGCCCACCATGGATGAGTGTGCCCTCAGACAGACTGGCATCCTGCCCGCAAGTTGGTCCAAATGCTGCCAGTATCGGCTCCAGCACCACGGGACCTTAAACTGAGAACAACCAGGTGTAGAATAAAAAGAGAAAAGCATCTGTTTTGACTTTTATACTTTCTAAACTAAATTAAGATTTAAAATTCGGAAAAGAGTTTACGTGTACAGAAAGGGTGGATTAATAAAGTGTGGAAAACCTCCCCGGGTTTTGATTTATGAATCTTTCAAATTAAAGTCACACTTACAATTCCAAAAGAGTTCATGGCTTTTAATTACATTTCTTTGTAGCACCGCGTTTCGTATCGACGCACAAATATAAAACAAACAATTGAAGGCGATATGAGGAGAAAGGCCCTGGCGCTGCAAACTCATTTTATATCGACGAACACTGGACTGTAAAGGTGGATGGTATTTGGTGACCCTTCTCAACAGAAGCTCTTCAATATCTGACATGGCTTTTTTTTTTTTTTTTTTAATAACTATTTGTTTCTTTTCCCCCCCAAGTCAAAGTGTAAACACACAGCTGAATTGAATTCAAGGTGATGGAGGCTGAAGCCCACCCCTGCAGCATGTGGTGTAAGGCAGGAGCCAAACTTGGACAGACATATTCAAGTAGTTACATTCAAGCAACAGGACATTTTAAAAACCCGCTTACTCCAATTACGGGACAGACCCACTCCGGGCAGCAGGGCCACAAAGCAGGAACCCACACTGGACGAGGCAACTTCAAGGCATATCAAATATTGTTATGATACTCGATCTTCATCTGAAATCCTTGACATGCACGAGTTGGGGCAACTACAAGGCTTTGATAATGGGGGCATCGTTTTCTTCTTTCAGCTGCTCTCGTTAGGGGTCACCACAGCGGATCATCTTCTTCCATCTCTTCCTGTCCTCGTCATCTTGCTCTGTCACCCCCATCACCTGCATGTCCCCTCTCACCACATCCATAAACCTTCTCTTAGGCCTTCCTCTTCTCCTCTTCCCTGGCTGCTCTATCCTTAGCACCCTTCTCTCATTATACTCAGCATCTCTCCTCTGCACATGTCCAAACCAACACAATCTCGCCTCTCTGACTTTGTCTCCAAACCGTCCCACCTGAGCTGACCCTCTAATGTCCTCATTTCTAATCCTGTCCATCCTCATCACACCCAATGATAATCTTAGCATCTCTCCTGTGCCACCGTCTCCAGCCCATATAACACAGCTGGTCTCACTACCATCCTGTAGACACTCCCTGTCACTCTTGCTGATACCCACCTGTCACAAATCACTCCTGACACTCTTCTCCACCCTCTTCTTCACTTCTCTTCCATAGTCCCCTTTACTCTGTACTGTTGATCCCAATTATTTAAACTCCTCCACCTTCGCCAACTCTACTCCCCTCATCCTCACCATTCCTCTGACCTCCCTTTCATTCACACACATGTATTCTGTCTTGGTAGTCCTACTGACCTTCATTCCTCTCCTCTCATATCTCCACCTCTCCAGGGTCTCCCCAACCTGCTCCCTACTTTCACCACAGATCACAATGTCATCAGCAAATATCAGAGTCCACGGGGACTCCTGTCTAATCTCATCTGTCAGCCTGTCCATCACCTTTGCAAATAAGAAAGGGGCTCAGAGCCGATCCCTAATGTAATCCCACCTCCGTCACTCCTACTCCTACCGCAGACCCCACTGTCACACTTCCCTCGTACATATCCTGTACAACTCTTATGTACTTCTCTGCCACTCCCGACTTCCTCATACAAGACCACAGCTCCTCTCTGGTCACCCTGTCATTTGCTTTCTCCAGGTCCACAAAGACACAATGCGACTCCTTCTGGTCTTCTCTCTAAACTTCTCCATCATCATCCTCAGAGCAAACATCATCTGTGTTCCTCTTTCTTGGTATGAAACCACCCTGCTGCTCACTAATGCTCTCCAAAGTTCTCATCATCATTTCAGAACATTGACGGTGTTTGATACCATCACGTTGTGGTTGGACAGACGGAGGGATGCCGGGCAGATTATGAATAATTACCTGCTCTACCCACATACTACAGAAAGCATCAACATAGGGTGAGCGCTGGCTGGGCATTTCAGCTCGGGCGCAGGAGTTGGTTTTGTTGTCTCACTCCACACACATTGTGATATTCAGTATCCTTATTATTACGATAATTCGTTCCAAGTTCATTTAAAACCTGCTGCACATCACAATGCCGTATTGGCACATTCACATTACCAGTCTGAAGCGACTCAAATCTGATTTTTATTCCTTAATGTGACACAAATCAGGGGTTTTCAGGACTGTGTGGACGCAGGAATCTAAATCTTTCCAAATCAAATCATGTGTAATCCTAGATCAGAGACGAATCAGATTTGTGGCTGTACAGAATGAATGAAAACGGTCACTTCAGAAACCATGGGTGTTTTTTTTTTTTTTTTTTTTTTGCCTATTGGCATTGGCCGAGTGCTGTCGTCGTTATCAGCCAGCACTGGCAGTGCGGCAAAACCACAATGGAGGTGAGTGACCGCAGTGACAAAAGTCACAGTCCCATCATTGCTGGCTCCATTCTACTACCCACACATCTGGCAGTGCCAGCAATGGCCGCGGATACAGCAGAGTTTAGTCAGTCGTCTGGCTTTTTCTTCTCCTTCTCGACCTCATCACACACGACTGACAAACTCCAAGCAAAATGCGATGCAAACCCTGGTGACTTAGCACATCCATTTTGTCAGTTTTAATACAAATATGACGACTTGTGAACAAACGTATCAAGGTGCACTCGTGTGACGCTTTGGAGGACAGGTGCGTTCACATAACAGGTAGTTATACAGCAGGTCACTCATACTTGTGAACGTGAACCGTCACGATGGGCACATCCGATCTGAGCAAACAATCAGAACTGAGCAGAGAGACTTGTAATGTGAATGTAGCGTGAGATCTGCCTCTTAAAAGGGATCTGAATGAATGTCAACCAACGGAAAACTAGCAGTCACACACGGGGTCCTCAGTTGTTCTCTTTCTACCATCTTCTGAACAAAACAAAAAAAGAGGCATTGTAAGGGACGGCCGGCAGCCCAACTGGGCCGGGATGCCCAACAAATGTAAGATTGGGGGACGGCAGCTTCTTTAGGGCACTGCCTGCCCCAGAATGCCAGATGGCAGCCTCCCTGCATTGCTGCGGTGCCATGGCTTCCCACAGGGCACCATGGGGACTTGGAGCTCTGTATCTCGCCTCTGTTGGGTACTGTGGGTGCTGCTATGAAACAAGCCGTATTGTGTGAGGTATCTGCCTAACCCAGAAGTGCTTGCTGATCACGTGGGCAGAAGAGCAGAAGCACTTCCAAAGTCGGGTGGAAGAAGGCACCCTTCAAAGACCAGAAAAGACAAGAAGAGTCTTTGTGCTGTACTTGTGTTGTGCTTGTGGCTGTGGTGGTGGGAAACGCTGGTGTGAAGAGTTTCCCACGCAATGAAAAGGCTCTTTTGTGCTTTGAATTTGTGCCCTGTGTTGTCTGCTGTGTTGGGTTTGAGGAGCTACGTTGCCCTCTAGAGTCCACAGCATGCATCACAGGAAAAAAAAAAATCAAACCTTGTTGTGCTTGATGGTGGCTTGGCTATAAGTGCATATTTTGCCTTTTCTTATCATGCGTGGAAACGACATACCCTGCAAAAAGCGCATGCTGCAGAGTGTTGATTGGTACTGCAAGCCTGCAATGTACGACATGTGTGCAGAAGGGCAATGACTCTAGTTTTTACAAAAAGCGCAAGGCACTGCTTTGATATACACTAGTATTTTTCAACTAGTGTGCCGTAGCAATAATGAAAATAATAGCGTGGCACACTTGTGTCCGAACCTGAGGGGGAGAGACTTGTCAGAGCAGACAGGCCTACCCGGAGAGGCTGACACAAAAGCAGCACTGCGATCGCCATGTTAGATCACTTCAGATGCGTCTCCAGGCTGCCCTGGGTGTATGGTCACTAGCGAGCCTCACAGTGAGGGAGGACAGGTGGGCCTCTGGGGCAGAGAGGGGTGGGCAAAGGGACGAAGCAGCTGGGAGATGCCACCAAAGTGCTCACTAAGTGCATGTCTGTGAATGCTGCTTTTATTTTTGTTTTTTTTTTACCAGCTTCTCTGTCCTGTCACCCATTCCGACAGCTGAGCATGTGGAGGAGATATAAGGAGTTTGTGCTTAGTGGTGTGCCAGTAAGTATGCCACCACAGGAAAAAAAGACTGGGAGACACTGATATACTCTGTATAGTTTTGTGATTTTATCTCAGATTTATTACCTTGTGTATATGGTACAATGGCAGTGCCAACTGAACACAAGCACTGCTTGCAGTTTAAACTCCTGATCAGTTATTACTTTTACATGATGGGGCAGGGGGCTCCACGTCGGAGGTCGGCTTTCGTCACCTTTTCCCGATATCTGTAGTTGTTTTGCCAGCTCCCCATTTTTTGGGCCTGCTACTGTTGATGCCAGCAGGTAGCATTTTAGGCCAAGCTGGGGTAAGGCAGGGCAAGGCTCTGCTGGGCAGGCCAGTGAAGATCCTGAAATACTCAAGTAGGAGCTTTGGGAAGCCTCAGACCCATTTTTCCTTTTCTTAAACTCCACATCACAGCAAGAATGGTCAGCATGGGGTAGGCAGCCGGTTGGCCAGGGTCTCTAGCATTGTGAATGTTATAACTGACCATGGGCCTTCCAGAGGCTTCTTGTCCACATTGATGCTGCCGGCTACTGTTGTTACTTTTAGAAAGACACTAAACAGAAATGACTTGACACAAGCAACAACTGGGCTGGGACTTGAACCCTGGCTGCTGCATGCAGGAAGGAGCCACACTAACCACTGTGCCACCGCACCATCTTCCTTTTTTTTTGGTTATAAAATTGGTCTGAACAGAATTCATGATGCAGAAACAGTTCAATCCCTTACCTCTGTGTAATCAGACACAAAGAACGAGGTGGTTCCATCGTGCTCCATGAAGTGCTTTGGGAAAAGCCGCAGCCAAGTATCATCCCCATAAAACACCATCTTCTTCCCGGCCTCTTTGGCCTGCCAGATCAGGTTGTCTTCCAGCAGAGCCGGAGAATTCAGATTCATGACCACGTCGATGAAGCCAGGGATGCTGCCAGTCGTCAATGCCTATGAAGGGAAAAAGACCCCAAAAAATGAAAAATTAAAAAGGACACCACATTCAAATAAGCGCCGTCATCAGGTTCAAGTGGTCAAAGGGCCACGAGTGTCACAAGAGTTTCAGATTCCACATTGTGTGGCACCAAATGTACACGTGAGCTTTTCAAAAGTCTGGATTACCCACAAATGTTTATGTTTTTGATAGAAATTAATATTTTTTTATATTATGGTACCACAAAATGTTAACAAATCAGCCAATTCATTACAAATATTGCCATGGCTATTACTACTTAACACTAGAATTACCAGAGCCTACAAGAAAACTCGTAGATCCGTCCCACCATAAATCCCTTCGCACCTCTCCATCAGCATCTTTTGTCCTTTAAATGTGTTGATAAGCAGCCTGCTATCATATCCCCCACCGACCCACAGTTTTCTCAGCTCATGTCTGTTTACCTGCATGTCAGTTGCTTAGAGTTGTATAGAGTGAGAAATCATGCAAAATGACTCCTTTTATAAATACTATATCGTTATTTGGAACACTTGCATTTCATGTGTGTTCCGTGTCTACAATGATTTATGTACAGCAAACACATCATTTAAACAGAAACGTTTCAGTAATAATTGACAAAATGTAGACACGAAGTGTATAATGTGTGAAGCCTGAAGTCCAAATATCAAAGAAACACTTTCACAAAAGGTACAAATAATTTACAAATAAACAAGTGCGCTTATATTCAAAAATATAACTGCAGAAAAAGAACACGCGTTAGGGTGCAACATTGACACGCATTTGCTACGACTGCTTCAGTGGCGTAACGGTATCAACTGTGGACTGGTAATCTAAACTTCACGGGTTCGATCCTGAACCAGTCCGTTTTGAGAAGTGAGCTGCTCTTATTCTTACTATTTTAGAATAAAATCATACATTTGATTCCAGTCTGTAACAGCCGGTGTAAATGTGTGATACTCGTAAAGGTTAGCTTTGTTTTTTTTTATTATTTTTTGATTCAGTTTCATTCTCTCAGTCATGTTCACAATCCTACCCCCTGCTGTTTTCACATAAAGACGCGCTATACTTGTGACTTTAGGCTGTAGGAAGTAAGTAACTAAATCCAAATAAATAACATTCGATCTGGCTCTTATATACAAAGTACTGTAACTTGCTTTCTTTTTTCTTCGGTTATAGTCTTGAATAAAGGTGCACTTGTTTTGTTATACTTGTACATCAACATTTATATGTTACTTACATAAAAGCCAGATAGAATGTTATTTATTTGGATTTAGTTACTTACTTCCTACAGCCTAAAGTGACAAGTATAGCACGTATTTATGTGAAAACAGTAGTGTCAGATGGGGGCAGTTAGGGTAGGATCGTGAACACAACTGAGGGAATGAAACCGAAAAAAAAAAAAAAAAAACCCAAAGCTAACCTTTACGAGTATCACACATTTACACCAGCTGTTACAGACTGGAATCAAATGTATGTTTTTATTCTAAAACAGTAAGAATAAGAGCAGCTCACTTCTCAAAACGGATTCACCCGGGATCGAACCCGTGAAGTTTTGATTACGTTTTGATTGATTGAAGTGCACTTGTTCTGTTATATTTGTACCTTTTGTGAAAGTGTTTCTTTGCTATTTGGACTTCAGGTTTCACACATTATAAACTTCATGTCTACATTTTGTTAGTTATTATAAAACATGAAAAACAGTTCTTTTTTAACGATGTGTTTACATAGAAAACTGTAGACACGGAACACACATGAAATGTAAGTGTTCCAAATAACGACATAGTATTTATAAAAGGCGTTATTTTGCTTGACTTCTCACTCTATACAACTCCAAGCAACTGACATGCAGGGAAACAGACCTGAGCGGAGAAAACTGTGCGGGGTGTGGGGATGTGATAGCAGGCTGCTTGCTGCATGCTGCTTATCAACACATTTAAAGGACAAAAGACGCTGACGGAGAGGTGCAAAGCGATTTAAGGTAGGATGGATCTACGAGTTTTTTTGTAAGCTCTGGTAATTCTAGTGTTGAAATGGTTTATAATTCAATTCAAATAAACTCCATACACGGTTCTGTGACAAGTTCACAGGAAAAATGCAAATAGAAACATTACAAATTACTAATTAGATAATAAGTACACATAAAAGACACAATCATAATTGATAACAGCCAAAATAAGGAGAATATTACCCTAACATAAAGCAAAAACGTGAAATCAAGCCGTGAAGTTGGTTTGGTGCCACCATCTTAAATAGTAAGCCAGTAATGAGGCTCACTTTGTAGCGGGGCTACACAATAATAAGTATCTGGTGTTTGTCTGTGCCGAGTGCGTTTTGTTTTCATCATCCCGTTTGCTGTACTATACGTGTGCATCGGTAAATGTTGTCCCCGTAACTTACAAGGGGAAGGATGATGAAGGGAGACGTAAATCACTTGTTGAATCACCAGTTCCATCTGGGAAATTCTGTACTTAAACAAGAGGAGTGAAAAGCAAAGGAGAGAGAGAAGATAAAGAATCATTTAAACATCCATATTTCAACTCATTTCTGTCCATCGTACAAGTCCATTATCTGAAGGATCCAGATCATCATCAGGACTGCCAGCACCGAGAAACCCCGGGGATTGGATACGTATCAACCACTGCTGAGGACACTTACCGTGACGTCGTTTATTGTATTGTCAGGATGAAGCAAAATGTCACATCCTCCAATATTCAACTATTACCGGACTTTATTAGCTTTTGGACTCATTTATCACTTTCATTTGCAGTGCCGTTTATCATTCACCTGTGTTTGTGTTTCGGTTTATTCCTTTATTATTTGGGGGCAAGGGAGGGTTTTTGTAAATATGGTGCATTCGTGTTTTCATATAATTAATAACTGGGAGAGTGGCGGTTTGTGGGCACATATACAAGGTGTCCACAAAGTCTCTCTACAATTTCAAAATTTTATTAAAAAGACAAATGAACAGACAAATCTGTGGAAATTATTACAAAATGAGGAGGGTTTATTTGTCTCATTTAATACACCTCTGTATGGGCACCATTAGCAGATGGTGCTCAATTTCTTGCCATGTTCACTGTAGCAGAGCATCATCAATGGTGGCAATGGCTTCAGGTCATTAATGTCCCGTATCTTTGTTTGATACATGATATCTTTAACCCCACAGAAAGAAGTCCAGGGGAGTGATATCTGGTGAACGAGGTGGCCAGAGAATTGGGCCACCCCTTCCAATCCACCGATCTGGAAATATTCGATTCAGGAACCCACGAATGTGCAGTCCCCGATGTGGTGGTGCACCATCTTGCTGGAAAATGACGGTTGGTTGAAGGTCATCTAGTTGTGGTGTCACATGCTCAGTCAAAAGGTCAAGGTAAACATTTGCAGTAATTGATCTCTCGTTGAAGACAAATGGACCAATGATTCAATTGCACATGATCCCATACCACACATTCACCTTTGGACTATCTCGGTGAAGTTCCTTAGTCACATGGAGGTTTTCTGAGCCCCTGAAACATGGAAGGTTGCCTCATCACTAAGGCAAGCTTTGATAAAGACTGAGTAGATAGGACACATTTGATTAACATATCTCATCAATTACCTTTTTAGTAATTTTTTGAAATTGTAAACAGACTTTGTGGACACCCTGTATATTATTGAATATCCGTCTGTCCTTGTGTGTATTTATATTTATCACTGTCAATATATGCATATTTGGTTTTACATACTGTATCTGTCTACTGTTTGCTTGTAATTTTGTTGTGTCGGGTAAAATAGGAAAATCTGTACGGAGTACGGCTTGTTATCATCTCGAGAGTCTTCAGGCTAGTCCAAGGAAACAGTCTTGGTAGTGTAGTGGCTGGCCTTTACAACCTGATGGCCACCACGATAAGGAAACCCGCTAACCTGAACAAAACCCAGGGGTCCAAAACCAGGAAATCAACAAACGTCGGCTCCCTTCTTCACTGTGCTGGCACGATGGGATCCACATTGAGACCATTGGGTAAGCCATGCCCCCCCACCCTCCAGCAGCTTTTCCTAGATGGTCTTGAATCGGGGCCCAAATATGCTTAGCTTCAGGTGGATGACCTCCTCTGAAGTGCCAGCAGCACGGCTCACAAACTTCACAAGCACCGATTAACAGGCCCGCCAACTAAAAACAGAATAAAAAGGCGGCGTTCAGGATGGCAGCCAGGGTCCACTCAAAGCGGCCGACTCGATTTCAGTCCAGCAACGATGCGCTGCCACGAAGCAAGTGGGGCACACATTAGGAGGCCCACAATTTGCGGCACAGATGTGAGGGCAGCGCGTCAGGTGCGACTTGAGCGAGCCACCAGGGACCGTCTGGGGGGTGGAGGGCTACAGAAGTCTTCGGAATTCAGTGGTAAAATGGAAACTGATGGCCAGTGATGTCTACACGGCCACAGGCGTCCATCCTGCTGCCACCAACAACTTGAGGAGGAAAATCAGGAAGAGCGGACAGTGATCAGCAGCAGAGGCGCCACAGGCTGGAAAAAGTGCGACATTTCAGGTATTTGTAAAAGATTTGGAACGTCTCTAACATCTCGTGTTTGCTTTGTCATTCTGGAGTATTCAGTGTTACCCGATGGGAGAATAAAAAAAAAGAGATTTAAAGGATTTTAGCACAACACTGCAACATAACACACCATGAACAAAGGGAAGGGGTCCTAACACTGTCTGAAAGTGGATGGGTGGATGGATGGATGGATAGATAGATAGAGTGAAAGGCACTATATAACAGATAGATAGATAGATAGATAGATAGATAGATAGATAGATAGATAGA
>JANRMT010062835.1:2604798-2617560 GCA_026402145.1 Polypterus bichir lapradei | reverse complement strand
AGCGTTCATAAGAAATGTCCTGATTGACTTCACGAGGGAGAAGCACACAATAAGAAGAAGAAGAGCCGCGTTAAATATGTGAAATATTAAAAGGTCTGCTTCAATTTAAATGTTTCGCCTGCACATTTCTCAATTGTAGTAGAAATCTGTCATTTGTCACCCACTGACGGAGGTCCACAGAGGGCTAGTGACGGATCAAAAATCAAAAATAACCTCATTTTCATAATCACAGACCTTGAAATTGTTTAACATGACCGCCCCCCACACCCCCCTATTGCGTATGTCTGGAATTTGTTCATTTGAATCTTCCTGGAGGACTAAGACCACCGGTAAAGAACCAGATGTCAAAAATAAGATTATACTTGTGATCACCTTACATTAGCACAGTCCGCCTGCCTAGATTACTGATCCCCATTTCTTTTGAGGTTTTGTGACCCCCTCATGTCCATTTGAGGTGTTGAACCCCTGGGGCCCGTTGACGTGGCCTGCACAATCTCAAGTCTATCTGATCATTTTTGTCGAGGCCCCCTACTGTACTGGCTTCCTCTTCACCATACGCAAGTGGTCAGCTTCCTCTTTGAATAAACCTAAAACCAATGATATTTGTGATCAGTTACCTTGAAATCGCTCAGAGCGCCACTCCATGTGGCCCAATCACTGACCTTCGAGGAGTTTTTGGGTCTAGAGGGACAAAACTAAGGCGGGGAACCCCAAAATGCTCAATGCCTGGCATAAAGTGACATCGAGGCGAGTCACACGGCGTGTCACATGTGGGACCTCCCTCGTGCCGGTGAGTCAGGAGGTGCCAGACGTCACTTCATCGAGTTCAGAAGCAATTTGTGTGAACAGAATATCTCAAATAAATCTCACGTTTCTCGTTCTCGTCCAACCTCTAAGTCAGTACTCTACTCAAATTGCTCTCCAAACAGGGAGGACCCGGGAAGCGAACCCACAATCTCCTTACTGCAAAGCAGCAGCAGCACTACCACTGCGCCACCTTTGAGAACTGCAGCTGTACGTTCACATCACCTCAGACGCAGGTCTTTTTACTAAAATATTGTTTAATAAACCTCCCTCATGGGATGTGCAGCAGGCCCCAAACAGCATCTGAACTGTAGACCCCCAAAGAGAATCCCGCTGCCACTCCATGTCATTGTTTCATCTTAACATTCCTCTTTATTTTAAATGACGCGTCTTCATAGACCCAAAGCCCCTGTGCCTTACGACTGCAGTATTTTATTAATGGTGGCAGCTCAGCTCACCTCGCCTTAGCTCTTCAATGAGCCGCAGACGCTTTGCCTTCATTTCAAAAGGAAACTTTGGGTTTGCAAACCTGCCCGCCTACAAGGAGCGAACATCTTTTGAATGTGCAGTTGCAGGTAGCGTTGTTGCTACAATCTGAAAGTGTTTTGTGTCGGAGTCAGTGAAAGCAGCCACGCAATATGCCTGAGCGATTTCAGATTTCATTTCTGAAGCTGGGGAAACATCGGCAACAAAAGGCTTTGTCTGTGCCGGAATCTGCAGACGCACGTCAGCCTTTCTCATGAAACACCGAAGTGCGTGCTCATGATTACTAAGAGTACACGGTGAATTGAGACCCCCCTCCCCTGTCGCACACGCTTACTGGGTGGCACATTTAACTGGAAATCAATACATTTGACCATCAATCACCCCCCGATATTCCATAATGACAAAGTGAGAAAAGAGTTCTCTGAAAAGTTTACAAATGTACTGTAGATGGCTGGAAGGAGAGGCGTGGGCAACAAGGAGGTGTTGGGGGGCCAGCAGGGTCCCTCCTCTTAACCCTAACAGAAATTAAATCAAACAAAACAAACGCTCGATGGCACTTACAGCAGCACTTACAGGCTTCCACTGGGATCTCTCATTAGGAAACATAATGTTAATTCTCACTCGTATGCAGATCACACCCAGTTATACTTTTCTTTTAGATCAAATGAAGTTTCTCTGATGTTGTCTTTAATTAGGTGTGTTAGTGAATTAAAGGGGTGGATGGATGAGAACGACTTGTCTTTAAACACCGAGATGTGAATTATTGGAGGGAGTGACGCTGATCACAATAATATTCTGTCATCATTTAACTCAGTTGGAGTCACCATTAATTTTACTAAATCAGCCCACAATCTCTGAGTTCTCTTTGACTCTAGCAGGTCATTTAAAGCGCACATTAGGTCAGGTATCTTCCATCTTAAAAATGTTGGGAAATTAAGGCGCCTTCTAAATAAGCAGGAATCTCAGAAATGAATTCCTGAATTTATTTCTAGTAGGACTGACTACTGCAATGCGGTGTTCACTGGATGTTCAAACTGTTCTTTATTCAGCCTCCAGTTAATCCAAAATGCTGCTGCAAGAATTATTACAAGAACAAGAAAATACGAACACATAACTCCAGTTCTTAAATCCTTAAGGAGGTCTGGCTTACTTATCTGAACTTATCATGACTTACAAACCTGAGTGCACATTAAGATCTCAAGATGGCGGTCTGCTTAGGGTTCCAAGGATTAATAAAATAACAGTGGGAGGTCGAGCTTTTAGTTACAGGGGGCCCTAAACTGTGGGGTGGTCTGTCTGCTACTATAAGAGATGCCCCTTCAGTCTCATCTTTCAAATCTCACTACTTCAGTTTAGCACACCCTGACTAGACCTGCTGATTAACTGTGCAGACTGTATCTCTGTTGTCAGTCATTAGCACTAAAACATAAGTAACATGACAGTTAGAATTTGTTACTAACCCTCACCTGTTCTGTTTCTCTTCTCGGTACTCAAATGTGCCACTTGGTGCCACGGCCCACCTGCCAAGTTGTTTTGCCTGTCTAAAGTAAAGTCATCTCTGATGAAGAATCACAGGAATTGTGGGGTAGAGGGGTCCTTTCATCGGATTGGCTGGCCCAGCACTGACTCAGCTGTGGAATGACCAATAGGGGGAGGCAGCTTGATGGCTGAGGTCTCCAGGACTCTGAACAAATCCAAATCATGTGATGTCATCTACTGTTGAATTCTGCTCCGTACTTGTAATTTTTTTATTTTTATATTGCATTGAGGATTTGTTCTGTTCTGTGTATTGTATTGACTCCTTCGTTTTGACACCCACTGCATGCCCAACCTACCTTCAAAGGGGTCTCCCTTTGAACTGCCTTTCCCAATGTGTCTTCCATTTTTTTTCCCTACAAGGGTCTTTTCTTGTCTTCTTAGAAAGTCAAGGCTGGGGGGCTGTCAAGAGGCAGGGCCTGTTAAAGCCCATTGCAGCACTTCTTGTGTGATTTTGGGCTACACAAAAATCTATTGTATTGTATTGTACTTTTGGCATTTGAACGAAAACAAAAAAAAAACAAATTGGGCCATGCAGATAAGTAACGTGAATCCCAAAGGTGACACTTTAAGTTAAGGACTGCTAGGTCCATCCTCAGAAAGTGAAAGGTTCACCACAGCACCCTCGAGTCTTACTAGAAAAAAACTCAAAAACTAAACATTAGAGTGAGACGTTGAGTAACCTCAGAAGTCTGCAATGCTCTGTGGCTCAAACTGGAGTGAAAGTGCAGGGGTCCACAATTTCAAGAGTTCTGCATAAAACAGGCCTTTTTACGGAAGGGGAGCGAAAAAGAGGCCATTCCTTCAGAAGGTTGACATAAAAGTATGTATGGCTTTTGCTACAAAGCACAAGAAAGACCCAATTAAGATGAGGGAGAAGGTTTTCTAGTCGGGTGAGACCAAAACAGAACTTTTTGCCCAGAATTCAAAGAGGTACGTGTGGTATAAAACTATCACTGCCCATGCCTCGAGTAACACCAGGCCTACGGTGACATATGGTGGTGGCAGCGTTACGTTATGGCGATGCTTTTAATGTGCTGGGAATCTTGTCAGACTTGAAGATACAATGGATGGACAAAAATGCCACATGATACTGCAGGAGAACTTGTTCTAGTCTGCTATGAATCAATGGCTTGGGAGAAGGTTCATCTTTCAACATGACAATGACCCCCAAATGACACTGGAATGGCTCAAAAACAGAAAGGGTGAATGTTTTGGAACGGCCAAGTCAAAGCCCTGATCTTAACCCTAAAAAGTGCTGTCCAGAGGCGACATCCACCAACCTAGAGGGTCTCTATGAAGAAGAATGGGGAAGAATCACACGTGACAATGCGCAAAACTGGGACATACTTGGCCAACCCAACAGAATGAAGGCTGTTACTGCAGCAAAAGTGTGAATGTGTAGGGCTTGAATACTTTGGCAAATATGAACTTTGGAGTTTGTCTTCTTCTCTAGTTCAATATCTATATCTACAGAAAATGGTTTGTTTGGACTTTGGAAGTGTAGCAAGTGTATCCCTGGGGGACGCTAAATCTCGTACCCACAATGTCACCTGTGGGGTCCCACAAGGATCAGTGCTTGGGCCGACCCTTTTTAATATCTATATTCTACCCCTGGGTCACATCATCAGCAGGCATGGAGTTTCATTCCACTGTTATGTCGATGATACGCAGCTCTACGTGAGACTGGGTTCGACTTCTCTTACACCTCCATCAACTCTTTCCTCCTTGCTTGGCTGAGAATGAGGCCCGGATGTCTAAGAACGTCCTTAAGCTAAACAGCACCAAAACTGAAGCTCTTTTAATTGGTACCCCCCCCCCCCCCATCAACTTTGTTCCTCTGTAAATTGTACTTCCTTTTCTGGTCGTACCATTATTTTCTGTTACTAATTCGGGTGTCAAATTAGACTCCCATCTGTCATTTGATACACACATCCATCACCTCTTTCATCTTCAAAACATAGCCAAACTCCGTCCCTGCCTCTCCCTTTGTGATGCTGAAAAGCTGGTTCATGCCTTTGTCTCCTCCAAGCTGGACTATTGTAACGCACTCCTCATCGGGATATCTAACAAGAGCCTTCAAAAGCTCCAACAAATCCAAAATAGTGCTGCAAGGATCCTGATGAAATATGAACAGATCTCACCAATCCTTCAGTCACTTCATTGGCTCCATATTCACTTCCATACTGAGTACAAACTCTGTCAAGTTCAAGTTTATTGTCATGTGCACAGTAAGGTGTGGCAAGCGGCTGGGGGTGGTACCCAGCCGGGATACCCAGAAGGATTGGAGGAGGGCTTATGCCTCCTCCAGACCACAAAGGGGTGACCGCCCTGGTGGCTTTGGGGACAACAGGAAGAGAGCTTAGAAGCTCAACCCTATAAGGGCCCATGGTCAGAAGTGCTGGGGGGAAGAAGACCAGGGACACCGAAGTGCTTCCGGGTGCACAGCCGGCACTTCCGCCACACCTGGAAGGGCCGGCAGAAGGTTATCGGGAGGCACCTGGAGCTCGTCCGGGTGAGCATAAAAGGGGCCGCCTCCCTCCATTCGATGACGGAGCTCAGGAGGAGAGCAGGCGGACCTGAGGAAGGCAGTGTGAAGGAAGGCCTGGACTTTGGGGAAGTACTGGGGTTGTGTGTGTCATCTTTGTAAATAATAGGATGTATAATAAAACGGCGGTGAGGGATGCCGTCAAGCTGAAGGAGGAGTCCTACCGGACCCTTTTGTCCCGGGAGACTCTGAAGGCAGCTAATAGGTACCGGCAGGCCAAGCGGAATGTGGCTTCGGTGGTTGCTGAGGCAAAAACTCTGGCATGGGAGGAGTTTGGGGAGGCCATGGAGAACGACTTCTGGACGGATTCGAGGAGATTCTGGTCCACCATCCAGCATCTCAGGAGGGGGAAGCAGTGCAGTGTCAACACCGTATATGGTGGGAATGGTGCGCTGCTGACCTCAACTCGGGATGTTGTGGGGAGTACTTTGAAGACCTCCTCACTGAGGTGGTCAAAAAACTCCTTGGAGGCAGGGCCCCGGGGGTGGATGAGATACCCCCGGAGTTCCTCAAGGCTCTGGATGTTGTAGGACTGTCTTGACTGACACGCCTCTGCAACATCGCATGTACATTGGGGACAGTGCCTCTGGATTGGCAGACCGGGGTGGTGGTCCCCCTCTTTAAGAAGGGGGACCGGAGGGTGTGTTCCAACAACAGAGGGATCACACTCCTCAGCCTCCCTGGAAAAGTCTATTTGGGGGTTCTGGAGAGGAGGGTCCGTCGGATAGTCGAACCTCGGATTCAGGAGGAACAGTGTGGTTTTCATGGACCAGCTTTACACCCTTGGCAGGGTCCTGGAGGGTGCATGGGAGTTTGCCCAACCAGTCTACATGTGTTTGTTGGACTTGGAAAAGGCGTTTGACCGTGGAATCCTGTGGGGGGTGCTCTGGGAGTATGGGGTACCAGACCCTCCGATAAGGGCTGTTCGGTCCCTGTACAGCCGGTGTCAGAGCCTGGTCCGCATTGCCAGCAGTAAGTCGAGCCCGTTTCCAGTGAGAGCTGGACTCCTCCAGGGATGCCCTTTGTCACCGATTCTGTTCATAACTTTTATGGACAGAATTTTTAGGCGCAGCCAGGGCGTTGAAGGGGTCCCTGTTTGGTGGGCTCAGGATTGGGTCACTGCTTTTTGCAGATGATGTTGTCCCGTTTACTTCATCAGGCCGTGATCTTCAGCTCTCTCTGAATCGGTTCGCAACCGAGTGTGAAGCGGCTGGGATGGGAATCAGCACCTCCAAATCTGAGACCATGGTCCTCAGCAAGAAAAGGGTGCAGTGCCCTCTCAGGGTTGGGAGCGAGATCCTGCCCCAAGTGGAGGAGTTCAAGTATCTCGGGGTCTTGTTCACGAGTGAGGGAAGAATGGAGCGTGAGATCAACAGGCGGATCGGTGCGGCATCCGCAGTGATGTGGGCTCTGCATCGGTCTGTCGTGGTGAAAAAAGAGCTGAGCCGTAAGGCAAAACTCTCAGTTTACCAGTCAATCTACGCTCCTACCCTCACCTATGGTCATGAGCTATGGGTAGTGACCGAAAGAACGAGATCGCGAATACAAGTGGCTGAAATGAGTTTTCTCCGCAGAGTGTCTGGGCTTTCCCTTGAAGATAAGGTGAGAAGCTCAGAGTAGAGGAGTCAGATGAGGTGGCTCGGGAATCTGATCAGGATGCCTCCTGGACGCCTCCCTGGTGAGGTGTTCCAGGCACATCTAGCCGGGAGGAGACCCCGGGGAAGACCCAGGACACACTGCAGGGACTATGTCTATCGGCTAGCCTGGGAACGCTTCGGGATTCCCCAGGAAGAGCTAGTAGAAGTGGCCGGGAAGGGGGAAGTCTGGGTATCTCTGCTCAAGCTGCTGCCCCCGCGACCCGATCTCGAATAAGCGGAAGAGGATGGATGGATGGATAATAAACATGTGTTGGACGAACTATCGGTGTCCGTCTGTCTGTGTCCGGGCCATGCTCCACAAAGGAAACACGTTTCCCTGTACAATGAAATTCTTTCTTTGCTGTCCACACCAAATGACAAAACCAACGTATAAAGATACAAGAAACATAAATAATAAGTAGCAGATAGGTAATAAGTAACAGAGGCAGCATAAAGTATAAAAACAGAATAGAAATATATAAAGTGTAATGTGCAGGTAGGTCAAACACAGTTGTGTGAGGTCGATAGAATGAGGTGGCCCACGGTTATAAACTCCAGTCAGTTATTTAGGAGTCTAATGGCCTTGGGAAAGAAAGAGTTCTTTAGCCTGGAAGTCCTGCATTTCATACGTCTGTACCTCCTGCCTGAGGGTAGAAGTGTGAACAGATCGTGTTGGGGGTCCCTGAGGATCGAGACAGTTCTCCTGTGGACTCTGCAGTTGCAGTTGTGGGGTCCTGGTGATCTTCTTAGCAGTCTTTACCACTCTCTGCAGGTGTTTGCGGTCCATGGCAGAAGTCTTGCTATACCACACGGTGATGCAGCTGGTCAAGATGCTCTCAACAATGCAGCTGTAAAAGTTGCTGATGATCTTAGTCGACATGTCAAACTTCCTCAGCCTCCTCAGAAAGTCTGGCCGCTGTTGAGTCCTCTTGACCAGCTGTGTGGTGTTAAGAGACCAAGTGAGGTCCTCACTGATGTAGACGCCCAGGTATTTAATGCTGCTCACCCTCTCCACTTCACGTCCTCGGATGAACAGTGGCCGGTGAGGTCTCCTCTCCTTCCTCATGTCCACTATCATCTCCTTCGTCTTGTCTGTGCTCACTCACCAGTGTATCCATAGAAATGCTCCACAATATCTTAAGGAACGCCTCACTGTATATTACAATCCACTACATGAAGCCTTTGTCTTACAAATACCCCCCACCTTCGCCCCCCCTGTGACCAAACTTCGTACAAAGAGAGACTGAGCCTTTGCAGTCGCTGCTCCACAGCTCTGGGATGTCCTACCAGAGAACTTGAGAGCACAGCAGATTGTGGGCTGTTTTAAAAAACAGTTAAAGACATTTCTATTAGGAAAACATATTAACAGGAATGGCAATAATTATTGTTGTATCTTCTTGGGTCCTTGTTTACATTTTTTTATGTAGCATTTTGAGGTTTACTACAAATGTAAAGTGCCTTATAAATAAAATGAATTATTATTATTATCATTCTGACTGCAGAAGAGTTCACATTAAAAACACTAAATGGATAAACATGGTGACACTTCCCTTGAAGGTACAGGGAGATTCACTCAAAAGAGGCCCCAAATATTCTGTAATAACTCTCGCTAGGATGAAGCAATCTGAACCAAACAACGGGCTCCTCCGCATATGGAGCTTCCAACAAGCCCCTGCGTCAGAGCGATGAGTTTATGGTGTCCTGGATTATGGACTGTCTGTGCAGCAGACCACCAGTGTGTGAGACTCAAGGACTGTGTGAGCAACACTAGGGCACCACAGGGAACAGGCCTGTCACCTCTGCACTTCACTCTATGACACCTCAGACATGAAATAGAACAGCAGGTCAGGTCACCGGCAGGAACTCTCAGATGACTCTGCACTCATGGGGTGCACCGATAAGGGGGACGAGACGAGGGACATCAGCAAAACCAAGGAACTGGTGATTGACTTTCACTACACCAAAGAACCTTGATGTTCTGTCAATAATCAGGTAGAGGATGTGGAGGTGGTGCGCTGCTACCGGTACTTGAGGGGGGTCTACAATAATAACACGTTGGACTGCTCTCAGAAGACAGAGGGACAACAGAAGAAAGGGCAGAGCAGGCTGACTGAGCTGCTATAATGTGAGTGGTGACATCCTGCACATCTTCTACAGCTCTGTGATGGCCACGGTGGTGTGCTGGGCCGGTAACGTCACTTTAAGAGAGGACCACCAAAGTCAACTAGCAAATTAAAAAGGCAGGATCAGTCATGGGATGAACTCTGGACCCCCTGGTGGTACTGGGCGGTCTCATGGTCTGGAATCCCTACAGATTTTATTTTTTTTTCTCCAGCCGTCTGGAGTTTTTATTTTGTTTTTTCTGTCCCCCCTGGCCATTGGACCTTACTCTTATTCGATGTTAATTAATGCTGATTTATTTTGTTTTCATATTGTGTTTTTTATTTTTCTATTCTTCATTTTGTAAAGCACTTTGAGCTACTGTTTGTATGAAAATGTGCTATATAAATAAATGTTGTTGTTGTTGTTGTTGTCAAAAGAGAGAATGAAGACAAAACTGAGTGCCATTATGATTAATGCTGCACATCCTCTTTTTGATACACTTTCACTTTATCTATCAATCAATTAATCATATAGTGCCTTTCACATCCAGCTACCTATCATATACAGTAGTGCCCTTCACCCTATCTATATATCTATCAACAACAACATTTATTTCTATAGCACATTTTCATACAAATAATGTAGCTCAAAGTGCTTTACATGATGAAGAAAGAGAAAAGGGACAAAATAAATAAGAAAAATAAGAAAAAAAGTTACTAACATAGAATAAAAGTAAGGTCTGATGGCCAGGGAGGGCAGAAACAAACAAAAAAAACTCCAGACGGCTGGAGAAAAAATAAAATCTGCAGGGGTTCCAAGACCACAGGACCGCCCAGCCCCCTATCTATCAATCATATAGTGCCTTTCACATCCAGCTATCTATAGGGTGGTCCAGATCTAATTATGCAAGTTTCATTATGTTATAACTTAAGTTTACTGTATTACTTAGAGAATTCACAAAAAATTATTTTTGTTGCCGATAGATGGCAGCGAAATCAGTGAATTAATTCACTGTAAGTCCATTTTCATTTATTACAAGATATTTCGAACAATTTTTTTTGTCTTGTATTGTTTTCCTGCATTGCATTAAAAGTTGCATAATTAGATCTGGACCATCCTGCATCTGTCTATCTATTATATAGTGTCTTTCACATCCAGCTATCATATAGTGCTTTTCACTCTATCTATCTATATATCTATCTGTCTATAAATTATATAGTGCCTTTAATATCCAGCTATTATATAGTGCCTTTCACTATCTATCTGATAGTGCCTCTCAATCTATTATATAGCACCTTTCATATATCTATCATATAGCGCCTTTCACTCTATCAATCAATCAATCATATAGTGCCTTTAACATATATCTATCTGTCTATTGTATAGCGCCTTTCACTCTATCTTTAAATCAGAGAATCAAGAATGAAGAAAAGAGACACGAAACACGAATCAGAATGCCAACAGAGGACGACCCTGGCTGAGAAGTAACAACATGAGGTATTCTGGCATATTGCAAAATGTATTTTAGGAAGAAGTCCCGCCTAAGGAGACATCAGATTGCTAATGAATGTGTTACCAGCATTGTGAACAATAACAGAGCTGAACCCTACTGAACTTATCCCTTCAGCAGAAGCCGCCCAGGCTCAGTCATTTCAGTCCTTTGAAATACTGGGGGTCCCGTCAGCTCCGTCCTTTTCCACAGTGAGTTTCGACTTGACAGCCTCATCTTTCCGATGTCACTTCACAAACAGCGGGGTGGAAGTGACAGGTGTGTCCCTTTCGACTGCAGGTTTGGACTCGATTGGCCCGCCCTTCCAAAGTCAGTCGCCATGATTTGTGTAAATTGATGAGGGCATTTTACTGAGAACTGTAGAGAGAGGCTGGAAAACGAGAGAGAGTGGCCGTCACAGAGGATCACCAGATAAGCTGATGAGCGCTCAAGTTGTTTTTTTCACGCACATATCCTGCCACTGTGAAGAGGCATCAAGTACGACCCCCAAGCGCATTACCTTCTGAAGATCTCCCTCATCGAACGTTGGCGTCAGTTTGGAATTGCTTTTCTTAGGCGGCGAGATGTGACAAACGAGCGGCGGAGTGACGACTGTGAAAGGGCGCAGTGCTCGCCCGCCCGCATTCAGCGGAAGGCCTCCTTTTAGGAGCAGCTGCAACCTCTCAGATTGGAGTGGCTGTTCAGTCTTGTGAACATTAAAAGAAGAGTCCCTCAGGCGGTTATTAAGCGGCCGCTTCACTTCCTCAAGAGCCGTCTTTCTAATCAGACCCCCCGCGAGGCGGCTGCTGTTCCAGCTTGCCGGGCCCAAATGAAGAAAAGGTAGGCAGGACAAAAACGAGAGGTGCTGGCGTTCAGACACCGAAGACTGCGGCTCGGTTCGGCCCGGCCCGGCCCTGCTAACTGCGCTATGCTGACTCCGACCTGATTAATTAATTCACTTGGGCTAAAACTGGAATTCTTTAACGCCGTTTTTTTTCCTGGCCTCTTCGAAATAAAAAGTGAAAACGCTCGGAAGTCTTTGAAACATTGGTGGGGATAAACCCTGTGCAAAGTAGTCGCTTCAAACGAGAGGTTTATTAGTATAAAATCTGTGGATAAAGTTTGAAAGAATTCAGTCCAAGTGGACTTTAGGGATACCACAGTAATCGATCCTCAAACAGTACTCATTTGGTGTCGAGTACCATTCAAAAATATCGATTACTAATTTTTTTCTGTAAGATGCAGTAGCAAGTTTCTTGCAAAGGCATAGAACGTACTGAACTGAGCAGACGCGCTGTGACACAATGGCGCCATAAGCCCCGCCCCTTGCGCAAGCAAACGCTGACTGTATGCAAATATCAGACCGAGACCATAGAGTTGTAGGCCGCCTGATGCAATATTGGTGACAAGAATTAGCAGTCCAGTGGCAAAACAAGCAGCCCGTTTAAAAAGCACACATGTTGTTCAATAGAAAGACGTTTGTAAAACATGAAAGTGATGCAAATTGAAGCCCGGCGATTTCGCTGCAACCAGTGCCAGATAAAGGATGTTGCTGGAGAGTTTCAAAGAGGCACGAGAAGTCATTCAGGCAACTCTGCCGCTAGCAGGATCGTGTAGAAGGGGGATTACTGAAAAGACTTTTTAGTTGAATAAAACATTTGACCGTGTATCACTCATTAATAATTATGAAATATAAAACCCGTTGTTAGTATAACATAATAGTGAAGCATCACTGTCAGGGTGTTTTGTCACAAGTTCTGTCCGTTTTATTCTTTCTACTAGTTAAAACGAAGGATACAATACAACCAATATACATAAACCAGTAACGGCGCAAATCCACTTGACTTGAGCATTCCTAGTCTTCATCCTCTTTCTCTGTACGTTTGCTCAGGGGTTGATGCGCTTGTTATACCTTCATTGTTATCACTCTTTAATTTAATATTGTTTTTTATCAGTATGCTCCTGCTGCTGGAGTATGTGAATTTCCCCTTGGGATTAATAAAGTATCTATCTATTATATAGTACCTTTCTTATCCATCTATCTATTATATAGTACCTTTCTTATTTATCTATTATATAGTGCCTTTTTATCTATTATATAGTGCCTTTCTTATCTATCTATTATATAGTGCCTTTCTTATTTATCTATTATATAGTGC
>JANRMT010062835.1:2592593-2604788 GCA_026402145.1 Polypterus bichir lapradei | reverse complement strand
ATCTATTATATAGTGCCTTTCTTATCTATCTATTATATAGTGCCTTTCTTATCTATCTGTCTATCTATTTCTGGTTGCTTCCTGAGCAGCTCTTCTTTTCTCCACCCTAGCGGCCCACTGCTTCTTTTCTTCCGTCGGCATATTTTCGCGTTAAAACTGATGAAGTCAGTGTTTGTGTTACAATTACTTAGTACGTTTTCCTTAATTTGTCACTTAAGCTGGCACTTAAGTCTTCAATCTGCCTCAAGAATGAGTTAAGGTATGAAGAGGTAGTGGAAGTGATGGCTAAGGTGGTAGGGATGAGAACAGCGCCCATACAGATGTGCCACATGGCCACCCTGCTGGCCGCTGCCGAGAGTTGATTCTACAATAAAATAAAATAAAAAGAGGAATAACCTTGGAGGTCAAACACCAGCCCAAAAGCGGATAGTAGACGTCATGTAGCGTATGTGTACCAAATTCCAGGTCAATAGTTCAAACGGTTTGAGCTACAGGTGATTTAAAATCCTGGACAGACAAACAGACAGCCATGGTAGCGTATTATATAAGAAGATGAGAATGTTAAATAGTCTTTAACACCATGCTAAATACTTAAGAGCTATGTCTAATCTGAAGATGAAAACGTTCACTGAAAGTAGCTTTACTTGTGCCGGAGTACATGTTAATAAAAATCTTTCTATTATAAAAGAAAATCTTGAGACGAGATGAGACGATTGCCAAGAGACTTTTTCAAGTCGCGTCCTCCTCCCAGCCATTTCAGGTTAACGGCCCACGGCCACACTCCTCTCAACCATAGAAAGCCACACACGCAGTCCTCTCACCTCTCATTGGTGTGAATGCTTTTGTCAGACACAGTTCCTGCACTCTCAGCTCTTATAAATTTTTATGTTCAAATTGGCAAATTGGTTAGCTGCGTATCAATGGACACTGCTGAAACAGTTGGTGGTGATGGTGCAGAAGATGAAAAGATCAACTTACAATATCATGAATATCGACAACCATTAACACCTTCTGAATTACTGTTGAAAGAAGGACGTATCGTAATGTTATTGTGTAATTGATTTCTGAGTGATGGGCTATTGAAAATTGGTCCAACAATTCTGACGTGTAAAATCTGAACAGGTGGCAAAAAGGGTAATGTAGGACATCCAACATGAGACACCAAAGGAGATCTTGATATGCCATTCATATTAAAATAATTACAGTTTCCCGTAAGCACTTTGAGCTACATTATTTGTATGAAAGTGTGCCATATAAATAAATGTTGTTGTTAGAATAGCTTTTGCTATAATAATTAACAAATTTGAAAAAGTTGTTTTATTTATTAGAGAGAAAGAAATGATCTTCACTCACAGGCAGTTATACGTTGCGTTGTCACAATGGAAGACCAAACACGGGATCAAAATTCAATGTGATATTGACGAAATGTTACTTTGAAATATTGTTTTAACTGAAGTTTTACAGTAAAAGTTTAAAAAGTATTTGCGTGTTAATTTTAAAGCCAAACAGAACATAAACGTATACCGCAACGAATAACTCTTAACGCATGGGTGTCAGACTCCAGTCCCAGAGGGCCACAGTGGCTGCAGGTTTTCATTCTAACCCTCTTCTTAATTAATGGCCAGTTGTTGCTGCTGATTAACTTTTGTCTTAATTTTAATTAACTTACCTCAGGCCCCTTAGGGCTTTGTTTTTCCTTCATTAGCAGCCAAACAATAAAGAGACACAAAACAAGCCACCAAATGTGACGATGTGAGGGTTCGCTCCACACTTGAACCCGACACCGTCGGTAATATTACCGATGAGCTAGGCAGTGAGGCACAGCATAGCAAGGGGATGGTGCAAAAGTGCAAAGTGATTTATTTAAAAAACAACAACAATGTTCAAATGAAATAAAGTGCAGTGCTTCAAAAATCAATAACTAAATAATCCAAAAAAACAAAAGTGAAAAGTGGAGGTTAAAATCCATTAGAAAAAACTTAAAAACAACGAGGTTAAAAACAATGCAGGAAGTAATCCTTTAAAGCAAAACAAGCCCCCCCCGGTGTCTTCTTTACCTGGCGGCTCCCCTGCTTCTCCCGTCTGAGCTTCTTCTCAACAGGGGAGTCGCCCTTCCTGCAGCTGACCTTCTCTCTACCTGCTTCAGTTGATCGGATCGCCTCACCGACCCCAGGCTCCAGTAGGCTCCTCCAGACAGCGCCCAGGGTGCCCACGCTGGGGAATACACACCACAAGTCCCGACTGCCACTGCCTTCTGCGGAGAGTCATCCGCCTTCTGGTCACTCCCGCTCTTCAAAATAAACTCAGCAGGAGCGACCACTATGACTACTCCCCGGGTGTCAGCCCAACACCCAGGCTCCCTGTTCAGCTGCCCGCGAGCCTGCACTCGCTCGCCCGCACCGGCTTTCTCTCTCTCCACTGCTTCCTGTTTTCTTCCAGCAACCTCCCTTCTTTCTCTTTCCTCTCTTCTCTCTTAGCCAACTCGCGCTTCTATTTATGAAGGGGATGTGGTAGTCGTGGCAATCAGCAGCCCCTGGGAACAATTACGGATGAGGACCATTTCTCACCTGTGCTCTTAGGTGAGAAATGCCCACATCACGAGGCTCCTCAGGACCTGCTTTGGCCGCACACCACCACGCCACCTCACTAAGCCACTAGTGCAGTGATTATTTATTAAACCTGGCCTTTCAGATGAGAGCTGTGGACCCGCTATACCACAACCACATGACCCACTCACCTGTGCCCATCACACAAAATAAAGAAAAGTTGATTGCTCAGGTCAACAAAACATTTTTGGCAGTATTCATAGAAAAAAACAAAGTCAACAGTTTTGGAAATGTCTCCTGTGGCAGAATGAGAGCAGCCACAGGCCATGGAACAAGTTTGTCGTTTAGAAACTGGTTGGAGTGAAATTGTTTGGAGTTTGAAGACCCAATTTAAGCTTGTAATTTGTTGGCTCGTCTCATGTCTCATTTCTGTTTGGCTGTCATATAAAAAAGAAAAATATGAATTCAGAGCACGGAATCCTTAAAGACAGGGCTATTAAAATGAAGGGAAAAGGAGTTAATTAGCAGTGAAAACTGCGCACCAGTTAGGAAAAGGGTTAGAATGGAAACCTGCAGCTACTGCAGCCCACCAGGCCCGGAGTTTGACACCCCTGCTCTAACGCAACATGAAACATAATTTTCTTTCAATTTATAACATTTGTCTATTTTTTACTTTGGTTAATTACTCACTGTAATGTAAAATAGTTAGTTCTATTATTTAAGGCGCTTTCTAAATAAACAGGATTGTGAGAAATTAATTCCTGCATTTATTTCTAGTAGGACTGACTGCTGCAATGCGGTGTTCACTGGATATTCAAACTGTTCTTTATTCAGCCTCCAGTTAATCCAAAATGCTGCTGCAAGAATTATTACAAGAACAAGAAAATACGAACACATAACTCCAGTTCTGAAATCCTTACACTGGTGCCCAGTTAAGTTTAGGGCAGATTTCAAAATCCTCCTTTTAACATATAAAGCATTAAATGGCCAAGGTCCGGCTTACTTGTCTGAACTTATTAAGACTTACAAACCAGAGCGCACATTAGATCTCAAGATGCCGGTCTGCTTATGATTCCAAGGATTAATAAAATAACAGTGGGAGGTCGAGCTTTTAGTTACAGGACCCCTAAACTGTGGACTGGTCTTCCTGCTACTATAAGAGATGCCCCTTTGGTCTCAGCCTTTAAATCCCGGCTGAAGACTCACCACTTCAGTTTAGCACACCCTGACTAGAGCTGCTGATTAACTGTACAGACTGCATCTCTGTTGTTAGTCATTAGTATTAAAACATAAGGAACATGATAATTATAATTGAATACTAACCCTCACCTATTCTGTTTCTCTTCTCAGTACTCAAATGTGCCACGGCCCACCTGCCAAGTTGTTTGCCTGCCTATGGTAAAGTCATTCCTGATGGAAGATCAAAGGAATCGTGGGAAAGAGGGGTCCTTTCATCAGATTGGCTGGCCCAGCGCTGTTTCAGCTGTGGAATGGCCAATAGGGGGAGGCAGCTTGATGGATGAGGTCTCCAGGACTCTAAACAAATCCAAATCATATTATAGGATATCACCTACTGTTCAATTCTACTCCGTACTTCTAAAATTTTTATTTTTATACTGTATTGAGGATTTCTTCTGTTCTGTGTATTGTATTGTATTGTATCAACCCCCTTGTTTTTGACACCCACTGCACGCCCAACCTGCCTGTAAGGGGTCTCTTGTTGAACTGCCTTTCCCGAGGTTTCTTCCATTTTTTCCCCAAAAAGGGTTTTTTTTTTTTTTTTTTCTTTGGGAGTTTTTCCTTGTCTTCTTAGAGAGTCAAGGCTGGGGGGCTGTCAAGAGGCAGGGCCTGTTAAAGCCCATTGTGGCACTCCTTGTGTGATTTTGGGCTCTACAAAAATAAATTTTATGCATGTATATCTAACAATTCCCATGAAAATAACAATCTGTTTAAATTGTACATCTGCTTCCCCATACGTGAGCAGCAGAGCTGTGAAGAGGCTAGCGTGTAGTGCCCGTCTGGGGGTTGGCAAGCAAAGTGAGCAGGGGGCAGAACCGCCTAGTATTAATTATTTTTCAAGTTAAGTGGATTTAAAAGTAATTTAATTGCATTATTAACGGCATTTAGTGTCATCAAACATAATTTTTCTGCTTAATTTTGTTTTGTGCTCCTGTTTCCTCCCGCAATCCAAAGACACACAGGTTAAGTGGACTGACAATGTTAAATTGGCCCCTGATGTGTGTGTGTGTGTGTGTGTGATATTTTCCCTTTCCCATTCTCTGTAAACCCTGGAGATGGTTGTGCATGAAAATCCCAGCAGATCAGCAGTTTGTGAAATACTCAGAGCAGCCCGCCTGGCACCAATAACCACGCCACGTTCAAAGTCACTTCAGTCCCCTTTCCTTGCCATTCTGATGCTCAGTTAGAACTTCAGCAGGTGGTCTTGACAATGTCTACAGGTCGACATGCATTGAGTTGCTGCCATGTGATGGGCTGATTAGATATTTGTGTTAACAAGTGTACCTAATAAAGTGGCCACTGAGTGTCTATTCTCACTGCAGTTGTTTTCTGTGGGCTATCGAAGGGAAGAGACCCCCTAGAAAAACCCTGAGAGGCCTACAGCCACAATGTCCTGTATGTTAACTAGCACAGCCATTAATTAAAACAGGCTTAATGATAAATAACAACGGTAAGTCTGTCTGTTTCGACTGCAGTGTGCATTTGCAAACCTTTTTCTTTTTGCACCTCGGTGTCTTTCTTGGTCACTCACTGAACATTCCAGCCCTGTTGTGGACGCCGGATGCCCAGATGTACGCCATGCGGTTTGCCATCTTATGCTGGCCACTTAACTTAGTTTACTGGACAGTGCCACCCTCTTGTGGATGCTGGAGGACATTACACCCGGTATGGACACCAGATGGACAGATGTCTTATGGCTTTGTATTTATATATACATAGAGAGACATGATTATATATTGTATGTGTATATAAATCATACTGTACATTATGGAAGATAACTACAAATTCTTTTTATTTTTTAAAACTATGAGCTTTCAACTTTAGATTGGTTTAGATTTAACTTAGATTGCAAAAAATGTGAAAAACAGGTAACTCCCGGTCTTTTCTGACAACATTTAAAACAACACTCATTACTTAATAATTCTGTAAACTGCTTATGTGAATTCAGCATTCATCTGTCACAGGGGTCACCAACTCCGGTCCTGGAGGACCACCGTGGCTGCAGGTTTTCATTCTAGCCCTTTTCTTAATGAGTGCCCTGCTTGTGCTGCTAATTAACTTCTTGTAAATTCATTTTAATTGGCTTTTTTTTTTTTAGATTTGTTCCCCTGAATTTGTTCATCGTTGCTCTAATTTGCTTCATTTCTTTCCTTAAATGGCACCCAAATAGAAATGAAACATGAAGTGAACCAACCAGAAGACCAACTAAGTCAGGATATTAAACTCCAACCAGTTGCTTAATCACCCAAACCCACTCTCACCCCAGAGTACTGCACCCTCCACCCATCCTGCTGCTGATACCAGCATAGGAGAGACAGCCTCACCCACAATTACAGCAGCCCAGGTGAACAGAGAGCTGAGGAGACTTCATGCCAGCAAAGCAGCGGGTCCAGATGGAGTATCAGTCACGACTGCTGAAGGCCTGTGCGCTGGAGCTGGGGAGTCCTCTACAGCGAATCTTTAACCTGAGCCTGGAAAAGGGGAGAGTCCCGAGGCTTTGGAAAACATTTTGTATCACCCCAGTCCCAAAGGTATCACGTCATAGTGAGCTGAACGACTTCCGGCCTGTCGCTCTTACATCACACGTGATGAAGACCATGGAGCGGCTGCTACTTCACCACCTGAGGCCACAGGTCCGCCACACCCTCGACCCTCTGCAGTTCGCATACCAGGAGAAGGTGGGAGCGGAGGATGCCATCATCTACATGCTACACCGATCCCTCTCCCACTTGGACAGAGGCAGTGGTGCTGTTAGAATTATGTTTCTGGACTTCTCTAGCGCCTTCAACACCATCCAACCTCTGCTCCTCAGGGACAAGCTGACTGAGATGGGAGTAGATTCACACCTGGTGGCATGGATCGTGGACTATCTTACAGACAGACCTCAGTATGTGCGTCTCGGGAACTGCAGGTCTGACATTGTGGTCAGCAGCACAGGAGCGCCGCAGGGGACTGGACTTTCTCTGGTCCTGTTCAGCCAACATACATTGGACTTCCAATACAACTCGGGAGTCCTGCCACGTGCAAAAGTTCACTGATGACACTGCTATGGTGGGCTGCATCAGGAGTGGGCAGGAGGAGGAGTATAGGAACCTAATCAAGGACTTTGTTAAATGGTGCGACTCAAACCACCTACACCTGAACACCAGCAAAACCAAGGAGCTGGTGGTGAATTTTAGGAGGCCCAGGCCCCTCATGGATCCTATGATCATCAGAGGAAACTGCGGGCAGAGGGTGCAGACCTATAAATACCTGGGAGTGCAGCTGGATGATAAACTGGACTGGACTGCCAATACTGATGCTCTGTGTAAGAGAGGACAGAGCCGACTATACTTCATTAGAAAACTGGCGTCCTTCAACATCTGCAATAAGATGCTGCAGATGTTCTATCAGACGGTTGTGGCGAGCGCCCTCTTCTACACGGTGGTATGTGGGGAGGCAGCATAAAGAAGAGGGACAAACTGGTGAGGAAGGCAGGCTCTATTGTAGGCACGGAGCTGGGCAGTTTGACATCCATGGCAGAGCGACGGGCGCTGAGCAGACTCCTGCCAATCATGGAGAATCCACTGCATCCACTGAACAGGATCATCTCCAGACAGAGGAGCAGCTTCAGTGACAGACTGATGTCACCGTCCTGCTACACTTTAATTTAATATTGCTCTTTATCAGTATGCTGCTGTGAATATGTGAATTTCGCCTTAGGATTAATAAAGTATCCATCTGTCTATCTATTATATAGTGCCTTTCATGTCTATCTATCTATCTATTATATAGCTCCTTTCCCATCTATCAATCTATCTATCTAATCAGGTGCCAGTTCTTGTTGTTAATTAAATTCGTTCTTTAATTCCATGGCTTGTTGCGTCTCTATTGTGCAATAGCAGACATTTCTGAAATTGTTGCTTTTCTCTTTTCTAAAAGGCTCTGGTCAAATATTTTGGGGACCTGAGCAGGTCACCATTCCTGAGACCCTCATCTTTCTTTATTTTCAGATATTGTATGATGGAAACCAACTTTTTTGGCTCATTTTGTATCTCATTATTGTTTGGCTGCTAATTAAGGAAAAAGAAACAATTAAGGGGCCTGAGTCATTAGGAGCAAGTCGATTAAAATGAATTCAAAAGAAGTTCATTAGCAGTAAAAACAGGTCACTCATTAAGAAAAGGGTTACAATGAAAACCTGTAGCCATGGTGGTCCTCCAGTACCAGGAGTTGGCAACCCCTGATCTATCGTGTGTTTTGTTTTTTTGTTTTTTTCTTTTCCAGATGTGCAGGTCTGATGAGGTTTGTCAATTCCTATACAAATGACTTGAACATTTCGTCCCTTTGTTCGTAGTGGCTGAAGCCCTTCAAGATAAAGACCTCCATTTGCTTATTCAGATTGCGGCCCACAGCTCTGCTACAAGATACACACTCGAGGTCCACGTATGGAAAGTAAAAAATAAATAAATCAAATTCTGAAGCAAAGCTAGCCTGGCATAGTAGAACTAAAGCGCCCTCTTCTGTCCAAAATCTGCAACTGCTTGACAAAAAATGAGCTGAAGAGGAGTAAAGGAGTGGAGCTGAACAGCTTTACAGGGCCATTCTTGTCACACAGACAGAGCCGAGTGAAATTCTTACCTGCATGTGCTAATCAACATGCCACACTCTCCAAAGCCACCATTTGTGAGCAGAACGACAAAAATTCCATCTTCCTTATCTGAGAAATCTCAAGATGCTAATAGCATCTATCCCAGTGTTGGATCTTGAACCCAAACGAGTCCTTCACATACGGTAAAGAACTGTTAATGGAGGGGCTAAGCAAGTCTGAGATACCCTCATAGTTTGGTCCAACTGACTCTTTAAAAGGGAGCCCTCGAGTCACTGGAGGCTCTGAGCGAGGGGTCTGAGTGTCTGGGCTTGCCCACTGTCACACAGTCAATCAATGGACTGATTGAATCCATGAAACTGGGATTAATGTGCCTTAGCATCAGTTGGTGAAGAGACATTCACGGATCTTGACTTTGCTGATGATGCTAGATCTTCATGGATCAGGAGTCTCGAGAGACTCAGCGAGGGGTCGGAGTGTCTGGGCTTGCGAGCGTCCTGACAAAAACCAACAGCCAGGCCTTTAATGACCTCCTGGGCACGTCAGCAGTGTGTCTTTCTGCGGAGAGAGGGTCGACCTCAGCGAGAGGATTACTTACCTCGGCGGTGACATTCATGTCTCTGGTGACTCGTCAGTAGACAGATTAGGAGAGCATGGGGGGAGGGGGGTCACGAGGTCATAAAGGGGTGTGTGGCACAAAAAGATGAAGGTCCAAGTCTTTAAAGTCCTGGTGTTCCCTCTTTGTGAGACATGGCCGCTATCCAGTGACCCGAGATGAAGACTGGACTCCTTCAGTAATGGGTCACGTCAAAAGAAACCTTTGTGTTGCTCACAGAGTCCCAAATGAGGCACATGACCTGAATTGTGAGGGGGCGCCATTACCCGAGGGTGATCCAGCTCATTGTGGAGGACCCGAGCAGCTGGACCAGTCCAACATAACACCTAGACGCTCATTTCCGTAGGGTGGGACTGGATTGTGTATCTGCCCGGGGTAGGGTAGCCCACCGGAATCCCGAGCTGTTTCATTGTGTGCTGGGTGCAGCAAGGCGCCGTACCAGTGCATGCTCCCCTGACCCGACCTGAGGTTTGGTCCTGGAGGGTGGCAGAGGCTGCAGGTTTTTGTTCCAATTAGAAGCCCCTTAACTGCTGCTGAAGTGGCGACCGAGGCAGCAAAATCTGACTTGAGTGTTTCAGTTTCCTCACTTGTTAAGAGTCCCAATTCTTAAAGGCTTCTTTTAGTCTTCAACTGCGGCTTTCACCGTTTTTAATTGCTTCTTTCTTTCCTAATCTGCTGCCAATTAACAACGAGACGCAACCAACAAAGGAAGGCAGCAGGTCGGCCTCTAATGGGGGCTCATTTACACCTGTGTGTCTATCATCCAGCCTGTTTCGTTTTGAACAGTTTCAAAGAAATGGAAGACAAAAAAAAAGTGAAGTGAAAATTACTAATCTGCTTTTGGCCAGAATTTTTTAGGATATCATCCTCGGAAAAGAAAAAAAAATTTACAATATTAAAAAAAAAAAAATAAATAAATAAATAAATGTAATAAATGGCTGGTCTCACAGGGCCAGACGTGATACTCAAAACGAGAAAAATACACGTGGGGAACCACCTGTTAAAAAGTGTGTAATGAACAGAAGCCAAATCCTGCTCTGCTATGTAAAGGCTCCGCCCACAGGCCTTCTTTCTAAACCCCTCCCCCTAAGCCATTCCTCCAGTCTGTGGGTTTTAATTTGTTCCTAAGGTATCAGGGAAAGAGCAAGTAAAAAGATAATACTGCTGTCAGCCGTTCAGGAGCTCAGACATACACATTGCAGGTGTCATTCCAACATATGGCACATCACAAACATTAACAGTGCTTTTACAAATCCCATACTAAATGACATAAAACAGAGACTTATACATTGTATGGTGCACTGCAAGCATTAATGCTGAGGTCTATGTTGATTGCTCATATTTCAACCCATATGAGACAGGTAGCACAGCTGGTACTCTTTAATAAAAGGATAAGTGTCTGTGTGTCTGTCCAGTTGCTGTATCTCTGGCATTCCAACAGATGGCGCATCACATCCATTAACACTGCTTTTATGAACCCCAAACCAAATGACAAATAACAGAGACATACGAGTTGCATTCGTCTGTCCGGCAGATGGTGCATCACAATCATTAACAGTGCTTTTGCAAATCACATACCAAATGGCAAATAACAGAGATAGATGGTACATCCTAAACATCTACAGTAAAAAAAATGTATTGCATTTGTCATAACAACAGATGGTGCATCACAAATATATTTTTAGTAATAAAATGCATTGCATTTGTCATTCCAACAGGTGGTGCATTATAGCAATTAAATGCATTGAATTTGTCATTCCAACAGATGGCGCATCACAACCATTAACACTGCTTTTACGAACCCCAAACCAAATGGCAAACAACAGAGATAGATGGTACATCCTAAACATTTACAGGGAGCAAATAATTTTATTCGCAATGAAGCTCTGTGAAGCACTGTAACAAGGACAACCCAGTACAGAATCTAAACAGAGTGGGTGAAAAAACAGCAAGAGGTTCAAAATTCCAAAATATACAAAAGGCAGAAACACAGCAGAACAGCACTAACTCAATAAGTCCAGAGTGCATTCACAATGAACTGCCAGGGAACCTCCAGACTTAAAGGATGAAAGACGTGCCTGGCGGTAATCAAAACAAACTACAGTGTGTATATACAGCGGGTACGGAAAGTATTCAGACCCCCTTCAATTTTTCATTCTTTGTTATATTGCAGCCATTTGCTAAAATCATTTAAAATTAATTTGTTTCCTCATTAATGTACACACAGCACCCCATATTGACAGACAAAAAAAAGAATTTTTGAAATTGTTGCAGATTTATTAAAAAAGAAAAACTGAAATATCACATGGTCCTAAGTATTCAGACCCTTTGCTCAGTATTTAGTAGAAGCACCCTTTTGAGCTAATACAGCCATGAGTCTTCTTGGGAAAGATGCAACACGTTTTTCACACCTGGATTTGGGGATCCTCTGCCATTCCTCCTTGCAGATCCTCTCCAGTTCTGTCAGGTTGGATGGTAAACGTTGGTGGACAGCCATTTTTAGGTCTCTCCAGAGATGCTCAATTGGGTTTAAGTCAGGGCTCTGGCTGGGCCATTCAAGAACAGTCACAGAGTTGTTGTGAAGCCACTCCTTCGTCATTTTAGCTGTGTGCTTAGGGTCATTGTCTTGTTGGAAGGTAAACCTTCGGCCCAGTCTGAGGTCCTTAGCACTCTGGAGAAGGTTTTTGTCCAGGATATGCCTGTACTTGGCCGCATTCATCTTTCCCTCGATTGCAACCAGTCGTCCTTTCCCTGCAGCTGAAAAACACCCCCACAGCATGATGCTGCCACCGCCATACTTCACTGTGGGGACTGTATTGGACAAGTGATGAGCAGTGCCTGGTTGTCTCCACACATACCGCTTAGAATTAAGGCCAAAAAGTTCTATCTTGGTCTCATCAGACCAGAGAATCTTATTTCTCACCATCTCAGAGTCCTTCAGGTGTCTTGAATGGCCCAGCCAGAGCCCTGACTTAAACTTTATATATATATATATATATATATATATATATATATAATACATTTATACACACACACACATACAGTATATATACATACACACACACACATATATATACACAAGTATCTCACAAAAGTAAGTACACCCCTCACATTTTTGTAAATATTTGATTATATACTCAGCAAAAAAAGAAACGTCCTCTGACTTTCAACTGTTTTTACTTTCAGTAGACTTAATGTGTAAATAT
>JANRMT010062835.1:2520980-2566286 GCA_026402145.1 Polypterus bichir lapradei | reverse complement strand
ATAGATAGATAGATAGATAGATAGATAGATAGATATGAAAGGCACTATATAAGAGATAGATAGATAGATAGATAGATAGATAGATAGATAGATAGATAGATAGATATGAAAGGCACTATATAATAGATAGATAGATAGATATGAAAGGCACTATATAATAGATAGATAGATAGATATGAAAGGTACTATATAATAGATAGATGGATGGTGTGGTGGACGGCCGGGGTCCATGCCCGACCGGGACGCCCCTTCTGTATATGGTCCAGGGGAACAGATATGGGTTGCACAATACCTCCCCCGGGTTGCGGGATGGCAGCCCCCCTGGGTTGCAGCGGTGCCTTGGACTCCCGCAGGACTTCACAAGTGTTGGAGTTGAGTTGGTCACAAATCCCCTGTTGGGATCCGAGGGTGCTGCCAGGGAGTGCTGCAACAACTTCTGAGCCCTCTTGGGCGGGTTTTCTGCCACATCCTGAAGTGCTGCCGGAAGTAGGCCAACGAGCACCTAGAGCACTTCCGGGGGTGTTATAAAAGGAGCCAGCAGTCGTTACTCCGGGAGCCAGGGTCGGGAGAAGGGAGACAAAGCTGCCAGAGAGGAGTGGAGGAAAGAAGAAGAATTTATTTTGTGTTGTGATGTTTGACCCTGTGGGACTGTGTTGTGCCTACAGGACACGGGGAAGACGTGGCCCCCAGGCGAAGAAAATAATAATGTATTTATTTTTATAAGTGTGCCACCGGTGTCAGGCTGTGTCAGGTTGAGTGGTTAGTATGCCCCAGAGTGGTTTTGTCACAATAGATAGATAGATAAATAGATATGAAAGTACAATAGTAGATAGATAGATACATAGTATGACAGTACAGCATGTCACTATATAGCATAGAACAAACTGTGCTGATGGCCTCCCTTTTTGTGCGCTCTAGTAAAGTGTTTCAGAGTTGTCATCTTCTGAAGATAATCTTTGCAACAGAAGCAAGATGCACTCCTCCTGAGCTCATCTTTGTTGACAAGGTAGACTTTAACCTCACTAAATGGAGGAGGAAGAGGAGGAAGGAGAGGACCATCATTGGCCAATGGACCATTGTGAAAGTCCCTGGATGGTGAAGGGGGTCAATGTGACAATGTGTGCCACCGTGAGCCACTGAGGGATCCTTCACCGACATGCCATCCTTGTTATCCAAGATCATGTATACCAGCTTGACCAGAGGTAGCCACCACCACCAGAGCAGCCATGCTCCGTTGTCATTTGGGATGCCCTGGTTCATGACTGGTTCACCAACAACCCCAGATTCAGCAACATCTTTCTGCCTTCATGTTTTCCTTTCCTAAGTCTTACAGAGGAGTTTTTTCTTCAGCATCCCGGTAGAAGGTCTACAACCAAAAGCCCTACATTTGTGTTAACCTCTGCAGGACCATGGAGGGAGCTTGTTTGAACATCAGAGGTGAGGCTTGCCAGGGACCAGTAAGGCCTGTATGGGTTTTTTTTTTTCAATCCCAGTGCCTGGCCAGGGCTCATATTGCATGTGATGTCCATGAGATTCTCTGTCCTGACCCCGACCAGTGAAGAGATACTGCATCTGAATAGAGTTTTCTTATTCTTTCCAATTCTTTATGATTGTGTTTGTGGCGGATGACCGGGGCCCTTGTCCAGCTGGATTGCCTGTGAACCAGAAGGACCTGAAGAGAGAACAAACGCAGGACAGTACCTCCCTTGGGCCACTAGATGGTAGTCCCCACTGGATGGTTGTGGCACCATGGATTTCTCCAGAGCATGCTGGGAGTTGGAGTTCAATGCACTCCTGTTGGGTTCCAGGGGGAGCTGCAGAGACTGCAGAGCCTTATTACATCGGGCTTTCGCCACACCTGGGAGTATTTCTGGAATGTGCTAATGGGCCACCTGGAGTCGGGAGGAGGTATGTTGTGAGATTGTTGAGAAATATTTTGTATGTCTTTATTTGTAGGTCAAACAAAGCAAATGTAATATTTCATTGATATGCCTTCATGTCTAACCCAGCCACGAGTCTTTAGGACCGAGTCAGGAAGTGAATTTTATGGCAGGGCTGTGCGAAGTGCCTCAGATTGCTATGGAAAGTGATTCTCTGCTGGCCATTCTCTCTCAATCAGCCACCACAGGAAAGCCAGTCTACCCAGCTGGCAATCTGAAATGGTTTTTGGGGGCAGGTAACTGGGAGGCCGTGTCGCACCAGAATTCTGTTGGTCTAAAGGTGGCTGTTTGGTTTTTGAGTCAGAAGCCATTCTGTAACACGACGTCCTATTGGCTGTGGGATTTGAGCAGAGAATGTGATAAATTCGCCTGCTTTACCCCTCCCTCTCTCTCTCACACCATCATGATGAAGACTGAAGACTGGACTGATAAACTGGCAACCGACAAACCCAGAGGTGAGTGAATTATCATGAGACAAAGGGCTGATCTTGGGTACAAACGCCTATCTATCTCTCTCTCTTCAGAGCCAAAGAAGATAAATAAAGAACCCGTTACCTTACCTCCGTCACTTGATGAATCTCAAAATGGCCACACATCGTCATTTCCAGCTCACCCTGAGGACGTCACTTCCAGGCCCAAACTGATGACATCACGTTCGGGCCCACACTGACAACGTCACTTCCGGTTCACTCTAATGACGTCACTTTCCGTTCCCACACGCATGACGTAATTTCCCACTAACTCATTTCTTGCCACCATTTTCTACGTAAATGCCACCTTGTTGATACCGTTTTGTCAAATGTTTTTGGTTTTGCCCTATTTCATTCACGTTTTGAATCTATTCCATTGGGCATTATAAGGGGTCATTCCCCAACTCTTTCTGACTTGTTTTGAGTCGTGTTTTTTGGTATATTACACTGTATAGAACAAAACAACTTGGGAGAAGAGGAAGGGAAAGTATGGAACAACTGGAAATCGATTATACAAACAGTAAAATAAAAGAAATCGGTCATATGGATGAAGGAAACTTTGAAAGTGGAATCAGCAAAAAAAATAGGAAATGATATTGAGTAAATATTAGTCATCACCCAACCCACCATATCCTAACACAGTGTCACAGGGGTCTGCTGGAGCCAATCCCAGCCAGCACAGGGCGCAAGGCAGGAACAAATCCAGGGCAGGGTGCCAGCCCACCACAGCGAGTAAATATCAGCCCATCAATTTGAAAGACCTAGCATGGCAGGCTGTACATGACATCCTTCACATAAGATAATAACCTGTGCAGAAGAAACTCTGTTAAAAATCCGAAATGCCGTATTCTCAATGCAACAAAATCGAAACTGTGAAGCATGCAGTGTAAAAATGCACAAGTAGTGTGAAGAGTGGCAAAGGCAAAACAAATTATAGAAGGTGCAGTAAATAGAGAAATGGCAGGTCAAAGCAAGAAAATGTGGGTAGGACGCAGTGGGGAAGAATAAATTACGGAGGCGTTTATATGTAAAGGAAGAGAAACTCCTCCCCTGTATGAGTGACTGACAGATGGCCGCGGACAAGAGAGACGTTTTTGAATGAAGAACCTGAAAAAAAAAGAAGGACCACCCTGTGGGCAAAGTAAGTTTTGATTCTTTTGAAATTGTTTACAAGGCTCCCTATAAAGGCTCAGGAAAGCCCACAGTCCCCTGCGGTTCATTGAATTCACTAGGTGGACAGTGAGTTCTCCTGTGTTTTTATTTATTTATTTATTGCTATTTTGAAAATTGCCAATTTTCTGGCCTTTTGTGACCTTTTTAGTGTTTTTTGCTTCTTGGATTGCGTCTTTGTAATGTGATTTCTATTTGGATTGCCCTTTTTAAGGTGTTGCTTTCTGCATCTTTTGTGCTCCTTGGAGCTTCTTGTTATAGAGCATTTTTTTATAATAAAGGCAATTTGAAAATTCTGCAACAGATAGAAGCTGTCACAATACGATACGCTTGGCTATACCCTAACTAACAGCAATACACCTGTATAGCACCTCACTGGCACTGGGACTGCCAAGTCAGAAGTTTTCTTTCTTTTTAATCTTCTTTCTTTCTGTGGTGAGTGTTCAGGCCATAGTGTGTGTGTGTATGTGTGTGTAGTTGGAGGTGGCCGGGGTCCTTACCCGGCCAGGACACCTCTATAATGGAAGGACCTGAGGAGAGAGGGCATGTACAGGGCACTACCACCCGTGAATTCCCTTGGATTCTCACAGGGCACTTTGAACACACACACAGAGTGCAGCATTCTGCCATTAGTCTTGTTGAAGCCAAGGTCAGAAGAAGATGCACCGCAGTGAGTTATTTTTGGGCAGATGGAGTAGATGGAGTGAAAGCTGCTGACATTCTGCAGGTTCTGAAAGTACTGAAAATAGCCCTTTAAAGAAAGGGGGGGGGTTTGATAAACAGTTCTTCTTCTTCTTCCTCTTCATGTTTTCCCACTTCTATGTGTGACTGATGTCATGGTCTCTCCTCATCTCATGTCCATACCACTTCAATCTACTGTCCTCTACTTCCTCTCCCACTTTTGTTGAACCTCTGATTGTTTCATTTCTTATTCTGTCCTTTTCTGTAGCTCCACACATCCATCTCCACATTCTCATGTCTACCACATCCAACTTCTTCTCCTGCTGTGCCCCCTTTACTGCTTGCGTCTCAGCTCCACACATCATTGCTGGCCTTACCACTGTCTTCAAAGCCTCACCTTAATTCTTCAATCACACAAACACTCCTGATTTCTTCTTCCAGATGTTCCATCCACACTGCATTCTGTGGGTTATCTCAGCATCTGACTCTCTGTCTTGGGTTACCACTGACCTTACTTATGTCAACTTCTCCACTCTTTTCAGTCGCTCTCCCTGTAGGCAAACGTCTGAATTCTGATCATCACTAAACCACAGATATTTGGTCTTCTTCTTCCTCCTATTTATCTTTAACTCTCTATCTTCCAAAGCTCTTCTCCACTTTTCCAATGTCCTCTCCACTTTCACCATTCTGGTATTACACCACACAATGTCATCAGTAGAAAGCCTGCACCAGGGGGATTGGACTTTTATCCCAAGAGTCAGCACATCCATAACCAGACCATTGATTTCTCCAGCACTATCAGCACCATCCAGCCATCTGTGTTAAAGGGTCATCTCAGATGATGTCCTGGATGATGGACTGATCGGTGGGGAAGACTACAGCACCACAAGGAACAGGTCTGTCTCCTCTACTCTTCACTCTCTACACCTCTGACTATAAATATAACAGCAGGTCAGGTCACCTCCAGAAATTCTTTGTTGATTCTGCACTTATGGGGTGTATTGAGACAGAGGAGGGGAGTCAGGGTTTACTTTGAGAACTGTCTGCAAATTAACATCAGCAAATCCAAGGAACTGCTCATAGGCTTTCATTGCCTCTACATCTTGTCCTTTCAGGGCGTGGATATGGAGGTGGTGCCCTGCCACAAGTACTTAGGGGCACATCAGTGACAAGCTGGACTGGCCTCCTAACACAGAGGAACTGCATAAGAAAGTGTAGAGCAGGCTGTCTTTCCATAGCACACTGAGCTCGTTTAATGTGGATAATGCCAACCTGGAGGTCACAGAGGAGAAGACAATTAAAAAAGAGGAAATAAAAAAGTGCCGTTATGAACAATGCTGCACATCCTCTCTCTCCGACACACCAACACTGAAGACTTTCTGGAAACAAATCATTTAGGAGAAGTGTGTCAAGAAACGCCACTGGGGGTCCTTCATACTAAGAGCAATACACCTGTATAGCACCTCACTGGGACTGGGACTGCCAAGTCAGAAGTTTTCTTTCTTTTTAATCTTCTTGCTTTCTGTGGTGAGTGTTCAGACCATAGTGTGTGTGTATGTGTGTAGTGGCAGGTGGCCAGGACGCCTCAATAGTGGAAGGACCTGAGGAGAGAGAGCATGCACAGGGCACTACCACCCGTGAATTCCCTTGGATTCCCACAGGGTTTCATGCAAGTTGAAGTTCGGCACAGTCCTGTTGGGTTCCACGGGTGCCACCAGGGGGTGCTGCAGGGATTGTGGAGCCCTAATTTGTCGGAGTTCCGCCTCACCTGGAAGTGATTCAGAACAATGCTAACGGACCACCGGAAGAAATCCCAGGTGCATAATCAAAGAAGCCTGCTGCCACTGCTCCTGGAGGAGGAGGAGAGGAGGGAGACAGAGGGGAAGAGAAAGCGAGAGAGAAAGAAGAAAAGGCATTGCTGCGTGCTGTTTTACTATTGTGCTTTGGTTCTGTTCTGTGGGAAACGGCTGAAAAGCATTTCCCAATGAATAAAGTCAGCGTTGTACTTGTGAACTTGTGCCTGCGTCTGTCTGTGTCAGGTTTAGGGAGATGGCGCGCCCCAGGCAGGCCAGTGCATATATACAGAAAAACAAATTTAAAACACAAAACGCCTTTTATTATGAGAAACTCTTCCCTCAAATATTTCCCACCACAGCCACAAGTATGCAGAAGCACAATAGCACACAATGATCCTCCTTTCTTCTCTCAGTCGCTGTCTCCTCCGCTCCACCCAGCAAGCTTCGTCCACCTTCCAGCCAACTCGAGCTTATCTCGGTGAGGCAATCAGGTCCTTTTATATCGGCCACCTCAGAAGTGCTTCTGCTCTTCTTCTCACATGATCTGTAAGCACCTCCAGGTGAGGTGGAAACCCCATGCTATACGGCGCCTTAGTCACTGCAACATCCTCTGGCGGCACCCACAGTACCTAACAGGGCTGAGGTAAAGAACTCCAAGTCCCATGATGCACCAGTGCAACTCTGGGGAGCTGCCATCTAGTGTTCTGGGGAGGCAGTGCCCTAAAGAAGCCTCCTTCCTCTGTCCTTCCATCTCTTGGGCATCCTGGCTTTTTAATGAGAGTATAGCATCAAGTCAATGACACTTGTGGGCTGCTGATCTCCTCAGTGAAGTAGCAGAGGGGCTTGTTCATCAGTTTCAGCTGCTTTGGTGCACTAGAGGGGGCAACAATGAGATGACCCCCAAAACAGGAATGAATGGCTTAAAAGGTGGAGGGAGGCCAATGACATTTTTCCTTCCTCATCTGTTTTGACACTCGCTTTGCATTTGGCTCAGTCAGTGTCATTACTGGTAGCATGAGGGCATACCTGGACCCTACAGAGCTGCCACAGGTAGTCCAACTTGTCCATCAATATGTGCCTGTCATTGCCAGAAGGTACATTGCCATGTCTCCCAGCACAGTCTCAAGGGCATGGAGGAGATTCCAATAGACACACAGGCAGTTCCTCTAGGAGAGCTGGACTGGGCCCCTCGTAGAAGGTCCTTAGCCCATCAGCAGGACCCACCGGTATCTGCTCCTCTGGGCAAGGGGGAACAGGATGAGCACTGGCAGAGCCTATAAAATGACCTCCAGCATGCAGGCAGACCACTGGTGTGAATGTCTCTTAGCAAACAATCAGTAACAGACTTCATGAGGGTGGCCTGAGGGCCCGATGTCCTCTAGTGGGCACCGTGGAGCTTGACTGGAATTTGTCGTAGAATACCAGACTTGGCAGGTCCACCACTGGCGCCCTGTGCTTTTCACAGATGAGAGCAGGTTCACCCTGAGCACACGTGACAGACGTGAAAGGGTCTGGAGAAGACGTGGAGAACATTCTTCTGCCTGTAACATCGTTCAGCATGACCAGTTTGGTGGTGGGTCAGTGATTGTCAGTCTGGGGAGGCATATCCATGGAGGGACGCACAGACCTCTACAGGCTAGATAACGGTGGGCACCTTGACTGCCATTAGGTATCAAGATGAAATCCTTGGACCCATTGTCAGACCCTATGCTGGTTCTTCCTGGTGCACGACAATGCCCGTCCTCATGTGGCGAGAGGATGAAGGAATGGATAACATTGACTAACATCACCCCCACCCCCCCCCACGCTCACTCGCCTGACCTCAATCCAATAGAACACCTCTGGGTGGGACATTTGGTTTGGGTCCATCCGACGCCTAAGACTGTCCAGGAGCTCAGTGATGCCCTGGTCCAGATTTGGGATGAGATCCCCCAGGACACCATCCGTCGTCTCATTAGGACATTGTCAGGTATATCGGGGGGGGGGCATACAAACTACTGAGTACGATTTGGAGTTGCTGCAATGACATTTCGACCAAATGGACTCACCTGTCTGCCTGCCGCTGCCTCATGTCTTTGAATTCAGCCCTCTGTAGGTTCATCATTTTCATTTCCATCAGATGATGTTGCTGCCATCCTTTCGTTCCTAACACATCGCCATGTCAGTCCATAGCAGTAGAGAAAGACAACAGGAGTTTTTTCCCCCATTGAGATCTGATGTGTTTTCAAAGTGTGCCTTTAATTTTTTGAGCAGGTAATGTGTCTCTATCTATATATAAAAGCCAAATCCCACTGACGCCGTGATCACGAAATCTCCCAAACCACGAGGACTTGGGACTTGAAATTTGGAATGTAGGATACCCTTGGCCTATAGGTGCTCGCTAAGAAACGGTTTGAAAAATTTTGTGGACCAAGCGTGAAATTTCTTATAGTTTTTTAGACCCGTTTGTATGTTTATCCGCTTTTCAGGAGAGAACTGCTTAACGGATTTAGATCGGGCTTTTTTTCTAGAATTTGCTTGAACATTCTGTTGGTTTTGTGACTTTCTTACCACGCTAAGTATCAGAGTTCACTTTCAGTACCAATTTATTAGCACGAATCCGCGAGAAAGTCATTGAGCTGAGGGGTTGTCCTCACTCATGCATCTGCCACGGGGCGTAACAGTAACTCCACTTAGTTAGCGAACGAGAAAACTACTTCACGGATTTACCTTTTTTTTCTTTTTATAATTTGCTTGAACATTCTGGTTCATTTTGTGACTGCTCTCATTGCGCTAAGAATCAGAGTTCGCTTGCAGGATCGAGATATTCACTGTAATCCGAGAGACAGAGGCTGTGGGCCGAGGAGAGGGGGGAGAGTGACGTCAGGAGTAGAGAGACGAGCGGGACCTCCTCACTGTCCCATTTCACTAATACGCAGGCGAAGCCACGGGGGATGGCTAGTATATATAAACAGTCATATGAAAAAAGTTTGGGAACCCCTCTTAATTCATTGGCTAAGCTTCCAAAGTAGCAACTTCCTTTTAATATCTGACATGCCTTATGGACACAGTAGGATTTCAGCAGTGACATTAAGTTTACTGGATTAACAGAAAATATGCAATACTAGCCAACCCGCGGCGTACCATACGCCGCATAATAAGGCCGGTTTTTTAATGATTTTTAAGCACAGGGAGAAAATTAACATTTGAAAAATCGGTAATGTAATAAATCAGCAAGAAAAGCAACATTGTAACAATACACGGAACGAACCAACACACAATCGTCCGTGACTGAAAACTGGAAGACCGCCATCGTGCCTTCTCCTGCCAGACGGAGGGATGGGGGTGGACGGCGCAGAGGCGCGGAGGGTGGAACGGGAGGAGAGGAGAAGGACGTCCATTCCACTTCCTCCGTCATGCTAGTCTGCTGAATTCTCGTTCAGTATGCACTGCCTGCTCATGTGCCCACCTCCAACTCGTCACTTGAGTTGTTGTCGTCTTTGCACAGTCCAGATGCACCTGTGACTCACGTAGACTTTTCATTGCTCTGTGCGGTTTTGGCTGCTTTTCTATATATAATCCACCAAGACACCCGACCACGGTGGTAGCGAGGTGGGAGGGGGGTGTGCACAAAGGGTAGGGACGTAACCAGTGGGAGCGTATGAGTCACACTTAGTGGGAATTCCACAGTTTGCAGCCCGAATGGGGTTCAACAGCTTACCCACGCCTCTCTGCACCGGGTAGACACACGCTCAATGTCATGCATAATTATTTATTGACTGCTAACCACTTCTGGAAAGACATGGTTGTCTAAAATGGGTTGGTGTGAGAATACAACAGTAAGTGAATGAAAAGATGGAACTCTGGAGAGAGCAACATATAATTGTCCGTGAGTGAAGAAGACGCATGTTTGTCGCGGATGCGAATCGCTGTATGTAGCGTGTAAAACAGTTTGCTATGGTGCACGCGGTCGTGTGTCGTAATTGAAACTCGGTTTTTAAAGACTGCTTACTTCATTGTGTTTTAACCTCAATTGTAAAGGATTGTTTTAAGGATCCCATGGGATACCCCTCGCAAACCGTTTTACATGCTGCATATGGCGATTCACCTCCGCGAGAAACATGCCTCTATGAACAGTCAACGTGGCTCAGAGGTGCATGTGGTCTTTACGACAGACGAATATAAATGACGCTGTTTTTCTGTGTCGTCGCGTCCGAGTTGGTGGCCGTGGCTCTGCGAGTTGTCGTCGTATCCAATGGTCTTGGAGTTGGTGGGCGTGGCTTCTTTCTGCGTGCGCCGTAGGTGTCTTACTTATCGGCAGCTTAGTGAATCCACGCCCCTTCTGGCGTGCTTTCCATGGGTGTCTTGCCTTGGTGAACTATATATATAGATGCATCATAATAAAATTAGACAGGTGCATAAATGTGGGCACCCAACAGAGATATGACATCAATACTTAGTTGAGCCTCCTTTTGCTCCTTTGATCCTCTAGACACTGTCCTCCTATCACACTCCTGTCTATGAAGTTCAAGGCTTGACGAACTCATCATACCAAGTAATCAGCATTGAGCAGTGACAGGAATTCAAATCAGCACAATGACAAGGGGACCCACATTTGTGCACAGTCAGTTTTTCACATTTGATTTAATTTCATAAAACTAAATACTGCGTCACTAAAAATCTTTGTTCAGAAAACACCACAGTGCTGAGATGTTCTTAGGAAATGAAAGACATACCACTGTTATCTTTATTGTTGAAAGGAGAGTCAATTATTATGCAGGCTGAGAGGGGGTCCCAAACTTTTTCATATTACTGTATATATATATATATATATATATATATATATATATATATATAGATATATATATATATATATATATGCATATTTGTAGATTGAGATCCACGAAGGGAGAGGATGAATCACGTATCATAAAGTAGTTTTTATTCTTGAGCTTTCTACTGTAAGGGATGCTATTCAGACAAAGTATTACACTTCGCCAGCAATCACCCAGTATCTCATAAACGGAGCCGTGTTAAGACTTTATTCAGAAAAAATTCATATATATATATATATATACACACACACACCAAGTTACGGACATCCGACCTATAACTTACGAACGGGGCCGCAGCTGCAACGCACACGCCTCAGTAACTGCCTCTCCGTTATCTCCAGCCTGGGGACGCTGCAAGCAGTGGCTGGACGGAGGCTGGAGGAGGGCGATTTCACTGCTCGCGCACTGTAGTGTCCCTCGGGTGGCTTCCAGCGGCAAGTGGTGACTTGTGGCCCATAGTCACTAGGGCCACAGCTATCGCTCGTGTGCAGGATGGAGGCTTGATGGGCCGGTTCGCTGCTCGCCCACTACACTGCCGCAGCTACTGCTCCTGACTGGACGCAGGCTGGATGGAGCGGAGGGGGGTGTTTCAGTGCCCGCCCACCAGACACGGCTGCCCTGTTCGTTCTTGGTGGGCGGCTGTTGATGCTGCAAGCGCTGACCTGGTTGTGGCTGAACAGAGACCATTGAGGGTGAACAGGGTGGTGGGGGTAGCATTGTAGTGTGCCTCGGGTGGCTGCCTGTTGAATGGGGGCGGTGGTGGGCGATTCACTACCTGCCTTTGGCCGCACCCTGTTCGCTCTCGGTGGGCTGACGCTGTAGGCAGCATACTGTATGCAAGTGGAGGTGACTGTGTGGTGGGCGGGTGGTGAAGCACCCCTTGATGCCCCCATTCATTCTCAATAGCGAGCCTGCTTGTACTATTACGTACATAGCAGGAAGTTGTCTCTCATTGAGTAGATCAGACGTGTTGACGACGGGTGCCTTCCTGCTGTGATAGCGTGTACTGTGCTGTGCAGAAGAGCTCATCTTAACCTTTTGTCTTCACCCTTCAACAATGAAACACAAATCTGATGCAAGTGCTGGTGATACAGTAAAGAAGAGAAAAACCATCACCATGGAAAATAAAGTAGAAATAATAAAAAGGCCAGAGAGACGTGAAACTCCATCATACTAACCAAAGAAAAAAAAAAAAAAGAAGGGTTCAAGCGATTGAGCGTCAAGAAATAAACTCCTTTCTGTTTGTACTTTAAAAAGGAGAGACGGCTTCCAAGTGGAATGTTAACAACAGACGAAGGGGACAAGGGGGCTCCAAGGCACATTTCTCTTACCGTTTTTCTTTTTCCTGCCGTTCTTTGTGATCTTTGATGTTCCTCTGCGCCGTCTGCAAAACCCCGACAACCAGTTTCTTTAGTTTGTCAGCGGGTTTCTTGCTTTCCAGATGTCATTCTTTCTTCTGTTTGTTCCCACTCAACTTTTTCCCTTTTTTTCTGCTGCTGCCGTGTTTTCGTGGAACTTGTCATATGCAGTAACACCTCATTTTTTCCTGGAAAGACTTCTTTTTTTTTTTTTTTTTTTTGCATATTTTGCCACACTTTTGTGACAAAGCCACCTCCCCATATAGGGCACAGGCCACAATTGCTGTCACTGGGTACCTTCCGCTTCTCGTTATTGTCCTTTTAAAAAAGATTTCTCTTTGTGTTTAGGATGTCGTGGTTTGCCTCTCCGGCTTGATCTGCTAGATGACTTGGAAGTTCCTTCTTGGCCACCATTTTCTGTGCCTTCCCTGACACTTTCCTTTATACAGTCATATGAAAAAGTTTGGGACCCCCTCTCAGCCTGCCTAATAATCGACTCTCCTTTCAACATTAAAGATAACAGTGGTATGTCTTTCATTTCCTAGGAACATCTGAGTACTGCGCGTGTTTTCCGAACAAAGATTTTTAGTGACGCAGTATTTAGTTTTATGAAATTAAATCAAATGTGAAAAACTGGCTGTGCACAAATGTGGGTCCCCTTGTCATTGTGCTGATTTGAATGCCTGTCACTGCTCAATGCTGACTACTTGGTATGATGAGCTCGTTAAGCCTTGAACTTCATAGACAGGAGTGTCCAATCATGAGTGGTCAAAGGTATTTAAGGTGGTCAATCGCAAGTTGTGCTTACTTCCCTTTGACTCTCCTCTGAAGAGTGGCAGACAGCATGGGATCCTCAAAGCAACTCTCAAAAGATCTGAAAACAAAGATTGTTGAGTCTCCTGGTTTAGGGGGAAGGCTACAAAAAGCCATCTGAGAGGTTTAAACTGTCAGCTTCAACTGTAAGGAATGGAATCAGGAAATGGAAGGCCACAGGCACAGTTGCTGTTAAACCAACCCAGCAGGTCTGGCAGGCCAAGAAAAATACAGGAGCGGCATATGAGCAGGATTGTGAGAATGGTGACAGACAACCCACAGATCAACTCCAAAGACCTGCAGGAACATCTCGCTGCAGATGGTGTATCTGTACATCGTTCTACAATTCAGCACAATCTGCACAAAGAACATCTGTATGGCAGGGTGATGAGAAAGAAGCCCTTTCTGCACTCACTCCACACACAGAGTCGCTTGTTGTATCAAATGCTCATTTAGACAAGCCAGATTCATTTTGGAACAAAGTGCTTTGGACTGATCAGACACAAATGGAGTTATTTGGTCAGAGCAAAAAGCGCTTTCCATGGTGGAAGAAGAACACCGCATTCCAAGAAAAACACCTGCTACCTACTGTCAAATGTGGTGGAGGTGCCATCATGCTGTGGGGCTGTGTGGCCAGTTCAGGGACTGGGGCCCTTGTTAAAGTCGAGGGTCAGATGAATTCAACCCAATATCAACAAATTCTTCAGGATAATGTTCAAGCATCAGTCACAGAGTTGAAGTTACTTAAGCAGGGGTTGGATATTCCAAGAAGACAATGAGCCAAAACACAGTTGGAAATCTACAAAGGCATTCATGCAGAGGGAGAAGTCCAATGTTCTGGAATGGCCGTCACAGTCCCCTGACTTGAATATCATCGACAATCTATGGGATGATTTGAAGCAGGCTGTCCATCAAATTGAACTGAACTGGAGAGATTTTGTATGAAGAATGGGGTCAGAAATACCTCCATCCAGAATCCAGACACTCGTCAGAGGCTACAGGAGGACAGCGTCGAGAGGCTCAAAGGAGCAAAAGGAGGCTCAGCTAAGTATTGATGTCATATCTCTGTTGGGTGCCCACCTCTCTAATTTAGTTATGATGCATATTGCATATTTTCTGTTAATCCAGTAAACTTAATGTCACTTCTGAAATCCTACTGTGTCCATAAGGCATGTCGTATATTAAAAGGAAGTTGCTACTTTGAAAGGTCAGCCAATGAGAAACAAAAATCCAAAGAATTAAGAGGGGTTCCCAAACTTTTTCATGTGACTGTATTTGTTTAATTCTGATGCTCTCCATTTTTTAATCCTCATATCTTTCCCTGATAACTTTCAATTATGCCGTATTTTTTGAAGTTCCATCTCGTCATACAAGAATCCACATCTTTTAGATGCTCAGATATCTTAAAAAAGCAGTTGGTTTATTTTTACTTTCTTTTCTCTCTGTCTATAAGAAACCTTTATTTGTGCATTTTCGTTGATTTTATTGTTTTGTGAAATCCTTCTTTTAAATTTCATGCTGTATTGGAAGCAGAGAAAAAGGGGATTTTGTGATGGAAGGTGCACGGCAAGTTCAGTGGATTAAAAAAGTGTCAGAAATCAACTTCTACAACCACACAAAACTGATTAGCTACAGAAAAAAAAACAAGAAAGTCAATTTATAAAAAGACTTTGAACTTTCTTTCTATCTGTATGAAGGTGTGGAGATCGTTTGGACCATAATGCATCAAAGGGGCGGAGATTTATGCAAAATAGCCCAAGCTATACGATAAACAGGACTGCCATGTACATAGAATGTGTTTATTTTAAGTTGAATCGACTTAACTCAACTGTGTATCAGAAACTTGGAATATTATATGAAGAAGATTAAAGATTAAAATGTTCATTTTCAGTTTCCCAACCTGTGGGCTGTGACCGTGGTGGCACTGCAGGACGAAACCCCGGCCCACCAATCGCCCACCACTTACCGCCCCGACGATCGCACTTGATTCATAGCAGTAGCATCGCAGGTGGATCGCGAGTGGTCCTGGACGACCTCCCCAAACCCTGCCCCGAGGTGGGAGAAAAAACGGACTGATGATGGCATCCAATTCATCCAATGCTGTGATGAGCTGGTGAGCGCACAGGAAATGCCTGTCCCCATCCCGCTTTTGGCTCCCACGCTTGATTCGCTGAGGAGAAAGGTGGGTGGAGCTAAATGCCTGGCACGTTGAAAATTGAAATGTAACATCACAGAAGGTTAGGAAAAGCTGGAGTGAGACGAACAGAAAAACGGCGAGGAGTTGCAGCGGCAGGGGTGGCAGGGGTGGTCTCCGGGGCTGATTACGCTTCTGTTAAAAGAAAAGAACTGAATGGCTTTGTTTCATCATCCGTTCATTGTGTTCACCGTTCATCAATGAGACATCTGAGAGATCTGTGTCATTGGAACTAGAAAAAGCCACGTAGCACCAGAAAAAGTGATCTGCTAAACGTACTCACAAACAAGGAGAGTGTGTGGAGCAGATGGAAAGAGGACTTTGAGAGGCTGATGAATGAAGAGAACGAGAGAGAGAAGAGGTTGGATGATGTGGAGACAGTGAATCAGGAAGTGCAACAGATTTGCAAGGAGGAAGTAAGGACAGCGATGAAGAGGATGAAGAATGGAAAGGCCGTTGGTCCAGATGACATACCTGTGGAAGCACAGATGTGTTTAGGAGAGATGACAGTGGAGTTTTTAACCAGATTGTTTAATGGAATCTTGGAAAGTGAGAGGATGATGAGGAGTGGAGAAGAAGTGGACTGGTGGGCCGATATTTAAGAATAAGGGGGATGTGCAGGACTGCAGTAATTACAGGGGGATAAAACTGATGAGCCACAGCATGAAGTTATGGGAAAGAGTAGTGGAAGCTCAAATAAGAAGTGAGGTGATGATTAGTGAGCAGCAGGATGGTGTCATGTCAGCAAAGAGCACCACAGATGTGATGTTTGCTCTGAGGATGATGATGGAGAAGTTTAGAGAGAAGGCCAGAAGGAATCACACTTTGTCTTTGTGGACCTGGAGAAAGCAGATGACAGGGTGACTGAGAGGAGCTGTGGTCTTGTATGAGGAAGTCGGGAGTGGCAGAGAAGTACGTAAGAGTGGTACAGGATATGAACGAGGGGAGTGTGACCGTGGGGAGGTCTGAGGTAGGAGTGACGGAGGTGGGATTACATCAGGGATCGGCTCTGAGCCCTGTCTTATTGTCAATGGTGATGGACAGGCTGACAGATGAGATTAGACAGGAGTCCCCGTGGACTGTGATGTTTGCTGATGACGTTGTGATCTGTAGTGAGAGTAGGGAGCAGGCTGAGGAGACCCTGGAGAGGTGGAGATATGAGGAGGAGAGGAATGAAGGTCAGTAGGACCACCAAGACAGAATACATGTGTGTGAATGAGAGGGAGGTCAGTGGAATGGTGAGAATGAGGGGAGTAGAGTTGATGAAGGTGGATGAGTTTAAATATTTGGGATCAACAAGAGGAATGGGGATTGTGGAAGAGAAGTGAAGAAGCGAGTGCAGGCAGGGTGGAGAAGAGTGTCAGGAGTGATTTGTGACAGACGGGTATCAGCAAGAGTGACAGGGAAGGTCTACAGGACGGTAGTGAGACCAGCTATGTTATATGGGCTGGAGACGGTGGCACAGGAAACAGAGCTGGAGGTGGCAGAGTTAAAGATGTTAAGATTTGCATTGGGTGAGACGACAATGGACAGGATTAGAAATGAGGACATTAGAGGGTCAGCTCAGGTGGGACGGTTTGGAGACAAAGTCAGAGAGGTGAGATGGCATTGGTTTGGATGTGCAGAGGAGAGATGAGGGGTTTAATGGGAGAAGGGCGCTAAGAATAGAGCTGCCAGGGAAGAGGAGAAGAGGAAGGCCTATGAGAAGGTTTATGGATGTGCTGAGAGAGGACATGCTGGTGATGGGGGTGACAGAACAAGATGACGAGGACAGAAAGATAAGGAAGAAGATGATCCGTTGTGGCGACCCTTAACGGGAGCAGCTGAAAGAAGACGTTAAGAAAGTTCAAGACTTTAAGTAGATCGACTTTTTTCTGTATGCCGCAGGTTTTAGTTGTTGAAGCTGATTTATAATTTTTTTTTAATGTACTGGCAAATTTGTTGCCCAACCCGACAACACAAAGCATTTTTTATTTGTCTCAAATACATCAGAGATACTAATGTTAAGGTCACACTAAATGTGCCATCATCCAAACTAAATGAAAAAAAGTCTTCTGTGCTTTTAAATGTTTGTGGTGACAAAGCCTGAGTGGCTCCTTAAAAATTAGTTGCACCCAACATACACTCTTAAAAAATGAAGGTGCCAGTGCGATGCCATAGGGCAACCAGTTTTAGATGCCTAGTAGACTCCATACAGCACATAGCTATGAATAGGAGGTCACAGATTTGAGAAATAGCAGTGGGTCCTGATTGTTATGAAGGACTTTTGTGGCATATTATAACACAGGCTAACCCCAGCTTTTCTTAATCTGTTACTGTCCTGCTAGGTGGCATGACATACTTAATATGATAATAGGAACTTTTTAAAAGCACAAACAACCAAGTTCACATACAAAGAACTCTTCCCAGAATGAACTGGTGCTTTACCAAGCAATGGAGCTATGAGCGACCACACCACCCAGTAGCCAGTCATGGTCATTTTCCAACCTGCTTAGTCCTGGACAGGGTCGTAGGGGTCTGCTGGAGCCCATCCCAGTTACCACAGGGTGCCAGTCCATCTCAGGGCAAAAACACACACACACGGGCCAATTTAGGGTCACCAGTTCACATTACCTGCATGTCTTAGGGAGGAAACCCACACAGACACGGGGAGAACATGCAAACTCCATGTAGGGGGGCACAAACCCAGGTCTCCTTAATGAGACGCAGCGGCGCTACCACTGCACCACCAGGCTGCCCACAAGCCAGTAAAGAACCATAAAATGCCATTAAAGAGCCAGCATTTCTTTACTTCAATTAATGTGACTCTTTTTTGGCTATGCAATAAATACAGATGTATATAGGAATGTAGCCATAAATATGCTACTTGGATTAAATTATAATTTGGTTGTGGACAGATTTAAGAAAATATGTTGATTCAAATATATTTGAGTTCATGTAATAGGAAACGCAAGGGTGGCACAGTCCTCCCCGTGTCTGCATGGCTTCTCTCCCACAGTCTAAAGACAGGCAGGTTAGGTGAACTGGCGATACTAAACAAATTGGCCAGTGTGTGTTTGCCCTGTGATGGACTGGCACCCAGTCCAGGGTTAGTTCCTGCCTTGTGTTTGTTAGCTGGGATAGGCTCCAGCAGACCCTGGGTTGGAAAATGACCGACTGACTAATAGGAAAAGCATTAATTAATTCAACTTAAAGAAAAGTGTGAAAATTGAAGTCATTTTTTTTCTTTAAGTCGACCAAACGTTTCATTCTTTGCAGCGCCATGGCTGCATTTTGAACTGCTTGAATCCCCTCGACAAACGCAGCCGCACGCAGTGGCACCCCGGGACTGAATTAAAGAAGAAGCGGTGTAAGCCACTAACTCACCCTGCCACAAATCATCCTCGATCGCTGACGACGGAGCCCCCTCGCCTGCACGGAGGACGAGCTGCCCTATCACGTTATGACAGGTTAGTAAAGTGTGGGAAATAACATCGGCCACTAGATGGCGCACTTAGACCGCAAACCACACGAAGAGCTGAAGCGCCGAGGCGGAGCGGGGGGCGCGCGTCTGAGAAAACGTTTAAGGAGAAGAAGATGAAAGGAAAGCCCACCGGACCGACAGCATTGGCTTTTGGAATCCGCAGATGCCGGATAGTGAGAAATAACTGAACCTCTCGGAAAATAACATTATAAACCATGATGGAATAATATCTACCTGTATTCAGGAACTGTGGTGATTATAACAGCATAATGTTATCAAATGATGGTGTAATTAGAATCGGATGAACCCTAATGTAAAAAAAAATAAATAAATACCCCCGCCAATAATTCCAATAATTTAAAAAATGACCACCGTCACTCAACGAGATACGCCATGCGCACACGCTGCATTAAAGTTCAGGTAACCTTACGGAGTTGCGCTTAGGATGGTAACACCTTAACCTTTACAATCTGATGTGACGTAGTTTAGCATGCTAATAATAATTAGGGTATAATTATTAAGAGTTCATAACTGCTACGAAATACCAATGTATCTAAGCAATAACTTCATAATAATTTGATAACAATAACTGACCAGCAGCAACAATTTAATCTCCGTGTCCCACCTGCACTGCTGTTCTCAAAGCCAATTCAGCGTCTGTGGGGCGGAGCCTGTCGCGTCAGGGTCACGTGCTTTACCTGGCCGCTTGCCATCACAATGCGCATGCCTGAATACAGAGGGTCAAGTCGGAGTCGCCAGCTTGCCACACCCGCGCCTCTTTGGCGCTCACGCAGAGCCCACACGGACAACAGCCAGCCAGACGGAAAATTAAGGCAGAGCAAAAGACGCTGCGCCGCTGGACCTCCCCGCACTCCTGATGGGGTGTTGTTTATTATTAGTATTATGGGGTAACAGCGATGATGATTCTCTGTTTCAAACCCGTGTGAAAATGTGTGTGTGTGTGTGTTACCTTTAAGGGTACAGCTTGGCACTTTACATTTCCCTTTCAATTTCATTTGTAAAACAACACAGAGAAACAAAATCCACTGTTCCATTGGTAACAACGTAGCCAGCTTGTTAGTTATATTCTCCTCCAAATCATTCATGTTTATTAAAAACAACAGCAGCAGGCCCAGCACTGACCCTGAGGGACACCACCTGTATAACGGGTTTAAAGGGTCCTTAATGTCCATCATACAGAGCCCAGGGAAAATATGACAGACTCTCAGTAGCTATGGTTAGACAGAAATATACAAGGTACTATTAAACAGGGTGTTAGGTCGATGTGAAAGGCACTAGATACAGTAATACGTTTCTAACGTCCTTATTGTCCCATATAGAGAGTCTGGTGAAATTCTGACTTGCATGTGCTAATCACACTCTCAGGCACCAGGATGAATGGTGAATGCAAAAGACACTTGATAACAGATAAATAGATTTGAAAGGCATGAAATAGTAGAGAGAGAGAGATAAAAGGCACTACACGATAAATAGATATGAAAAGCTCTATATCATACATAGATAGATAGATAGATAGATAGATAGATAGAAATGAAAGGCACTATATAATAGATAGATAGATAGATAGATAGATAGATAGATAGATAGATAGAAATGAAAGGCACTATATAATAGATAGATAGATAGATAGATAGATAGATAGATAGATAGATAGAAATGAAAGGCACTATATAATAGATAGATAGATAGATAGATAGATAGATAGATAGATAGATAGATAGATAGATAGATAGAAATGAAAGGCACTATATGATAGATAGATAGATAGAAATGAAAGGCACTCCATAATAGATAGATAGATAGATAGATAGAAATGAAAGGCACTATATGATAGATAGATAGATAAATAGATAGATAGATAGATAGATAGATAGATAGATAGATAGATAGATAGAAATGAAAGGCACTCCATAATAGATAGATAGATAGATAGCAATGAAAGGCACAATATGATAGATAGATAGAGTAAGTGAGCTGATATTTCCCAGTTTCTGTATTTTGGAGTCAATGGAGAAATAACAAAACTAAGTTTGGTCAATTTTTATTAAAATGTACTAAGCACTTATAAGGGGATAGGTTTTGTTTTTTAACTTTTAACGATGCTTAGGCTGATTTTCTTTCGGCTTTTCCAGGTGTATTATTTACTAATCAGTGGGGCTGACGCTGAAGTTATTGCAGCCTTTCATCATTGAGTGTCGCTCACCTGGCTGTCAGCTCTGTTTGTTTTAATTATCATTATTAGGACACAATGAAGGGTGCAAACTGCACAAAAAATAGCAAAACAATAGGACAACAACAAAAGAGAGGTAAGCGTTGAAAGCAAAAGTAGAAATATTTTGTAAATGTCTTATAAATGTAAAAAACATACTGCTGTGCTTTTCTAAAGGCAGGATAAGTGAAGGAAAAAAAGAGCATCTAAATAAATGAGCTCAGTTATTTGGCTGAGATAAGAACCTGCAGCCACAGCGAGTCCTCAGGACCGAGTCTCGGAGCCCCTGCCTTACAAAATGACATAGCAAAGCAAACTCGATATAAGATAGATGTCTCTATTCGATGGAGTGCGTTACACAGTTAGTGTCTTTGCAAATGGATTTTCTAAACGAACAGAGGCGTCTCTTTTTTCACGGCACCTCACATGGTCAGAACTCTTGCAAAGGGCTCAGTAAAGGAAGAAAATGCAACGGCGGACATTTTTATTGTATTTAGCGCCTTGAAGAGCCAGACCTTTTGCAAAGAGTCTAAGACCCGATCTCAGCTGAGTCCCCCTGACAGACGGCAGCGCGCAGATTCGCAGTCACGCACCAGCGGCCGGCGGGCGGACCATCGCCAGTTGGACTCATTGGCGCTGCAGAGAATCGAGGAGCCTGAAGCGCTGGTGTCACGGGGGCCGCACGCACAGGGACGCTCATCTCAGCTAAAGCCCAGCACCGCGGCTATTAATGGTGTGTTTTCCCAGGATACGGAGCGGGGATTGAGGCCATAGAAGATCTCAAGTGATTTTCAAAAATAGGCCCACATAAATCTCGGCACTGAATACAAGCCATGGTGCCAAAGGGCTCTTGGCACGAGGCTGCTGATGATTTACTGTGCCATCGGTAAACCGAATTACAGAGCGAAGGAGTAGGAATGGTGCCGCGGCCACGTCCGATAATTCGGGGAGATCAAAGCTCACCGACGAGATGGAGGAGTTCAGGTGTAATCTGAGGGCACAAAAGTCGGCGTGAAGAAGAGAGGAGCAGCGGGGCAGAAAACATATGAAAAAAAAATGAATGAAAAGTGGCAAAACAAAAAGTGAATAAAATAAAAATGTAATGGCAGATGAGAAGCGGAGCCTGTTGAAATATCCTTCTATATAAAAGCGGTCGGGATTGTCCTTCCGTCCCGTGAGTGCTACACAGGTGCGGAGTTTCACACACGCCCGTCCATTTTGCAATGCGCGATGGGATTTGTAGTTTCGTTTTTCCAGGTAAAAGATGATTTTCTACTCCAGACTGTGCGATATCTTCTTCTTCTTTCTTACTATATAAAAGCGGTCGGGATTGTCCTTCCGTCCCGTGAGTGAAAAGCGTAGCGGTATTCCGCTTATCACAGACTTACTACTTGCAGCTTGCGGTACGAAGCGACATGATGCGACCAGAGTTCTGGTGCTCCCATCGTCCCCTTGCTTTTGTGCGCGATGCGCTGGAAAAATAGATAAAATTATGTCTCTGGAAATAATTAATGTTGATGGAGTACAAATGCCTCACCGCGTAGTAAATATCAGGGGGGTTCAAAAGGGCGACCTCAATATAGAAAAAAAGTTTAAATTTCATCACAAAAATGACAGAAACTACGAGTATTAAAGTAATACCGCTCAAATGCAATATAACCAAATGAATGAGTTTGTATAAAATATCAAATTGATCTACATATTGAATTGCCTTAAGAAGTGGTCAACTTAAAAGTCGGTCACCTTAAAAGGCGGGTCAGCCTAGTTAAAAATGAAAAGCTGAAATGACGCTCAGGCGAGGTGGGACCGGGAAGAGCGACCCCAGTAGCAAGCGGTGGCCCCCTCACAGGAGATGATGGGTCTAACTGCAGGCCGCAATACCTATGACGTCACTCAGGCAACGCCCTCTGAGTCAGATGACCCGCCCACAAACCCAGTCTTAGCCACAGTGTAAGCGGCCGTCATGTCTCCCCTGCCTGGGCTTCAAAGTTTTTTTTCTTGTCTGTGTTGACTAATTATCCATCCATCCATTATCCAATCCGCTATATCTTAACTACAGGGTTACGGGGGTCTGCTGGAGCCAATCCCAGCCAACACAGGGCGCAAGGCAGGAAACAAACCCGGGGCAGGGCGCCAGCCCACCGCAGGGCACCCACACACCAAGCACACACACGGGACAATTTAGAATCACCAATGCACCCAACCTGCATGTCTTTGGACTGTGGGAGGAATGCAAACTCCATGCAGGGAAGACCCGGGAAGCGAACCCCCAACTGCGAGGCAGCAGCGCTACCCACTGTGCCACCATGCTGCCCCGTTTTGACTAATTATGTGCCATTTATTTGTATCAATGTTTCTTTTGCTTATTATGTATGTCGTATATTGCAAGTCTCAACGTTTGGGGATTCCATAGTAATAAGGAGTTATGGGTATTGGGGAGCTGTTAGGAGGTAGATAATAATAATAATAAGGTGGTGTAACGTGTATTCTGAAACGATCTTAGTAAAAGGACCTGTTAAAGTTGATCACTTTGAACCTGTCTCCGTCTTCTTCCTTTTTATTAGTACAATATTATTGCCCCTAGATATAACAATGTACATTTTTCTTTGTGTCTATTTGTAATTGAAAAATGGCCCAGATTAAGTCTCAAGTGTTTTGTGGGTGGTTCCCCAAGGGGCGGGGCCACCTGCCAATCACTGCCCTCCACCCTATATATTGGCCGGCAGTTCATTTCGAACTCATTACGGATTGGAGTGTTGCTTCTGTCTGCTGTGCTTTGTGCTCTTGCTTTTTTGGGAATTCCTGAATTTTTGACCCTGTGCTGTGTTTTCAACTGCACCTTTGGATTCTGTTTTGGGGCTTTGGTTTCCTGTGGATTGCCTTGCCTTTTTAGGTGAGTCCTTCGAGCTCCTAGTAGCTGTTTTGTGTATGGCGGACTCTTCTCTCAACATAAGCCTTTTATTTACTAAAGACTTTTCAAGGTCCTAGCCGGGGTTGTGACGGTATTTCTCCACTAGAGGGCAACCTTTGAAGTGCTTTTGGGACTCCTGAGTCACGGCATTTCGGGACTGACGGTGTGGGTGTTCCGTGATGTTGCGGCGTTGTGGCGTTACGTGACTGACCTCATAGGCGATGAGGGCTGCAGTTACAGTCTATTGGCTCGGAGAGCAGAGTGCCGTACGAACTCAGACTCGACAGAGACAGTGGCGAGTTTTAATGAGAAGACGGACCGGGAGAGAAGCCATAGGCTAAGGCAGCAGTTTTCAACCTTTTTGACGAGCTCACTAGCTGAAGGACGAGAAAATGTGTGTGGACAAATTAGTGCTGAGCAGTGAAATTTGTCACAATAAATACATTGCATTCAATGGAGACCCTGTTTGCAAAAATAAATTTGCCTTACTGCTGGATTCGGCAATTTTTTTTTTTCCCCAGTGACCCATGATGCTTTGCGAGGCCAGTGTGACATCATAGAGGTGTAGCAGCCATGCTCAGGATGTTCATGCATGCTTACTGTCACACACGTGTGCATCGGGGGCAGTCTAAGGGCTTCATTGGGAGTAAAGTACCGAGTCACGGGTTGATATGTGGCAGTAATGCCTTTCCTTCCTGCCAACTTCTCCGTCACACCCACCAGCCGATCTCATTCCCATCTGAAGCCCACCTCTTCGGACATCCTGGACCGCTATCCTGCCGACTACGCCAACTGTGAACAAAGCACAGTCAACCATTATGAAGATCTGGGGACTCCACCCCATATACTGTAGGTGACAGCAGAGTCGAAATAAAGACTGAGGGGGGGAGAGGGGGCTTGGGATTTTATAGATAGGGGACAGGAAGAGGCGGGATTGAGATCAGCTGGAGGGCGTGATGGAGAAGAGGAAGTGGTCTGTGAAGGAGGAAGAAAAGTCATTAGCACCACATATCGACCCCTGACTTGGTACTTTACTCCCAATTGACTGCCCGAGATGTGCATGTGTGTGACACTACCTACTGTAAGATCATTGTGGACCTGCTGAAATGGGTCTAAGTGCAACCTGCAATACAAAACTGTAGGTCACGTAGCGCCCACCACGTCAGTCACCAAATGCCCTTCGAGTCATAATCTTATGTAATGGGCATGTTGTGGCTGGCATGGTGGGTGTTTCATGATGTTGGGGCCTTACATGACTGACCTCATAGGTACTGCGGTCTGGTGGCACTGCTTTGAGGTTTGCATGATGTCAACACCCATCGGTACTCCAGCCTTCCACTGGGCATGTAAAAGAAAAAGTTGCAGTATTTTAATTTGTGGGTACGTTAGCTGACAGCGATAAGAAGATTATGATTTGACCGTGAGAGCTTGCTGCTACGGCTTGAACATCTTGCTGGGCTTAAAGGGGCTGCTCTTAACTGGTTCAGGTCAGATCTAAGTGGTCATCACTTTTTCATCTGCTGCTCCTCTTAAATGTGGTGTTCCTCAGGGAACCATTTTGGGTCCTATCTTATTCTCTATATACCTTCACCCTATTGGAGCTCTTTTTAGGAAATTTCACATTTCTATTCACTGCTATGCTGATGACACTCAGGTTTATATTCCCGTCTGCAACTCTGCAATGAATCAACTGCACAACTGTCTTTCTGAACTATCCTGGATGGCTGATAATTTTCTTGATCTGAATCAAAATAAAATGGAGGTGTTTATAGTGGCACAGTGGCGCAGTGGGTAGCGCTGCTGCCTCGCAGTTAGGAGACCCGGGTTCGCTTCCCGGGTCCTCCCTGCGTGGAGTTTGCATGTTCTTCCCGTGTCTGCGTGGGTTTCCTCCCACAGTGCAAAGACATGCAGGTTACATTTCTAAATTGTCCCTGGCGTGTGCTAGGTCCGCGTGCCCTGCGGTGAGCTGGCGCCCTGCCCGGGGTTTGTTTCCTGCCTTGCACCCTGTGTTGGCTGGGATTGGCTCCAGCAGACCCCCGTGACCCTGTAGTTAGGATATAGCGGGTTGGATAACGGATGGATGCTTATAGTGGGTCCATCAGCTAAAGCCCAAATTGGTCTTGGACTTCTCGACTCTTTCTCTGTCTTTTGCAAACCTCAAGTCCGCAGTCTTGGTGTTATCTTTGACAGTAACCTCTCTTTTGAGAAACAAGTCAATTCTGTAGTCAAGAGTTGCTTTTTCCAGCTTCGTCTCTTAGGTAAGATCGAGCCTTTTCTATCTTCTAGGGATCTTGAGAAAGCTGCTCATGCTTTTATCTTCTCTCGCCTTGATTACTGCAACTCGCTGTATTCTGGGATTAGCAAATCTCTGATACGCAGGTTACTGTTAGTCCAGAATGCTGCCGCTCGCTTTCTGGTTGGGGCAAGAAGGTCCGATTCTGTTTCTCCAATATTAGCTTCTTTACACTGGCTGCTGCCTGTCAGTTTTCAAATTGATTTTAAAATCTTGTTGTTACTTTTTAAATCTTTACATGGGCTCGCTCCTGCCTATTTATCTGAATTGTGTGTTTTACAGCAGCCATCCAGAGTGCTTAGATCTTCTGGTCAGTTGTCTCTTGTTGTCCCTCGTACCGAGTGTCAAACTAAGGGGCACAGCTGCTGCTCCTCGCCTGTGGAGCTCTTTACCTCGTTACACAAAGGAGTCGTCGACAATTCAAAACGAGATTAAAGACTCATTTCTATTCACTTGCTTTCTGTGACCTTCAGTAACACTGATGGTTTCCTCATTGTGATCATGTAATCTTACTTCTATTTATTATTTATTTTATTTCTATTTATGTTTTTTATGTTAACTGTATGGTTTTTCTTCTTTTATTGTAAAGCACTTTGGCCACAGCATTCCTATGTTGTATATAAATAAATTGACATTGACATGAGTACGGCCACTGGACACGTAACGCCAATCCCTGTGTGTTGGTCCCACAGCGCCTCATGGCTAATTTGCAATGGTGCACAACTGTTGCCAATCCTATATTTATTCCTGTGGAAAAAAAACATTTCTTCCCAATTAAAGAAGTCTACGACACGTCCACAGGCTGTTTATCGATATGTTTAGTGTGCTTCAAGGTTTGCAGCGTGAAACACAACTGGACTAACTGGAAATTGAAAGAAATTGATGAATCCTCCTCCTGTTCAGAACAAAACAAATGGAGCAGGAGTGTGAAAAGCCCTGATCGCTCCACATTGCTCAAACTGAGAAGATTCACTTCTGTCAGTCTGTCCTCATTGAACCCTCTCCGTGGTCCTGAAACTCGTCTGCCTGCAATTGTTCCTCCTGTGTTGCTCTCCATGGTCCTGAAACAGCCGAGTCGCTCTTCTCTGGACCTTCTCTAGTGCTGTTATGTCTTTTTTGTAATATGGAGACCAGGGGCCTCATGTATAAATGGTGCGTGTGCACAAAAATGTTGCGTAAGCCTGTTTCCACGTTCAAATCACGATGTATAAAACCTAAACTTGGCGTAAAGCTGCGCACATTTCCACGGTACCTCATACCCTGTCGTACGCAAGTTCTATGCTCGGTTTTGCAGACTGGCGACACCCAGCAGTGCTACGGTTCCCGTGTGGTTATCCTTTCTTTTTTAGATCCACATTACTGACGGGGCTTTATAAATACACTGAAATTAACCGCATATTGTTTATTAGTTTAATGCATCTGATTGTAGATAGATAGATACTTTATTAATCCCAAGGGGAAATTCCCATACTCCAGCAGCAGCATACTGATAATAAACAATATTAAATTAAAGAGTGATAACAGACATATAACATAGAACAGACAGACAATAATTTTGTAATTAACCTGTAACAATATAATGGTCCACAGAATGGCCAAACTATTCCAAATACCATAACTGCTTTAGCGTTGTTACTCTCACTGCACCTCGGATCCCATAACGGATCATCTTTTTCCATATTCCTCTCACTGCACCACTCGGAGTATTTATATCCCTGTATCTGAGAGTGAATCACAGGAGTACAGCAGCTGATCGGAAAGAGAATTATTGGGATACAGCATCAAGCACACGCTGCCTCCGCCATGCTGTCTATTTGAACTGCTCTCATATGGTAAACGTTTCAAAGCCTTTCCTGTGCGGACCTCGCGGTTCACAAACAGTTTCATCCCAAGAGCTCTAAACGCACTCAATCAGCCCATCAGGTGCTCCTTGTAGACCTGTTAGGACTTATAAGTACGATCACCTCACTGTAAACTTGCACTACAGTTATATTATTACACAACCTGCGCCACCTTATAAAGCGCGTATTTACATATGATGACGAGATCATTTTTAAGATGAAACGCAGCAAAATAGATTTATTATATTATACAGATAAAACTTAAAGAAACACGTGAGGACACGGTGTCGCTGCGCTAGCAAGGAGCTGGCACTCCGTTCATGGATTGTTCCTGCCTCACGTTGTATTCTTGCTGGGACTGGCACGACACTGGAAGGACAGACGGATAGAATAATTAAACACGTACTATGAAGATATTTCAGTGTTCCTTAAAAGTTTTGAAGAATTAGCATTCTACTCGTACGCTTACAGACGGCTTAATGTCCATTACAGTGCTGATTGTGTGGCGATTGGTTACTTGGAGAAAGAAAAGGAAGGACAGGAATTGGAGGTTAGTACGTTTGAGAGAGACAGGACTGCTACGATAAATTATTTCATTGAAGGTCGCACACAATCACTGCGCCACTGTGTTCCCATGTTTAATAACGTGCTTTAACTCCAATCATCATGAAAATGATATCACGTATACATCTCAGTATTTTAATTATTCAGAGAGCTGTAATATTACGAATGTCATGGATTTTGTGTCCAGTCGGAGGAAGAGAAAGCCCGTTTAAGAAGCACGTAGTGATTCACACACACAGATACAATACAAAGCATGTAACGTGCTACTTTAGTTATGATGGGATTTGAGAAACTAGTAAATTAAACGATTTGAAGATGAAGTTTATGATGTTCTACTTTAATGACAAAATAAACTACGCGATTCAAGTGGAAATTTCAAGATTAAAGTTGACATTTCGTGCTTTTTCCCCCCTGTGTCCCAATTTTTTTTTTCTCTGAGCTCCCATATGACACTCAGATGGTGGGCTACATCTCTTCTTTTTACGGTGACTTTGATATCTGGCAACTTCTTTTTTATTTCGGTCACTGTGCAACTTTGTGAACCTGAGCTTTCGAGTTTCTCCAACACGCTATGTCACTCGATCAACTTCCTTTTGTTGTTTATTCGACTGTTTAAACCAACAAATAGTATGTTTTTCTTTGCCTCCACTTCGTATTCGCTGAAATTCTTCTATTCCCCTCCGTGCTTTTGCCATTGCCTTTTCACAGAACGCTGAGCTTAAGGGCTATTTATATTGATTTACATATTCAAAGAGGTGTAATTCTGGGAGGAGTTGGGGAGGGACAGCAGGCGCGTGCACGAGTGTTACTTTTCACGCTGACCGGGATTTATGGAGCGGAAGAACGTGGAAGTTGGTGTTCACACAGATTTATGCATCTGGATTTCTTTGTGCGTACGCACATTTCCACTTTTGTCCTTACGCCATGTTAGAGTGTGAATTCTACGCATGGCGTTATGTACCGTACACCGTGCCTACAGCGAGACCTCACTAGCGGGTTATCTAACTTAAGCATAAACTCTCTTGACTTGAGTTCCACATGTTAAGGCGCTATATAACGTAACATTCTAGTGTCTTTCTTGTGCCAGGTCTTATTTGAGGTACTGACGTATTCCACTACGAGTCCCCAGGTGATTCCCATGATCAGTACTTTCACATTTTAGACCTCAGATCTCACATTTTTACTTCCTACACTTTTAAAAATCTCTGCCCCTTAATTACATTTTACTGAGCTGTGAGTTTCCTTGTAGAGCCATTGCTTGATAAAGATGCATTTCATTTTGGCAAAGTCTCTCTGTATGTTAGTTTGGTCCTTGGAACTCAGAAAGAGTTCAGTTCTGTCAGTCTGTCCTCGTTGAACCCTCTCCGTGGTCCTGAAACTGGTCTTCCTGCAATTGTTCCTCCTGTGTTACTCTCCATGGTCCTGAAACAGCCAAGTTGCTCTTCCCTGGACCTTCTCTAGTGCTGTTATGTCTTTTTTTTTTTGTAATATGGGAATGAGAACTGGTCCAGTGCTTCCGGTTGTAGCGGGGCTACATAGGTTGTGTTGTCAAATATCAGTACTGAGTGCGTCTCGTTTCATTGTCCCGTTTGCTGTTTGTGTGTGTATCAGTAAATGCCGTCCGATAATGGAAGAAGACCACAGCCTCAAACCTGGAAAACACCTGTTCGCTATTAATCAATTACAGCCGTCACAGGACTATTTAAGCCATCAGGAGGGAATAGCCAAGGAGAGAGAGAAAGGAAGAGAGAGGAGAAGAGAGGAGGAAGAGAAGGAGACTTTTATTTCACGACCACGAGCCATTTATACCTGCCGTATTCCACCACGTGCATTTCATCCAGTTTGTTTTTCAATTTGCCGGACTGACTTCAATATCCTCATCGCGAGAGACCCCGGGGTCGGACTTCATCATCCACCACGCACCGAGGTTCCACGGTGAGGCTGTTCTATTTTGTTCTGGGAAAATCAAACGTCTCATTCACCATTAGTTCAGTCAACCGTATTCAGGACAGTTTTTATGACCGGACTCAAGTTCATGATCATTTCCGTATCTCATTCATTTTTGTTATTTGTGTTGTTTGTTATATGTTACAGGGGCCAGGGATGGTTTCGTTGTATGTATATATGGTGGTGTCTCGTTGTTGATGTGGTGGAGGGATATTTATATTTAAGTTTCTTTCTATTTTTTGTCTTGTTGTTTCATTTAATACATTTAATCAGTATAATTTTGTGAGTTTTATATTTACACCGTCGATTGTGGGGAAAAGTGTACTTTGTTAGAGGTACGGCTTGATAGTTAGATTCATCTCAGTAAATTATCCAGGCCACAGGTCTTGGAGGTGTAGCTGCCGGCCGTTACATGGTGACTCCTTCCTTTTCTCTCTTTTTCTCCCAACTTCTATTCCACTTGCAAATGTTGTCCTCTGCCTCCTGACTCCGACTCCACGAGGCAAGGCAGTGCGGTCCTGGGAGTACTTGTGGTGTTTGCTCACACTTTCGATGGAAGTACTTCCAGGTCAGACAAAAGAGTCTCGAAAGGCAGGGATGGTTTCTCCCTGCAGCTCCTCCTGTTGGTAGGCATGGTATACGACAGGGCTGTAGCACAGGACTACATTTCCCAGCATTCCTGTGGGTTGAGACGAAGGGGAAGCGACACAAGAATGCTGCCCTCCAGTGTATCGGGGGACTTTAGGCTCCAAAGAGGCCAACACTTCACAACAGTCCTTTCATCCTTCTGGTCTCTCTCTCTTCCTGGTAAGGGATCAGTTCATGACCTGGTCGGGACGCCAGACGATCCCTGATGACACTTACACTGAGATGGGGCATAAGACAGACAAGCATGTGACAAAGAAGAGGCTGGCCAGTGATTGGCTATTTAGAGCCCTCATTGATCTTGGCACAGTTTAACGATACTAAGGCATTAATGATGACGTCCTATGTTGTGTGGAGTTGTTGCTGCTGTGGCTCCAGGTTCAAATGGAGGATTCTTCATCGCTCTGGAGTGCATGCTTTCTCTTTGCTATGTGGTCCTTTGTCCGTGGTGTGACATCAGACCTTTTGCTGGGTCCTCTACAACTTTGTAGGGAAACGTGTTTTCCTTTCTGGCCCAAGACTTTAGATCCTGAAGTTCCCTTCTTGAGTTGCTCTTCAATCTTCTCACACCTGGCACTGCCACTGGCGTAGGGCTTGGCTTGGCAGTGTGGATCTTTGAGTCAGTTCAGGACATCCAGCTCCAAGTCTTTATGAGGAGGGGCTTCCAGACCAAAGAAGATTTGTGAGCTTTTTACTCCGCAAGGACAGGACGACTTCTCCCCCTAATGAGATCTCACAAACAGAACAGACCGTCAGCTCCCCACAAGAGACAGAAGAGAGGAAGGCAGCTTCTCGTCAAGGGATGGTGGGATCACTTCCAGTTACGGACCCAGTGCCTGCTGATAGTTACCTTTGTGACAGATAGGGGGCGCCACTGAGCCCCAATCACTGAACACAAATGACACACAGACAGTCACGGGTTCAAATCGAGGCTTTTATTATAAAAACACCTCACAAAAGGATTCTCCCAGGTCACACAAGCACAAGTATAAATATGATTTTTCTTTCTTTCCTCCTTCCGTGTCTTCTTTCTCCCTCCAGTGTGTGTTGTCATCCTTCCTCCCGACTCTGACTTCCTGGAGGAGGAGGCCGGATGGCTTCCTTTAATGTTGATCCTGGGAGTATTTACTCTGCTACAGGGCCAAGCCTGAAGGATGCACTTCCAGGTCGGGCGGCAACCCCGTAAAGTAAGGATCGTGAATACTGGCAGCACCCCCTGGTGGCTCCCATGGAGACCCAGCAGGGCTAACTCTCTGCACTACAACTCCCATCATGCCCAGCAGGGTTCCACAGTGGTTACCACAGCTCTGTGATGCTGCTATCTAGTGGATGGGGGAATACAAATATGCAAAATTTGATGCTTTCCCCCAATGCCCCCTTATCTTGTCCTCCCGGTCCAGTCCATACTCACTCTGGCCGGGATGCCAGATGATCCTGCTTGGCGCTTACACCTTATTTTTGTCCATCACGTCCATCCAGGATTCAATTCACAGTCACAAGTCTAAAAATGAACGTCCTCGTGGGCGCCTTTGTGTCTGAAGGAGTCTCTGCAGGGACGTCCAGCTTACTTTTATCATCAGCTGATGGACAGAGCTGACCAAAGTGTTGTTCAGCCCACCACTCTGGACATATAGGTGGAGGTGCAAATGGCTTTCTGCCTCCCCCTGAAATTTGAACAGGCCTCGCGTGCCACCAATAGCCTAGCAAAAGGAGCAATGCCCGCTTTGCCCGCTCCCTGGTTGGCATCAACTGCCGTACAAAAAAAGCAAATCGTCTCCTGGCCGCCACAATTTCTAAAGTCACGTGCCTTCAATAATTATTTTTCTACAAAATGATGCCAGTGAAGCGTTGAAGGAATTTCACAAAGCTCTGTCATGGCGCTGCCTCTTAAGACGTCCTTTTTAATCCCTGCTTCATTTCTACGAGTCTAATCATGAGAAAAGTTTAATTATTTCTGTGAAGCACCCGCCGGAGTCGATGTCTGAGAAGCTTTTTATCAACTGGCTTCTACTTGATTTGTAGGCTCATCCGAATGTACGACGTGATGTTGCAACTGACTACGTTTAATTAACCTCCCTGCCATGATTACCGTTTGAAACGTGGAAGACGAGCGGCACCTTGGCAGGCAGCGTGCCAGTAACGGTGCCCCCTGCAGGTCTCCGAGGGGATGATGGTGTAAGCTGCTGAATGCCATACTCAGAGGCGGCCCACCATCTTTGAAGGGGAACGTCAGCGTTGGGTTACTGGCAGGCTGGCTTTATCCCCAGGCTTGTCTTTAATTTCCTGATTATTGTTGTTCACGTATTTTTCAAATATTTTTATCTTTCTTGAGTATTTATTTCCTGTCTCTTTGCTATTCTGCCATTCGTTTTGTTTTGTCAGGGTCTCCCTGATGTCACTGCCTTTATGCTGAGGTCAGAGGGAGGGTCCCGGCAGTGGATCACTGAGCGCTGATAGGAGTTATTTTATAAGTACAGTAAATCCTCGCCATCCGCAGATTCTCAAAAGTGTCTTCCGAGGTTTATTTGCGTCCATTCGGGGTCACAGGCAGCAGAAAAATAGATTATATGAGGCCCAGTGGGCACCAGCTAAAGGTGAGATTGACCAGCGATGGGTCTGTGACGCCCTTAGAGCTGCACGCGCACTTCACTCAATGGATCAACGTCTACCCGGCGCCTAGAGTTGTAGGTAAGCAGTTGAACCCAAAGTCGTGATGGGACCGGGGTGTGCAATTGATCCCCACAAATGAGGAATTCCTAGTAATGTTGTATTTCTGATGGCATTTCGCCCCAGCTGGGGTTCAAAGTTGTGTTTTTTTAGTCTGATTTTCTATCAGTTATTTGTATGAATGATTCTTTTGTTCATTATGTCTGTCATTCTTTATGTTTATTTGATTATGTCCCTGTGTGTTTTGTGGGTGGTGCCCTAAGGGGCGGGGCCACCTAACAATCACTGCCAGGTACTGCCCTCTACCCTGTTTATTGGAGGGCCTTCTGTAGTTTCTGGTGGTTCATTCTGAACACGATCCAGAAAAGAGGCCCCCCACATTTCACTCCTCACACTTCACACGCCCCAGATATTTTTCCTATCATCTACCTGGATCATTTAAAGTTTTTTTAAAAATGATTGTTAACTGTATTTGTTTTTTTTTTTTTTTGTAATGTTGATTTTATTTTAAATATCAAATACAGTAATCCCTCCTCGATCACGGGGGTTGCGTTCCAGACTCCCTCGCGATAGGTGAAAATCCGCAAAGTAGAAACCATATGTTTGTATTGTTATTTTTATATATTTTAAGCCCACACTGTTAACATTATTAGAGCCCTCTAGACATGAAATAGCACCCTTTAGTCAAAAGTTTAAACTGTGCTCCATGACAAGACAGAGATCATCTTTTTTTCTTTCTCACAATTAAAAGAATGCAAACATATCTTCTCTTCAAAGGAGCGCCGTCAGGAGCAGAGAATGTCAGAGTGAGAGAGAAAGAGAGAGAGAGAGCGCGCGCAAAGAAAAGCAAACAATCAAAAAATCAATACGTGTGCTTTTAAGCATTCCGAAGCACCGCAATAAAGCGGCATTTTTTAGAGGAGCGTCAGTATCTTTATCTTCTAAGCAAACAGCCCCTCTGCTCACATCTCCTCCGTCAGGCAGAGAGAGAGATAGAGGCAGAGACAAGCAAACAATCAAGCAACGCGCGGGAAGCATATTGTATATCATTGAGGAGTTTTAGTTAATACGTAATACGTGCTCTGATTGGGTAGCTTCTCAGCCATCCGCCAATAGCGTCCCTTGTATGAAATCAACTGGGCAAACAAACTGAGGAAGCATGTAGCATAAATTAAAAGACCCATTGTCGGCTGAAATCCGCGAACCAGCGAAAAATCCGTGATATATATTTAGATATGCTTACATTTAAAATCCGCGATGGAGTGAAGCCGCGAAAATCGAAGCGCGATATAGCAAGGGATTACTGTAGTGTTCCATAGAACTAGAGTTACTGGATTTAGATGCAGTTTATTTGTCAGCACTGTTACTCAATTTAATGTGTCTGAATACACAACCGTCTTTACGCTGTGATAGACGGCCAGGAACCCTGGAGGAAGGAGGGACCGGGAGAGCGCCACTTCTCTTCCTGGGCACCTGGACGATCCTTGATCCCTCGGGGACAACGCTTGTGGTACACCAGGAAGTGCTGACGGACCAGGGATGGTGTATGCCCAGGGTGCTTCTGGGTGCAAGGGCAGTGCTGCCGGAAGTTCATCATCAGGCACCTGGAGCACATCCGGGGAAGGATAAAAGGGGCCGCCTCACTCCATTCAGGGAGCCAGGGTCGGGTGGAAGTGGACAGAGCCTGCGAGAGAGGAGTGGAGGCGGCCGAAGGACCAAGAGCTGCAAAAGTGTGTAAATATTTATTGTATATAGTATAATAGACATGTGTGTGGTGGACATTGTGGTGTGGTGTCTGTCTGTGGCCGGGCTAGCTCTTACATTGTGCGTTTGCTGTTTTTGCCGCCTGATTATCGGCGGTGCTGAAAAACAAGCAGCACGTCACAGACAGTGCAATATCGATATATACGCCACCACACACCGCGGCAAATAATATTATAGAAATTTACAACAGCAAAAAGAGAAAAGAGAAAACTGGCAGATGATGACAACAACATTTAGATAGATAGATAGATAGATAGATAGATAGATAGATAGATAGATAGATAGATAGATAGATAGATAGATAGATACTTTATAAATTCCCATACTCCAGCAGCAGCATACTGATAATAACAATATTAAATTAAAGAGTGATAACAATGCAGGTATAACAGACAATAACTTTGTATAATGTTAACGTTTACCCCCCTGGGTGGAATTGAAGAGTCACATAGTGTGGGGTCTCCTCAGTCTGTTGCTGAAGCTGCTCCTCTGTCTGTAGATGATCCTGTTCAGTGGATGCAGTGGATTCTCCATGATTGACAGGAGTCTGCTCAGCGCCCGTCGCTCTGCCACAGATGTCAGACTGTCCAGCTCCGTGCCTACAATAGAGCCTGCCTTCCTCACCAGTTTGTCCCTCTTCTTTATGCTGCCTCCCCAGCACACCACCGCGTAGAAGAGGGCGCTTGCCACAACCGTCTGATAGAATATCTGCAGCATCTTATTACAGATGTTGAAGGACGCCAGCCTTCTAATGAAGTATAGTCGGCTCTGTCCTCTCTTACACAGATCATCAGTATTGGCAGTCCAGTCCAATTTATCATCCAGCTGCACTCCCAGGTATTTATAGGTCTGCACCCTCGGCACAGTCACCTCTGATGATCACGGGGTCCATGAGGGGCCTGGGCCTCCTAAAATCCACCACCAGCTCCTTGGTTTTGCTGGTGTTCAGGTGTAGGTGGTTTGAGTCGCACCGTTTAACAAAGTCCTTGATTAGGTTCCTATACTCCTCCTCCTGCCCACCATAGCAGTGTTTACGTGTTTTCAAAGAGAACGATAGATTTCATTTTTTTTTAATGTTAAATTAATGCGTTTTGACTACGGAGATCACGCTGACTTTAAAGTATAGCTGGTGCAATTGGCCTGGAGACGAAATCGAAAATGGGACTGTAATTTTTATTGAAACTCTGATATGTTATAAAACACTATATGACATAATAATCACCTTAATGAGCACTACTTAAATATACTTTTTGTATATTTTGTATACTTTTTTTAACCTTAAAATTCCAGGTATATTTTTAAGTTTAATTGTATTTCACGTATTTGTTTAATTTTTTTTTGGCAATTTATACACGTGCATTTATTAAAACCAAATAAATTAGAAGATATAAAAAAAATTGGTGCATTATTTACATTTCTGTAACCTACTCAGTATCTACAGGGGGCAAATTGTGGAAGGCAAAATGTTGGGGGTGAAATGCGAGGGGCGACTTTTCCGTAAACCATTTTGAACACACTAAGGCAGGGGTGTCGAACTCCAGTCCTGGAGGGCCGCAGTGGCTGCAGGTTTTCATTCTAACCGTCTTCTTAATTAGTGACCAGTTTTTGATGCTCATTAACTTCTTTAGCCTCAGCTTTAATTAGCTTGACTCAGGCCCCTTAGTTGTTTTTCCTTAATTAGCAGGCGGACAGTAATGAGACATAAAACAAGCAGGACATGAGCAGCTCACCTGTACCCATCAAACAAAATCTGAAAATAAAGATGAAGGTCTCAGTAAGGTTGATCCCTCAGGTTACCAAAACATTTTAGGAGTTCTTAGAAAAAACAGAATATCGACAGTTTTGGAAACGTCTGCTGTGGCAGAAAGAGTAGCAACAAGCCATGGAATTGAATAACGGGTTTAATTAACAGCAAGAATCAGCGTCTCATTAAGGAACTGGTTGGAGTTTGAAGCCACAATTTAGCTGGCCATCTCTTGCCTCATTTCATGTTTCATTTCTGTTTGGCTGTCATTTAATGAAGAAAAGAATCAACTCAGAAGACTTAATCCTTAAAAACAGGGAGATGAAGGAAAAGAAGTTAATTAGCAGTGAAAACTGGACACTGATTAGGAAAAGAGTGAGAAAGAAAACCTGCAGCCACTGCGGCCCTCCAGGCCTGGAGTTCGACACCCGTGCACTAAGGAGTGGAGTGGAGCGCCCCTTGTGATTGAACTTTGCCTTTCCTATTGCTTGGGATGTTTAAACTTGTGCTCCGTTTTCACCTTTGGATTTTTGTTTGCTTGTGGATCATCACTTTGCCTTTTCAGGCAATTCCTTTGTGCTCTTAGGAGTTGTGTGCATGACAAAGCCTTTTGTTAAAAGAAACCTTTTATTTCGTAAAGATTTTTCTAGGCCCTTTTTTGCCATCTAGATGGGATTTTAATGGCATTTTTCTCCTCTAGAGGGCAACCTTTGAAGGTATTTTGGCCACCCTCTCAAACATACGCAGTTTTTAATGTCTGGAAAACATTTGGGATTAAATCACTTCGAGATCTGTACATAGAAAACGTCTTCATGTCCTACAAACAATTACATTCTAAATTGAACTTTCCAGCAGCACGTTTCTTTCACTACCTTCAAATCAGAAACTCTGTTAAACAGAACCTGTCCAGTTTTCCTGACCTGCCACCTCCCTCTGATCAGTTTCAAGGACTCAGACAGCATTTCTGTAATATATAAAACCATTTTACAATCCCTCCCTTTCAAAGATCCAAGAGGACAGTGGGAAAAGGATCTCTCACTCAACATCTCAGAAAAGGAGTGGAAGGTAGCAATGCAGAGAATCCAGCATACAATTATTCAACTCAAAATTATACATCGAGCACATCTGTATCGCTTAAAACTGTCCAAAATGTTTCCAGGGCGAGAGCCAACCTGCAAACGCTGCAATCGAGTTCCAGCCTCACTGGGCCACATGTTTTGGGCCGCGTGCACCAAATTAACATCATTCTGGACCAAAATCTTTAAATGCCTATCAGACAGTCTGGGGGTCCCAATCCCTCCTAACCCACTAACAGCTGTGTTTGGTGGGCTCACAGAGGGGCATAAAGTGGAGAAGGACAAACAAACTGTGATGGCCTTTACTACACTATTGGCACACAGGCTTATTCTGCTAAGCTGGACGAATCCCAACTCTCCTCTTTTAAGACAGTGGGTAACTGATGTTTTATATTATTTGAAAGTGGAAAAAATCAAATTCTCACTTAGAGGATCTGTGCAGAACATTTTCAAACCCTGGCAGGATCTGATCAACGACATTTTAGAATAAGCTCTTAAAGCACCGATGAAGCAGATTCTCTCCCCATTTCTTTTTCTTCTCCATTTATCTTTATCCGCTAATTAATTGATCTATTTACTTATTTTTACTAGGTTTAAGTTTAGTTCTGCTGCCCATGCTCTCTTTCTCAGGGGTGGGAGTTGATTTGTTTTCAATCCTATTCTTGTAAAATTGATCTATTTATATGGAATGATTACAATATCGTTCTATCAGATGGTTGTGGCGAGCATCCTCTTCTACACGGTGGTGTGCTGGGGAGGCAGCATAAAGAAGAGGGACAAACTGGTGAGGAAGGCAGGCTCTATTGTAGGCACGGAGCTGGGCAGTTTGACATCCGTGGCAGAGCGACGGGCGCTGAGCAGACTCCTGTCAATCATGGAGAATCCACTGAACAGGATCATCTCCAGACAGAGGAGCAGCTTCAGCGACACACTGCTGTCACCGTCCTGCTCCACTGACAGACTGAGGAGACCCCACACTATGCGACTCTTCAATTCCACCCGGTGGGGTAAACACTAACATTATTCAAAGTTATTGTCTGTTATACCTGCATTGTTATCACTCTTTAATTTAATATTGTTATTATCAGTATGCTGCTTCTGGAGTATGGGAATTTCCCCCAGGGATTAATAATACAATACAATTTATTTTTGTAGCCCAAAATCACACAAGAAGTGCCGCAATGGGCTTTAACAGGCCCTGCCACTTGACAGCCCCCCAGCCTTGACTCTCTAAGAAGACAAGGAAAAATTCCAAAAAAAAAACCTTGTAGGGAAAAATGGAAGAAACCTTGGGAAAGGCAGTTCAAAGAGAAGTAATTATCTATCGATCTATCTATCTATGATATAGTGCCTTTCACATATCTATCTATCTATTGTGACAGGCGGCTGGCGTCCATACCCAGTCAGGACGCCCCTGCACATGATATTCTGGGGGAGCAGCCCTCGACACTGCAATACCTCCCCCTGGACGCTAGATGGCCGTCTCCCTGGAGTGCTGCAGTGTCTCGGGTTCCCGCAGGGCATCCTGGGAATTGGAGTTGGGCGCAGCCCTGTTGGGTCCCACAGGCACCGCCAGGGGGTGCTGTGTTTGGGACTCCTGAGCACTTGGATCAAGCACCTGGAGCACTATAAAAGGAGCCAGCGACCACCACTCAGGGGCCAGAGTCGGGCGGAGGAGGACAAGGATGCCTGGGAGGAGTGGTGGTGCCAAGGAGGAAGAGAAAGTGCTTGTGTGCTTGGGACTGTGTTGTGTCTGTGGGTACGGGGAAGGCGTAGCCCACAGATGAAGAAAAATAAAAGTGTTTGTTTTATTTTACACGTGTCTCCCGTGTCCAGTCTGTGTCGGGTCAGGCGCTATATAGCGTCAATCTTACACTATCTATCTATCAATAAAATCAATAAAATTTAAAAAAAAAAGAAAAGAAAGTATTTTGGACGTTTTGTGCTTTTGGGACTCCCGAGTCACGACATATAAACTCGACTACTGATCGGATGGTGTGGTGAGGTCCTCAGACTGGCCCTGCTGTGACCACTAGGGGGAGGCATCTGAAACAGGGGTGGGCAGCGTCGGTCCTGGTGGGCCACAGATTTTTCTTCCAACTCAGTTTCTTAATGAGAAGTCAATTATTGCTGATGAAGCACTTAGTGCTCAAGTGACATTTTGAGGCTCCATTTTAGTGGTCTCACTTGGTCAGGTTGCCCACCCTTAATTGCTTATCTCAGGCTTCAGCATTTGCCTTCACTGTTTTTCATGGCTCCTAATTAGCAATTAGCTGCAAATGACAAAGGAGCCAGCAGGTCTCCATCGAACTCATTTCCATTTACACCTCTGTGGATTCACACTGCAACAACTGCGTTTAGTAAAAATGTGAAGAGGAGAATGTGACAGACTGAAAATGATCCGCTTTAGGCTTCAAATCATTGGGATGATATCTTTGGAAAGGAGAAAAAAAAAAACAAAGATATAATAAGAACCTAACATGGCAGACTAACAAGTCACAAAATTAAATGAGATCTGACACTGGCAAGGAGTGATTGGGTTGGAATGAAAACCTGCAGCTGCATGAGACCCTCCAGGACCGACGCAGCCCACCCCTGATCTAGAAGGTGTCTCTTTGGAGCCCACAGGCTCAGTCCCCCACCTCTGAGGGTCTTTTCAGCCCACTGCTATCAGGCATTTCAATGCTTCCTCCTGGGGTACTTGTTAAGTTTACTTTGAAATGTCTGAACAATACACATTTATTTATGTATTTAATTTGCATATCGATTGACCTGATTGGCTGGATTATTTGTCCTGTGATTCTGTGTCCTCGTTGTTATGTTCCTGCTGCTCTATGCCTGTGAATTTGCCGATGTAAGTGAAGGTTTGCGGACGTTGGGAGCGCCCCCATCAGGCTAAGATGTTTTTCAACCCAGACGAAATCACACAAGCAAGCATTTACAGGACAAGAACATAAATCTCGACAGAAACTGCAATCCAATGGGAGTGATCGTAATCCAATTGTGCAGTGAAGACCCCGCCGACTGTGATCCTGCCGGCTTCTTACGGCTCACTTTTAAGGCCAGCGCCCTCCTCTTTCATCTAACGGCCCTCATGGCCACCGCCGCAGCTGCCTAATGATGAACTGCTCCTGGGGATGCTGGGATTTGCAGTCCATTTAAGTAGCCGGGCTATGGCATCAACCTACTGGTTGCGAAACTCACAAAATTATTTCCAATTAACACATTTAAGGCTAATTACTTTATTTTGTTTCCTTCTCTCTCAGGGCTTAATAAACTGCTCAAAAAAATGAAAGGACCCCTTTATAATGAGAGTAGAGCATCAATTCAATGACACTTGTGGGCTATTGATCTGCTCAGTTAAGTAGCAGAGGGGCTTGTTCATCAATTCAGCTGCTTTGGGCCACTGGGGTAACAACGAGACGACCCCCAAGCAGGAATGAATGGTTTAACACGTGGAGGGAGGCCACTGACATTTTTCCCTCCTCATCTGTTTTGTCACTCGTTTCACATTTGGCTACGGTCAGTGTCATTACTGGTAGCATGAGGCCATACCTGAACCCTACAGAGTTTGGTGGCACAGGTAGTCCATCTTCTCCTGGATGGCATCCATTGTCAGAAGGTTTGCTGTGTCTCCCAGCATGGAGGAGATTCCAGGAGACAGACAGGCATTTACTCTAGGAGAGCTGGACAGGGCCTCTCGTAGAAGGTCCTTAACCCATCAGCAGCACTGGAGGAACAGGATGAGCACTGCCAGAGCCTACAAAATGACCCCCAGCAGGCCACTGGTGTCAATTTCTCTGAGCAAACAATCAGAAACAGACTTCACGAGGGTGGCCAGAGGACCTGACACCCTCTAGTGGGCACCATGGAGCTTGACTGGCATTTGCCGTAGAACACCAGAATTGGCAGGTCCACTACTGGCACCCTGTGGTTTTCACAGATGACAGCACATGTGACAGACGTGAAAGGGTCTGGAGAAGCCGTGGAGAACGTTCTGCTGCCTGTAACATCGTTGAGCGTGACCGGTATGGCGGTGGGTCAGTGATGGTCAGTCTGGGGAGGCATATCCATGGAGGGACATACAGACATCTACAGGCTAGACAACAGCACTTTGACTGCCATTAGGTATTGGGATGAAATCCTTGGACCCATCGTCAGACCCCATGCTGGTTCCTCCTGGTGCACGACAATGCCCGGCCTCATGTGGTGAGAGGATGAAGGAATTGATACCACTGACTGGCACCCCTACGCTCACTTGCCTGACCTCAATCCAATAGACCACCTCTGGGTGGGACATTAGGTTTGGGACCATCCGACACCTCAGCCTGTCCAGGAGCTCAGTGATGCCCTGGTCCAGATCTGGGATGAGATCCCCCAGGACGCCATACAAACTACTGAGTAGGATTTGGAGTTGCTGCAATGATATTCTGGCCAAATGGGCTCGCCTGCCTGCCACATTATTTTTCCTTTACTTTGATTTTCAGGGTGTCTTTGAATTCGGCCCTCTGTCTGTCGGTTCATCGTTTTCATTTCCATCTTTTTGTTTCTAACACATCACCATACCAGTCCACAGCAGTAGAGATAGCCACCATTTGTCCCATTGAGATCTGATGTGTTTTCAAAGCGTTCCTTTCATTTTTTTGAGCAGTTTATTTTCCCAAAAACTCAGTTTTCTAAAAAGCAATGGTTTCACACATAAATCAACATAAAATACTTATTTATGACAAATATCGCTCTGTTTTATGTTCCATGAGCCCCTATAGTACATAAACTCACATACTTACTACATTCCTGTTTGTCACTTTCTGGCTGGTAACCCGTAGGGTCGACTCGCACGCCGCGTGTCATTTGGTGAAGTCCAGTAGCCATCTTGTCTCCCACGGATCTCTGTCTGTGTGGTCCTCCCAGGTGAACGTTGCCGTAGACGCGTCAGCTACACGAGTGTGTTTAGCACTTCGATCAGCTGGGGACCAATCAGCTGATGCAGGTACCAGTCTTTCGGTTTCAAATTCCAGATCGTCTACATCAAAACCGGAGTTTGATAAGTGTTTGTGCGACAAGACCTCCCAGGCGAACGTTACCATAAGTGTATCAGCTACACGATCAGCTGAAGAACACCAAACACAGCTGTTAATGGGTTTGGAGGGATTGTAAGTCCAAGGCTATCTGAAAGGTAATTAAAAATGTTTGTCCAGAATAATGTTAATTTGGTGCAGGACCAGAACATGTGACCTAGTAAGGCTGGGACTTGGTTACAACGTTCGCAGGTTGGATCTCGCCCTGGGAACATTTTGGAGAGTTTTAGTCGAGACAGATGTGCTCGATATATAATTTTGAGTTGTATAATTGTATGCTTTGCGCATATGGAGCTCGAGTGAATTCTCTGCATTGCTACTTTCCACTCCTTTTCTGATATATTAATTGAAAGATCTTTTTCCCAGTGTCCTCTTGGATCTTTAAAAGGGAGGGATTGTAAAATGATTTTATATATTGTAGAGATGGAGTCTAAATCCTTGAGATTGAGCAATATTTTTTCCAGCATGGATGAGGGTGCAAGATGAGGAAAATCTGGAAGGTTTTGTTTAACAAAGTTTCTGATTTGAAGATAGTGAAAGAAATGTGTAGCTGGAATGTTAAATTTGGAATGTAATTGCTCATAGGATGCAAAGACGTTGTCTATATAAAGATCTCTAAGCAAGTTAATTCCAAATTTTTTCCAAATATTAAAAACTGCATATGTTTGTGAGGGTTGAAAGAGGTGGATCTCTTGCAGGGGTGCCACAGATAGAAGCTTCTCCGTCTTAAAATGCTTTCTACATTGGTTCCAGATTCTAAGTGAGTGGAGCACAATTGGGTTATTAGTGTATTGCTGATAACGTGTGTTTATTGGAGCACAGAGCAAGGAATACAAAGAAGTACTGCAGGAATTTAATTCTATTGCGGACCAAGCCTGTGTATGTTCTTCTATTTGTGTCCAGGTTCTTATCGCCTGTATATTTGCTGCCCAGTAATAAAACTGGAAGTTAGGTAGAGCCATGCCGCCTTCTGCCTTTTGTCTTTGTAAGGTCGCTCTTTTTATGCGTGGATGTTTTGAATTCCAAATAAATTAGGTTATTGTCGAATCTAATTGCCTAAAAAATGATTTATTAATGTATATTGGGATGTTTTGAAATAAAAAAAGGAGCTTAGGAAGAATATTCATCTTAACAGTGTTAATTCTTCCAGCTAGTGTGAGATGAAGGGTTGACCATCTATGCAAGTCTTGTTTAATTTTTTCCATGCAAACGGCGAAATTTTGTTGATATAGAGCTTTATGTTTACTTGTGATGTTTACCCCTAGGTATTTAAACTGTTCTGCAATGATAAAAGGTAGGGTATCTAATCTAATATTATATGCTTGAGAGTTCACTGGAAAGAGTACACTTTTATTCAGATTAATTCTGAGACCAGAGATCTTTTGAAATTCTGCGAGTGCTGCTAAGACTGCAGGTACAGAATTTTCTGGGTCTGATATATACAGTACCATATCATCTGCATATAATGAGATTTTCTGTTCCAGTCCTTCTCTGCTAATCCCCTTTATCTGATCAGTATTTCGACAATGTATTGCCAGTGGTTCAATGGCAATCGCAAACAGCAGCGGTGACAAGGGGCATCCTTGTCTAGTGCCACGTTCTAGTTTAAAGTAGTCTGAGCAAATGTTGTTGATGCAAACTGAAGCTTCTGGGTTAGTATACAGTAATTTAATCCATGCACAGATGTTTGGGCCAAACCCAAACTTCTCCAATATAGTAAAAAGGTATTTCCATTCAATCATGTCGAATGCTTTTTCTGCATCTAATGATAATAATATTTCTGGGGTGTTTGATTTAGTTGGTGAGTATATTACATTAAACAGGCGTCGAAGATTGGAAGATAAGTG